>JANZLX010000001.1:9456220-9472068 GCA_025531955.1 Erythroxylum orinocense
TTTTTTTTTCTTTATTTAGGAAAAATGTGAGAAGGCAAAGGTCAACAGAAGAAAAATTAAAACACTTCACAATCAAGAGTCCAAATTATTTGTAGTCATCCGAAATGAATATATAAGGTCTTTGTATACAAGTTATAACTATATCAATAAACACTACATTATTTATCATGCCTTGTATTTTTCTTTCATGAAACAAAGTGAGAAGGAACTATGTAGACAAGAGTGTGATAGGATTACACTATATAAATTCACTCACACATTTTGTCTAATTAGCCATTATACATCCATTATATCTCAAAGGGCCTCCCACGTCCTGAATTTCTTTGCCACTTCCCATGTCCAAGAATTCTTACGCAAATTGACCTTCCGAATTTATAGTATTTGGGCCTGTTCACCTTTGAGTTAAATGTGCCAAATTCTTCTCAACCTATTATTGATATTATTATTATTATTGAAAACTCTAAGTGTAGTTAGAGAAATCCAACAGAGAAGATAGTTGTACTTTAAACTGTTAACGCTACCAGGATACTTTCCCGACGTTGGTTTCCAAATTCGGCACCATTCGTGTTCATACTAGTAAGTGCTTTCTGGGCCTATGCTTCAGCAATTACAAAAGAACAGATAATGATAAACTGGTCTATGTCTTTGTTACGATCAACAATTTATTGACTATAGCCACAGGCTTAGCTTACATTTGAGTTCTGGTGGTTTCACCACTACTGGATTTCTTATGGCACCCAATGGGGCAGAGTTCATTATTTTTAGCATCCAAAAGAGCACCCAAGTTGACTTTTTGTGGAGACCATATGACTTTCCTTAGAACACAAACAAAAGCAGAAGTCAAGAAATGTATGATCATGATTTGTGAAACTTTAGCAACATGAAGAGTGGCAAAAGTTTGAAGGAACCAGTATATTCCAAGAATAAACTTCTCCACTCACAGCCACTCTCCATGCTCGCCAAATTTGGCCCTATGAACCAGGGTTTGATCCTAGTCAACCATTATAAAGTCCATCGTTTTGCGAGCTTGTTAGTGCAACACTGAAAACCCGCTATCAACTTCCACGAATGTCATGGGCTAGCTACTTAAAGCAGGTCATTGGCATACCTGCAGTCAAACGCCTGACATTTATTAGGTTAAATCATGTTGAACACTGGACTTAGAAAAGTGGAGAGGCAAACTTTTGGTTGCAGTCAAAAGGATTTAAATTATGGATTACTGATTAAGCTTAAAAGTAAGTTATTCGTGATAGCTGCAAGAGTTACACTCAACGGGTTTAAATTTAGAATTACTGATTATAATTTATAGTTATAGAGCAAGTGTGAATGATGAAAACATAATTATTGTAAATCGTTGCATTGTAGTTGTACTTATGATGGCGGTCTATAATTTAAACCTTTAGTTGCATTTAATATATACTATCCTTTTGATAACTTAATTTAAAATAAAAAGTGAAAAAAAAGTAATAATTAAAATGAGTTCACATCTTCAACAGGTGTTACATTCAGGACCATATAAACTGGCCTGCTATTAAATATCAGATTCCTAAGAATGTCACACCATGTGGAGGGGGTAAAATCTTTAGAACAAAACCAATACAAGAATATTCTCTTCAATCTAGATCAGCCATATAGAGATTGAATTTGGTTCATCAAATGTGGGAGAACCATGACAGGAAAAGAATTGGCTTGCGCAAATTGGACCTGCCCTATTCTATTCTTGAATATAAGCCTGCTACATCTCGCCGCGTAGAGGCCATCATTTGAGCTATTAGAAAAATATATACCTAGCGTATCCCAACCAGCCAATTGAGTCAAAAATATTCTTATGCTAATATTAGTGGTTTGAGGTACAGTGCTGCAACTTGGCACATAACAGATTTGAAAATTTTGATAGTGATTCCATGAGGTTATTGCAGACAAGTGCCTTTTTGTGTAAATAGTATATATCACTATATATGAACATTGAGTACATGAGCTCTGTGAAAGGGTAAACCAGAAGTTGAAGTCAATATTTTTTTCAGATTTGTTATTGCCAAATACACATTCTGAAGCATCTTGCTGGCTTCCTTATCTTACCAAAACAGAGCGATACGCTCCTAAATATTCTTTCTAAAAGCGTCTCAAATAAAGTGGTCTTAAATTGGAAGTCTCTAACTGTAACCACGACCAACAGCGTCAAATTGATATTGCGATTTATCGCAATCGTAGTTGCATATCTCGTAATCATACCCACCTTATTTATAATTATTGCACCATCTGTAGCCACTTTATAACTTGTAATTTGCAATTTAAATCCTTGCTCACATTATAAATGTCAGGGATTCCACATCGGTTAATTACAAAGGCATTCAAGAATTTATAATAGTGTGCATAACCTCTTGAGCTAGCTTTGGGGTGAGTTAGACACTTCTAATATGGTATCAGAGCCTGCTTGTCTCGACAGTTTAGGGCGGTGCCCGATTATGACCCTTTGCTCGATATATCCATCAGATGTTCACTCCTGTTCTGGACTAAACGGGTGTGTCAAGAATTTCACATCGGTCAATTACAAAGACATTCAAGAGTTTATAATAATGTACAAATCTTCCCCTCTTAAACTAACTTTTAGGGGTAAGTTAGGCACTTCTAATAATAAAAACTTCAAATATGAAGAGTAGGTTATAAAAATCTCCTAGTTGTCGTCAACAGATAAACTTCTTAGAATATCCGAAGTACAACTTGATAGAACCTGTTGGTCATGAATTTCCACATCATTCATGATCACATATCTAAGTTTCACTTATTGAACTAACTAAAAGAGAGAAGAAAAATATAAATAGTATTGTTTATACCCTATTGCCAATCTGTTGGTCGTAGTTTAGTTTAGTGACAAAATAAATTAAAAGAGTTCTTTATCTTGCACATATTTAAATATATATATAATAAAGCATCATTGCAAATACAATTATGATGAGGTTGTAATTATAAGATTTCTATTGCATTTATATATTATCCTTAAATCATTGCATTTATGTATTATTCTTAAATTATTTCTATTTATTGTCTTATTAAGAGTAGACATTAATAGAATATAAAAAAGTAGTACGTATTATATTTTTTCTTATAAAAAAAGTAATTGATCTTATAGACTAAAATGTGGAGATACCTAAATAAATGTGTAGGTGTTTATTAGAGAACAAGTTCACTGAACTGACCTCATATAAAAAATTCATTTGAAACAGTACTTGCATGTCTGTGAAAATTCTCATATGATGATTGTGTAAGTGATCATTTGTTTTAAAATCTCCGAAATTATCTCATATAGGGGTTGTTATGTTTTTATACCACTTATTACTTATTCTAGTCAAAGATAGCTTAATCGGTAATAATTGGATATAACATAGGCTATATAGAGGTAGTTGAGTAATTGATATAAGATTCATCATCTTAAAGTAATTAAGAAGAATGTTTCACTATTCTCGATTAGAATTGATTCAGAAAATCATTGGTCAAGGCGGAATAATGCTTTGTAAATTATAAATATTATCAATTAAATCAATTACTAATGATGAAGAACTAACATGATTGGACTTTAAATAGACTAGAGATTAATTTAATACTCCATGTTTAATTGAAATATTGTATGATAAAATGATTAAATTATATAAAAAATTATGCACGAAATGATTAGTTAAAATCACTTTGACATTTCTAAATATTTAGTTGGTCATGAAATGTTGTTGGAAGCCAATCTTGATATAATTTATATCCATTACCAACATATTTTAGAACCTAATTGGTTATACATAAAGAACGAAATAAAGAGAGAAAACAGTTTTAAACAAATCGGACATGATTATAAATTTTGAAAAATTTTATGATAAATATGAGATATTTAATAAATAAAGATCAATATTATATATACTATTATATAATTTGTGCAACAGTTGTAAAATTCTGTCAACACATTATGTAGATACTGTTAGAGGTTGGATACTTGCACAGTTACAATAGTTGAGATGAGCAAGTTTTAGTAACGGCTCGAGTAATATGACAAGAAAAGAATCAAACTTTTGAATAAGGTGTAAATTAAAATTCAGACTTTATTATGATAGATATGTTAATTATTTATATAGAACTTAAAGTAATATTATTTTTTGAGAAATCGAAATACAAAAATGTTTTATAATTATTTTATTACATAAAAGATTAGATTCTACCTGATTTCCCAACAATTAAAGAAAAAATAGTCGTCATGCTATCTTCTATTAGTTAAATATCTATCAATTTTTTTAAAAAAATTCTAGCTTGGCTTTGTGATTGACCAATTAACATGTGTATTACGATAGCAAAGGGTTATTATTTAATGCAAACTTCTTCTTCTGAAGTGGCCATTTAGCTTATCCTATAAAAAGGTTATTTGACATTGGCACTTTAGAAAGCTACTTTATTAATTCACTTTACGCATCAAATGAAACACAAAATCACCAAGGATCACACCAAATGCATTCCCTAACAACTAAAGTCAAAGAAGCGGGTGAGACTATGAGGTGATAAGCTGAAACCGTTTACGATCGAAGTGGTGCTGAATCTGGTTGAAATCTACTCAGAAATTAACCACAGAATAATTAACCTAGTTTCAGATGGATCAAATATGAAATGGAAATAAGATCAAACTAGCATAAGACTAAATATTCATATAATGGAAAAATGATTGCAGTGAAGTTTGTAGTGTTCTAAATTTTGCAACGAATAGCTAACTGGCTAATAGCTAACCCGCAAATCGAGGCCTTATTTATACTATGGTACTTGTTGTGGGCATGCAGTGACCACATTAAAAGATGTATATATCTCACAGAAGTTCCCATAATGAATTAAGTGGCAGTCGATTTCTTCTCCGCCGAATGACCACATTAAAAGACGTATATATCTCACAGATGTTCCCATAATGAATTAAGTGGCAGTCGATTTCTTCTCCGCCTAATGGGTTGACATTTTGTTTGTTTCATTGCTCAAAGAGTCGAATGCTCCCAAAAAAAAAAAAGTTACACGCATGAGTAACAGATATGAGAAATCGAGTTAGTTCTTCGGGGCATATATTTGTATAAATGAGAGTGAGATGTTATTAGAAGTACAGAAATGTACATCAAACTTATAAATAGTTCTTATAGTTGGTTTAACTGGTAATTCTAACGATTGTTAGTTATAGCGTTATTAGTTAAGATGGAGTATATTTTACCACACAAAGAACAAGCAATATGGATGGATGCATCATGCATGGCTGGCTGATCTCGGTAAAGAAAAAATTGGAGTTCAGCTTCTCTGTTCTAATTATCCAGGTTAGACATAAAATAATGTTGTATTGGACGGAAACAGGGCTATAACAGGTTAATTAGGATAGAGAATTTCACGCCAAATTGGAAGAAGAGCGTTATAAAGAATCTACAGACAGCGACACTATTTTATCACAATCATTAATGCAGTCACCGAGTTGTAATCTTAAACTCATCGAAACGACCGAAACACCCCTTCACGCATTCAACTACTCATTAACTACCATCCCTCCCTCTCTCTCTCTCTCTCTCCTATCTGTTCTGCTCTTCTCTATAAATTCAATGCATGCTCATTTGGTTTCTTCAAAAAAATTTGGTCTGGTACGAAAATGGGTGTCAACTCCAACAGAGTAGATGATTTCTCTTCTCATGGGAACACTCTCAAGATCACAGCAGAGGCAATAATGCCACCAACTGAGATACACAGAGTCTGCTTGCCACCCTACAAAACCACACTTGAGAAACTTAAACAAAAGCTTGGGGAGATCTTTTTTCCTGATGATCCTCTTTACAGGTTCAAGAACCAGACTTTGGTTCATAAATTGGTTTTGGGTCTCCAGTTCTTCCTCCCCATATTTCAATGGGGTCCTGAGTACAGTTTAAGGCTCTTCAAGTCTGATATCATTTCTGGCCTCACCATTGCTAGCCTCGCAATCCCACAGGTAAACAACTGTTTGTGTATTAAGTTTCCTACATACATAAGCAGTGTTTTAGCACGTGGTTTTTATATATCGAGAAGCTTGCAAGAACTCTTTAACAACAATTTACTGCATATATTCCATTTCTTTTTGGACCATTAGTGTGACATTTCATTTATTGATTTGTTAATTGAAACCGATGATATGATTTGTAAATTTCTTTCTTCTTTTCTTAAAGATTTTATTCCTTTTACGGTTCATTGCATTTCGTTTCGGTTCACATGGTAATCTTGAGGTGATATGAAATCCTATAGACAAATACACATTCATATGTAGTATACGGAGAATAAGCTGATATTGGAAGTCTTTCTTTTTCTTTAATCTCTAAGAACAATCTGATATGGGTTCCTACATTTTCAGGGAATAAGTTACGCTAAACTTGCGAATTTGCCTCCTATAGTTGGGTTATGTAAGTCCCTCAGTTCCGCTAAAACTCTGTTTTTCATGTGTACAAACGTAAATTGACATATATTTGATTTGGATGTAGATTCAAGTTTTGTGCCTCCTCTGGTGTACTCTATTCTTGGCAGTTCTAGGCACGTTGCTGTTGGTCCAGTCTCCATAGCATCACTAGTGATGGGGTCTATGCTGAGTGAGACAGTTCACCCTAGTGAAGAACCCATTCTTTACTTGAAATTGGCATTCACTGCCACCTTCTTTGCTGGTTTGTTTCAGGCTTCTCTAGGCCTACTAAGGTAATGATACCATATTCCTTCATGAACATTTCATAACCAAGGTGTGTACGAAATATGTCAAAATTAAATAACTTAACATAGTAGGAAAAATGAAGAAGAAGCTTCTCTGCTCTTGGATCTTAACAGCTTGTCTTTTGTTACAGGTTAGGTTTTATTATCGATTTTCTATCAAAGGCGACTCTTGTTGGGTTTACAGCTGGTGCAGCTATCATTGTTTTTTTGCAACAACTGAAAGGGTTACTTGGGATAGTCCACTTCACTAGCAAGATGCAATTGGTTCCCGTAATTGCATCTGTTATCAATCATAGAAACGAAGTAAGCATGGCTGTAGTTGTGATGAAGAAGTAATATATTCAAAAAGCTTTCTAATTCCTACTTGATGTACTGTAATTGTGATAAAGAAGTAAAATATTGAAAAAGCTTTCAAATATTTGCAATTGATGTGCAGTGGTCTTGGCAAACAATTCTTATGGGTTTCATCTTTCTGGCGTTTCTGCTAACAACAAGGCATATTGTAAGTGTCTCACACTTTTGTCTGCCAACGTAACTTTGCTTCTATCCTATATATTGCCGACTTATAACAAAGGGTAATTTTTGCAGAGCACCAAGAAGCCAAAGCTTTTCTGGGTTTCTGCAGCAGCACCATTAACATCGGTGATTCTTTCAACCGTTATTATTTTCTGCCTCAGATCAAAGGTTCACAAAATCTCAGTTGTAAGAACTGAAAACTCAAGCCTGGTGCTTTGTCTACAATAATACAAAGTATACTCCTACTTTGGCTTAACTTTGGTTTGTTTGTTTGTTTTGTTCATTTTCCTTCAATAGATTGGTTATTTGCCAAAAGGATTGAATCCACCTTCAATTAATATGTTAGACTTTGATGGCCATTATCTAGTTCTTGCTGTCAAAACTGGTCTTGTGACTGGGATCCTATCTCTGACCGTAAGTTTCTCAGAATTATCCATCATAACATGATTTCCATTTGAGAAACAACTTTCGGAATTAGCAGAAGCATAAACTTCATTTCCTTTTGATTTGCAAGAATCTTGATAAATTACTGCTGCAAAATGTTTCATTCTTTCCGTTCTTTCTTGCAGGAAGGCATTGCTGTGGGCAGGACATTCGCTGCTTTGAAAAACTACCAAGTTGATGGTAACAAAGAAATGATCTCAATTGGTCTCATGAACATGGCTGGTTCTTGTTCTTCATGTTACGTCACTACAGGTGATGATCCTCTATACTTCAACCTCTCTAGGCATCATTGTAATGGTCACAGTTTCTGAATCCTTTGTTTTCACTCTTCAGGATCATTCTCTCGATCTGCGGTAAACTTCAACGCTGGTGCACAGACGGCAATCTCAAACATAATAATGGCTGCGGCAGTATTAGTGACCCTCCTGTTTCTCATGCCACTGTTTCATTACACTCCAAATGTGATCTTGGCAGCCATTATCATAACAGCTGTGATTGGACTAATTGATTATCAAGCTGCCTATAAGCTGTGGAAGGTTGACAAGATTGATTTCTTGGCTTGTTTGAGCTCCTTTGCTGGCGTTCTCTTTGTATCCGTACCCATGGGTCTCGTCATTGCAGTAAGCTCTCTAGCCTGCTAGGTTTTCTCTTGCAACTGTTTATAGGAAAACTGAAGAAAACGTACTGAGATGAAAAATCTCCACTTTAGTTGCCAAAAAAATGAACGGAAAAGAATTGAAATGAATTATCTTATGACTTCATCGCCGGAATTTTAGGTTGGAGTTTCAGTATTCAAAATTCTCCTGCATGTGACAAGGCCAAACACTTTGGTTATGGGCAACATACCAGGAACTCAAATATACCAGAGCATCAAGAGATACAGGGAAGCCTTAAGGATTCCCTCATTTCTCATTCTTGCCCTCGAGTCTCCCATCTACTTTGCCAATTCCACTTACCTTCAAGAAAGGTTAGCTCACATCTGTATTGACAATTCTAATTGCTGCATTTGTGATTCAATGACATTGCATTCCGAGTCCTTTGTTGGTAAAAGTTTATCATTTCATAATTCTTCAATAAAAAAAGGAATGCTTAGGCTATGCATATCTGATCTTAATATTCTGTTGCAGAATATTAAGATGGATTCGAGAGGAAGAAGATTGGATAAAGGCCAACAACGAGAGTGCCCTCAAATGCATAGTTCTGGACATGACCGGTAGATTGCTCTTGCAACTCACGTCCATTTCTATAATTTTATGAATCAATCTAGTTAATGTTGAAATATATCTTCACTTATACATTTTGGCACGAATAAATATATAACATAAAACTCCAGCGCTCACAAACCTCTCAAAACTTTTCTGAAGCTGTGACAGCAATAGACACAACTGGAATCGACTTGGTATCTGAACTCAGAAAGATGTTGGAGAAAAGATCTCTTCAGGTAACAGGCTCTTACCGAATTAAATTTCCTGCAAAAAGTTGTTACTTCTCTTCTAACCTGGTTACTACTTCACCATGTAGCTTGTTCTGGCAAATCCTGTCGCAAGCGTTATGGAAAAACTATACCTGTCTAAAATGTTGGAGTCTTTCGGACCAAATGGAGTGTATCTAACGGTAGGAGAAGCTGTCTCTGACATTTCAGCATCGTGGAAGTCTGAACCATGACTTCCTAAAACAAGGATCCCTACCCTAACCCTTTCGGAGTTTTGGCATCCAGGAAGAGTTCAAGCAGTGTTCACTTTCTCTTGACTTCACCAAGACGGGTGAAGTTAAAGCTAATCCAATGCAGTTTGGTAGGTTTTAGCTGTATCCCAAGTTGACTCGAGTTGCATCTATACTAAAAAATTCATGTAATTTTTTTTTCCTGAAGTCAACTGAAAGCTGTTAAGTGTATTTGGAAAATATGAAGAGGATGAGCCATATATCTATTTAGATTGAGCTACATGCACATCAGCTTCCTTTATCAGAAAATACATTATGGTATCTTTGAGCACTCTTTGCCCTTTATGCTTGTACTTTTACAGTTTCACCTCTTCAGCTGTATCAATATCTCTGTGATCTTAACAATGGCAGTTCATGATTATGGATATTTCTGAAATGGTTCCAATCATTAGATCAATGGAAGCATCAGTGATATGTTATCATAGAACAACATCGTCTATGGACTTCCTCTGCCAGATGACAAACAACCCAATGCTTTTTTATTGTTCATTGTCCATATAGAGAAACCCAAAATGGTTTGCTTTATACTGAACAACGTGTCTAACATTGGCATGCATCTCTATATTGACCACGCCATAAGGAGAATGTATTAAATTCTTTGAGAAATTTTCTTAAAGAAATTAATCACTTTCCAGATCTACCAGTATTGACTACATCTATTGGACCACATCCTGGAGAATTTATGCCTGGTGAGCCAGAAGCACCAGAAGTAGACATTCCTAGTTCCAAAGTCCTGCATACGATACAAATCTAGAAGACTACGAAACCACAGTCTCACAGTCTGCAGAACCTTCTCAACTGCACAACTCAGTTTTCCAAGATGCTCAGAATACTTATGATGATAGCATTGACGAAGCTAAGTTAGATCAACTTCTGCATACACTATATATGCCTGAGTTCAATCCTAACAAAAGAAAGAGATTTTATCAAGATGATACTGACTCTTCAAGTGATCCAGATTCTCCATCTAATCAACAATCATGGCAGTCACCCATTTGCCATGACTAAGTCACCATGGATCAATCATTACGTGAGACATTACTTTGCCCCTGTAAAGTAAACGCATCTTTTGAGACAACTACTGATTTGATGAAAGATGGTCCACACATCACTTTCAAGACACTATTGAAGATTCCATCTTATCATCTTCTTGCTTACCTTTTGTAAAGTAGCACTGTGTACTTTAGGACACTCAAGGACCCCGAAGGGCATACAGGGAAACTATGACAACACTCTGGTTAACCCAATGGTTAACACCTCTTTAAACAACCACATCTGGTTGACACCATCGACTAACCAAAGTCAGATTGGAAGTATGTATCACTACAGTAGCTAGTTCCAGTTATCGAAGCTAACAACCCTCAATGCCTATCCTTCGGCTACACGGGCACAAATGGTCACGCCTCTTAGGAACCCTACTTTCACTCACTTACTCGTCATTCCCCGTTAATGCTTCTGACTTAAGGCAGCGGATATGTTTAGAAGCAACAGTTCCCAGACTGTCATAGATTTTCTGATACACAAGATCCTTAATTGAGGCGAGTGTCGAGCATACTCATCCTACATCTTAGGCACTGAGGAAACATGATTTCAGGGATTAAAGGTTTCAGAGATGAGAAGAGTTTAGAAGAAAACAAACTTCTTCATTTTTTGAATAAGATTTATCGTTCAAAACATTTTCCTTTTTTTACAAACTAAGAAGAACCCTACTTTTATAAGCGAAGCGAGGGGTAAGAAAGTAAATCTACTTAGAGACAAAATCATTATACTTTAACAAAAGTAACCTAATAATTCACCTAACCTTATCAAAAAGGAATCTACTTTAGCCAAAGTCTAAAGTTCTGAAGTAGCCAGGTACAAAAGTCCTAAAGTACACAGTGCTACTTTACAAAAGGTGAACAGGAAGATGATAAGATGAAATCTTCAATAGTGTCTTGAAGGTGATGTGTAGACCATCTTTCATCATGTCAATAGTTGTCTCAAAAGGCACGCTTACTTTACAGGGGTAAAGTAATGTTTCACGTAATGATTGATCCAAGGTGACTTAGTCGTGGAGAATGGGTGACTGCCATGACTATTGCTTAGATGGAGAATATGGATCACTTGAAGAGTCAATATCAGCTTGATAAAATCTCTTTCTTTTGTTAGGACTGAACTTAGCCATATGTATTGTATACAGAAATTGATCAAACTTCGCTTCGTCAATACTATCATCATAAGGATTCTGAGCATCTTGGAAAACTGACTTGTGCAGTTGAGAAGGTTCTGCAGATTGTGAGACTTTGGTTTCGTTGTCTTTTGGATTTGTATCGTATTCAGGACTATTGGAACTAGGAATGTCTATCTCTAGTGCTTTTGGTTCACCAGGCACAAATTCTCCAGGATGTGGTCCAATAGATGTAGTCAATACTGGTGGATCTGGAAAGTGATTAATTTCTTTAAGAAAATTTCTCAAAGAATTTAATACATTCTCCTTATGATGTGGCCAATATAAAGATGTATGTCAATGTTGGACATGTTGTTCAATATAAAGTAGACTAGTATGAGTTTCTCTGTATGGACGATGAACAATGAAAAAGCATTGGGTAGTTTGTCGTATGGCAGAAGAAGTCCAGAGATGATGTTGTTCTATAATAACATAGCACTGATGCTTCCATTGAGCTAATGGTTGAAACCATTCCAAAAATGTCCATAATAATGAACTTGAGGCTTGTGAGTAGGATTTGTAAAGGTTGGGCTTTACTGTATGTACCCATTCCAATCAGAGGATCTGGGCTTGGTAGGTTGCTTCCAAGTACTTTAGTCCAAATTGTACACTAAGGAAAGAAGCAGATGCCAATCCGTCTTCGAGTTATCAACCCAATTTTGAAAGAGTTACCATCAACAGCTGTAAAATACTCTTCATGAGAAGTTCATACTTCTGATAAGATATTGGGCTTCACGATGGTACAACTGGAGCCAGTATCCATAAACCTGATGGCACGAATGGGTCTGTCATATTTATCTTGTTGAAAGATCTGGATCTGGACATATGGTCATTGTACTGGAGTATGATCTATCTTTATACATGTTTGCTGTAACATGTATAATGAATCATCATTAATAGAGGTAGATGAGTTTGATGATTCTTCTTCATCAGTTGACACAAAGACAACAAACTGTGTATCACTGTCCTCATTAGATTGTTTCTCAAGGATTTCTTTAATGTTGCTTTGAGGATGAATAAGCATAAGAGTTTCAAGTTTCTTGAGAAACTTAACACCTTTCTTCGTTGCCTGAGGACACTTGTTAGTAAAGTGATCTGGGTTTCCACAGATAAAACATCGAGCTTTGTTTCGATGTGGGGATTTCTTGAAGAACCTCATAAATTTGCGCTTTTTGCTTATGTTCTTCTTCTTGAAGATTTTTTTCTAAGGTTTGACATCTTTCCTCCTCTGGAACTTTCTCCTTTGGCAGAATTGAGAAGAATGAGCTTTCTTCTTGCTATGACACTCACAAGTCTTTTTATCTTTACACTTTATCTGGAGATAAGGCTTCTTGTAAGCCTATTTGAGAACTGGACCTCCTTTAAGGATATTCTTGAACAAAGTATGCTGATCACATAGCTTGTCAAGAGAAGCTAAAGCAAACGGATAGATTTCTCCAAGAGAGATTGTTGACATATCTCATTGTAGAGAAACTATGGTCCGTTGTAGTTCTGGCTGTATTTCATCTAGAAGGGATGATATAAAAGTATAGCATAAGTTAACATCATTCCATCCATTCAAGAGATAATACCTTTCCTTCATATGTTTGTAATGCTTTTGAAGATCACGCTTATCAAGAGAACAACATTTCATAGCGAAATACTCCTTATGGATTCTTTTGTCAATCAACTGGAAATCACCAATAAATTCCTTATAAATTACACCAAGTAATGCTCCAGCTATTGATACTTGAATGTACTAAAGACATTGATAATCCGAAATACTTTTGCTGCCACCATTCTCGTAAAGTACCAGTGAATTTGGATGTGAACTCAGACAAAATATCTGGCAAATGATAATTTGGTCTGGTCATTTGTAAATCAATCCATGTAATGAATTCATGAAGTCTATCCCTCCATTTCTTTGGGGGTAAATCATCGAATGTGAACCAAGGTCCTGAAGTAGTCTTGGTATTCGTCGGCTGTGCAACTGCCGTAACTGGTGTTTCTTCAGGTGCAGGCTCTGGTCTGAAGGGTTCAGTCACAACAGATTCTGCTTCACTGATTTCTGGTTCTTCAGTATATTGAGGCATAGTCATCAAAACATTAGATAATTCTGAAATGTCAGCAAAGTTTGCTGAGGAATCAGTCGATGGTGACGAGATTGGTTCATATGATGACTTTAATGTGTTTTCAGGTGAACACTCAGTTGGTGTTGCAGAGACTTCAGATGTATTGCTTTCCGCATCAGTTTTCTCTGATTGAAAACTGGAATTTTCTGTAAGAGATTTAGTGGCTAGAGTAGCTATATACTCTGTCTGTTTTGCTTTATCCTTCCCATGTGATGAGGTGGAACTGGTGGTGGAGACTTTGGTGGTGTAGATATCTGTATTGGCTTACTCCACTGTTGAGATGGTTCAAAAGGTGTACATGAAGATGACGCTTCTGAAACCTTTGAAGACTCATAAACTCGAGGCTTAGGCATACGATCAGATGTAGACTTTGTTTTTTATCGTCAAGGTTTTTTTTGAGTTGTTTGAGGATGTATGTACTGTCTAATCAAAGAATAATTAAATTCGAGCACCTTTGAATAGGCAGCTTCTTCTGGATACCTCTGATACATCGGAGATAGATATGATGGTTGTGTGCTTGGAAAATCTGAAAAGGATGAGCCATATATCTATTTAGATTGAGCTGCATGCATATCAGCTTCCATTTGTTGAGCAATTCCTTGTTTCTTTTGTATTTCATGAATTTTGTAGTCGAAATCTGGCCCCATATAATGGGCAGCGATGTATTGTTTGATTTCAGCATCAAGACGCTGAATTTGGGCTTTGTAAGACTGATACATCGTTTGTATCTGTTTCGAAATAGAACTGAATTTCTTGTGAGTAGCAGTGTTTTGTTAACTAATTCCATCCAGCTTGGAATCAATCCTTCTCAAAACTTTGTTCTATGCTACTGCATTATGTGTCTGCTAGTTAAGGACTTCATCAGATGGATTTGATGCAAGTGTTCTTAGATAATTGAAGAAAGTCATCCTCGTATGGCCTTGCCATCATACAGGGTATAGAAATAGGAGTCACTCTAAGAATATCTGGCATAGATCTGCTAGATCCATTAGTAGATCTGCATGTATTAGTCGACCTGAGCATCTCTCTAAGAGACCTTGGTTTGGATCTTTCTATCATGAGTAAACCATTTGGATCGTCTTGATATGGATCACTGCCAAGAGGGTGATATTTAGGAGAAGGTAAGCACCGAGATTTGGGCTTTGACTTCTTCTTCCTTCTTCGCTGATATCTTGGATTATCATCATCACTATCTGACTCAGGGTTGAGACGGATCTCACAGTCTTGTTTGAACATGGATGGGTCGATATCCTATATAAAATGTCCATGATGATGACTGACATAGATATGATCTCTGTTAGATTTAAAATAATGAATAGGAGGATCTTTTTTTACCTTCCGTATGACAATATACAGGCTGGATCTTAAGGCTTATAGCCCTAGTTGATAGATTTGGTTGTTCCGTGTGCTGGATCATCAAGATTGCTCCTGATGTTGAAGGACCAAGCATGTCATCATTGGGTTGTGCATAGATGGATTTGATTAATCCAACTCTTAGTGTCTTCAGAATTGGAGGAGTAGTTGTATGAAAAGAGTGTTGATGAGGCACGTGGAATACCTTCTAGTGGTTGGTAATCCATTATAATGGCATCAACTTTTCAATCTCCTGAGAAGGCAACTGCTTCAGGATCTGAATGATAGTAGTCTGATCATTAGATTGATTAGCAACCATATGGAGTGCATCCGAAGAAGAATTTGGAAAGTTTATGTCCAAAGCATGATTTTGCAGACGATAGATCATCTGGTGGTGAAGAGTAGCCATGATGTCTGTAGGATCTTAATCTACTCCAGTGATCTGGATCTGAACTTATAGACGTTCATGTTAAGTCAAATGTCTTTACGTAAATGATTTTGATGAAGAACAAATAATAATGAAAAGAAGAAAGTAAGATGGAAGCAGAAACATATGAGACGGAAGCGTAAAATAAAAACTTAAACGAAAGAAAAGACAGAAGGAAGCACAAAATTAAAAGACAGACGAAAGAAAAGACGGACGGAAGGAAAGACAGACGGAAGCACAAAAAAAAAACATCAGACGGAAAGAAGTGAGACGGAAGAACCGATAACACGACGGTTTTCAATTCAGCTTGAGTTAGTTACAGAACTCAACTGAATAACTGATTCTTTAA
>JANZLX010000001.1:9491277-9514107 GCA_025531955.1 Erythroxylum orinocense
ATATTCCATTTTAAATATGATATGAAAAAATGGTATTATATTATCTTTCATTCCCATTAATGCAACAAACCAAACAATATTATTG
This sequence comes from Erythroxylum orinocense, assembly GCA_025531955.1. Taxonomy (NCBI): domain Eukaryota; kingdom Viridiplantae; phylum Streptophyta; class Magnoliopsida; order Malpighiales; family Erythroxylaceae; genus Erythroxylum; species Erythroxylum orinocense. Next base: position 9,491,363 of record JANZLX010000001.1, read on the forward strand.
GTATTAATACAGAAACCCAAGTTACAAACCAAACATCATTTTTTATTTTTCATACTCATTCTTATTCTCTTCTACTATTATACCCATATCTATACCCAACCCCGTGCTCAAACCAAACGCCCCCTAAATTTCTAATAAACTAAAATTCATACGATTTGGTTCATTATTCCTAGAGATATACAAAAAATTACTACAGACTGTTCTCAAACAGTGACAGAATCTAAAACTCAACTTCAAGACAAATTTCAAAACTCTTAGAGTCAAAACTAAAATTATAGTCTTTCACAAAAATTGTATACAAAAAGTAGCTAAAAAGATTTGACTACGTTTCTATAATCGTCACCAAAACTTTTTAGCTACATTTTTAAAAAACGACGTCAATAACTTTTAGCTACGTTTTAAAAAGCGTAGCCAAAAAGTATTTGCTATGAATATTTAATATTTGCCAATAGTTTTGGGCTTCGATTAAAGATTCATCAATAAATACTATTACCTATGTTTAGGGTAATGTATCTAATAACATTCATTGGCGATGATTTGGTTTATCCTCGCCTACATCTTTTCGTTACGTATTCATCTTGTAGCTAAATATAATTTTCGAAGATTTAGTAAAAACATTGCTTATAGTATTTTGTAATGGGATTTTGCGACGATTTGGGTGACAAATTGATATCGCCGCAAAATACTATCAGTGATGAATCTAGGTCTTTTAGTAACAAACATTTTCATTGCCAAATGCCCCTTTTGTTACAGTGAATAAAAATTTAAGCATGGCAATATTTGATGCTTATGAAATATGCATATATTCACTTAAATATTTTTCTTGATTTTAATGTTAAATTACGATACTATACTTTTGATATCTTTTTAGGTAATTATGCAAATTAGACTTTAAGATGATATTATTCAAAGATTAAAAACATTCCAAGCAAAAGCACGAAGAAATTTGCAATTCTTGGAAAAACACGATCTGAATCACCTTTGTGTGTCAGCTCGTGTCCTAAAAGAACAGTAAGTGATATTACCTTAACCACAACCAAGTAAGAGAGACACTGTGTAAATCATAAAAGAAACAGTGAACTATTAAGAGGCATGACCACTTTAGAGATTGCATGTTCATATTTAGAAAAATAAGGTCTGCGACTTAGAAACATAATTGTACTAGCAACCATTTCTGTCACCTTAAAAAATCATTGAGGCCCACAATCTAGACAACATCCGTGGAAATTCTCGATATTTTAAGTTATTTTTTATTAAAACATTAAGAGGCAGACTTTTATCTAGATTTAATTTTTTCCGTAACTTCTCTATTTACCTGGTAATTATTTTTTATAGTTTGATTTTATTTAATTTATAAGATATATTTTTACCAGCCTTTATTGTTTATTTTAATGCTAATTTATTCATACTAACGTCTAAATCTAATCTTCACTCGCCTGTAAACATATCCATTTAGTTATATAGTTTTTAATCAATTATCTTATTATTTGTTTCTTTAGTTATTATTAAGATAAATTAGTTTAATCTTATTTTATATTTTCGTTATTAAACTTTTTAACTACATTACTTCGTGAATTTAACCTTTATCTGTTGTTACATTACTTATAAATAATAAATGCACTTACCTAATTAATAAATAGTAAATCTTTAGCAATATCGGCATGCGAAAAAGCACACCAACGTGACGCACACAAGTACAGTTGTGGTGAAACAAAACTAAAACACGCGTTGATTAACCTTGGACTTACTCTGTAAGAAGAGCTACGCCAGAGCAACAAAACAGAGAATCGCGCCAAAGTCCCACGCAATAGTAGACAACACTTCAGAAACAACGCAAGGGCGGACTTCACGTCACATAACAGAGGAGGCTTTCGAAATCATCCACTTTTGCTGCTGCTTATGGAGTATCTCTTGGAAAGGGAGATTTTAAATCAATACGAATAATTCATACAAGTACCCAAGGCAATATCCTACAAACAGGGCATAGAGAGTGAAGACTTAAAGCCTCGTTGGAGAGCCTTTAAAACTCCCCCAACAACGAAGATCACTTAGAAACCCTTGAGAAGACGAAGTCTCCTCTACCAATCTCTTGAAAACCCTCCTTTCAAAAACCCGGATTCTAGAGAGTCGCTTTAGACAACAATAAAATTTTGGTGGACCAGCCCGGAAAGAGCTTTTAAAGTTACAAACGAGAACATTCTGTCTATGAACCCTACTGACCAGGAATCTGTCTTAGCTTTGAAGGGTTCTTAATCAAAGAAGGGCAGCTTGTAGGCCACAATTATGCAGCATTTGTAGCCTCCGACTTATCAGTCTCCATTGGCTCTCCAGATGCGGAAGGTACCTCACCCGTCCCAGCTCCAGTAGAGTCACTGGCACCATGGTTATTGGAATCTCCACTCTGCGATTGATCACTTCCTTGAGGAGGTGGTGTTGCAGGGGTCTCAGAAGTGGCTGGCTTTGCTGGTGCCGGTGCTGGCTTTGGCTTCGTCATTATCGGTCTGCAGAACCTGTTGAACCAACATTTAAGATTTAAGCATCTTCAAGAAACGTAATACAGAATGATCCACAGCAGTGAAACTTAACTAGAGGTCAAGATTCACTTCTCAAGTAGGAACCGGCTCAACAACCTTAAAATAAGATCCACGAACAACCAAGAGGACATACCTGTCAAGTGCTTCCGCCTTCTTTCTCACATCAGCCGACAAAAGAGCCGGGCTAGCATGCTTCGGAAGCAAATCCTGATGGTGTTTTTTCTCTCTTAACCAGGCTTCTGCTTCCACACACTCATTCAGAACCTACAAGATATTGGGATTCAATGGATAAATCAACAACAAACAATAGGATACAGTACAGAATTAACAGACTCACTTTCTGCTTTTCAGCCAAGTCAATGTGGTCAAATTTGGGATCATTAGACATTGCTGCCTCTCTGTAACTGTTAACGCAATAAACAAGTTGATCAATCACGGAACTCCTCTCTGAATGCTCTTTATAGCGCTCTTCAATGGGATCCCCTTGCTGCAAATCAGATATATATGATTATGATCTTCACATTCAAATACTAACATAAGCAGCAAGAGCCTATACACAAACATGCATCCCTACTTTCTTGAGCTCCTCAAGCTTCGCAATGTAAACACCCTTTGTTTCATCTTCACCATCTTCATATAACCAATCTTCAACATCCTGAAGTTTTGACATGAACTGCTCCCTTTCTGGATCAGTGACAAATTCATGATATTTGTCTCCAAGCTGTTTTCAAATGAGCATTATTAGTGATACGATTAGCAGAATTTATACATAAGTTTGTCAATTTAACCAGCAAGAATTTCATACTTTGCTCCTCATGTCATACACGTATGCTTCAACAGCATTTTTCTTGTCTTTAGTTTCTTCCATTACTCGATCTTGTAGTGCCATTTCAAATTCCTTTTCTACTGCTTTCTGCACATCTGTCAAAAGTAGCCCACCATAAACTAGTTCATCCACAGGGATATTAGTTTTTTTAACCTTTTTCTTTGGAGCCTCAGCCTGACACAACAACACAAGTCATCACCGTTAGCAAGATCCACAAACCAGTTGCAGGTGAACATTATGGACAAACTGAATAACCCCACCTTGGTATCAGTATCCATTTGTGCAGGCTTGTCACCTGGATCTGGTACTCCATTTTCAAATTCAGAAGCATCAACAGTTCCTTTAGCTTCTTGCATATTGACATCACTCTCAGTAGAGCTAGGAGGAGCTCCATCGTTGTGCACTTCATCAGTATCCACCATTCCGGACTCTTTTGATGGCTCTGTTGTTACAGGAACTTCAACCTCTTCTTCCTCCAAAAGCTGACATGAAAGTATGTACAGTACATCAATAGAACTGCAAATGGACTACCATATGCTGTCTGCAATCTCAATCAAATGGCAGTGATAAGAATTACCGTTGCTGACTCAATGGCCACAATTCCATGCAAATTGAGACGGGCTTTAACCTTAACCTTAGCCCTTTCACTATTTGTAGTTTGAAAAGGACCAATCTGCACAAGAATAAGAGTTGAAGCGAGTGTGACATAATGGAGTATTGTGACTGAGCTGACAACACAAATGCACTCGCAAAGCAATAAAATCCTTACTGTGTAGGTGCTAATCTTGGCAGGTGCCTGCAAGTCGCTGACATCAGCATATTGCACATCTATAATGAATGTACCTGACCTGTAGAATGTCAAAGCCTTAATGCTAGGTATCGGGTTCCCCTTGGGAAAGACAATTGTACTTTGCTGATTATCAGCTGTTCCACTCTGAGAGTCCAGGGCACCACCCTTCCATGATAAAGCTATTGAGAATGGGAAACTCTCATTCACCTGCACTTCAAATGGTCAACCATTTTGGACCGTGACGTAGAGAGGTTGAGCAAATGGGAAACTAAAAGAAAAAGGAAAATGAAATACGACTTAAAATAGCTGAGATTTGGTCCTTCATACACCCACTTCGGGGAAAGAGGTTATCATAGACCACGCACACAAAGACCTTCACAAAGCATAAGTGACACTTTTCGAGAGAAATATAGCCATGCTATGGCTCACTAAACCAACATTCCACTCACTATAAGGACTGACACATCTTCTACACTAGAATAAGTGGTGTCAATACAAGAACTAATCAGTCCAAATATATGGTCACACAGAGTACAGAGATACCTCATTCGTCCACATTTTCACAAACCGATCTCATACACAATTAATATTTTAAAAGATACGGCTCTGACAAGTTGTAGGCAGCACATCACAGATCGGAACAGAAAAGAAGATGAACATTTAATATATAAGTGATTGATCATGACTTTTACCTGAAAGTCTCGAACTTTAAATGTTGGGCTAAGAATGGCACATTGCAAAGCACAACCCCTGGCAACACACTCGCTAGCATTCATTGTACGTCTTGGCTCCTTCCCAAAGAATTCAGCCAATATTTTCATAATGGCAGGAACACGAGATCCGGAACCAACAACCTCAACCATGTGAACATTCTCAACAGCAAGTCCTGCCTCATGAAGGGCCTTTTCCAGAGGCCTCTTCACACGCTCCAAAATTGGAGCACTGATCTGTTCGAACTCTTCTCTTTTAATGAACCCTCTAACATCTTTCTCATCCATCAAGCACTCAATATTTAGAGGTGCTTCAGGATTGGCACTAAGAACTTTCTTAAGCTTCTCACAAGCAGCTCTGAGCCTGAGACAAGCCCTGGCATTCTGGAAAACATCAATTTTATACTCTGTCTTAAACTTTGCAGCAAAGTGGTGGAAGAGAGCTTCATCAAAGTCCCTACCACCCACAGACCGATCAAATGAATGAGCCAGTATCTTGAGCTGACCTTTCTTGAACCCCGCAATGCAAACTTGCATACTGGCATGTCCAATGTCGACAAATGCAACATTTAATTGATCATTCTCAGGTAAATCAGTCTTATAAATGCCGTAAGCCAGTGCTGTGGCTGTTGTTTCATGAATCAAGCGAAGAGGATGCAGTCCAGCAATTGTTGCTGCATCCAAAACAGCCCTCCTTTGAATATCAGTGAAAAAAGCTGGAATTCCAATACAACAATCCACAACTGCAGCATTCAGGTTCTTCTCAGCAATGCCTTTCAAATTAGAGAAAACCATAGCTAGAATTTGCGTAGGGGTAAATGTTCTCACTTCCCCCAGATACCGTGCATGAATCAAAGGGAATCCATCAGGGCCCTCGGTAACAGCAAAAGGCAATGAACTGAGATCTCTTTGCAATTCAGGATCCGAGAAATGCCTGCCAATGAACCGTTTGATCTGAGAAATAGTATTCTTGGGATTCATCATACTTGAGGCAGCCCCTGCAGTTCCAATGAACCGCTGTTTATCACCAAAGCAAACAATGGCAGGAGTTTCCCGCTTTGATTCATCATTGAGCACAACGTCAATCCCCCTTTGCCTCGCAACAGCAACAATACAGCTTTCATTGCCAAAATCAAAACCAACCACGCTCATGTCTTACAAGCAGCACTTCCAAGCAAAGTAAGTTCCTGTACAAGACCATTGTCAGCAACACACCCCAAACGATAATACATATCCAACGAATGTACCATAAATCATCATAGACATTAGTTCTTTTTGACTAGTTAAAAGAAAACAATACATTTCTTTCCAGTTATGCTATTACCATAGCAACACAAATATATATAAAACGCGATGCAAGATCAGTAACAAAAGTCACATAATTCCATTCAGAGCCAATCAAATTCCAAAAATTTGCCTGAATCAAGATCCAAAACCCATGCGTATTTAGCAGTAAACTATACGAATACAAAAAAATAAACAAGTCAGAACGTAAATCTAACACAAGAACACAAAGACCAAAAAGTCATCTTCGATTCAACGTTCAATTGGGAAACAACAATTAACTTAACAATAAAGACCTGATCAATTTAACGCAATCAAATCTGAGCAACAAACAGAACCAGCAAAAAGATAGAAAGTTGACGAAATCAAAAATGAGAAATGATCTAAAAAACACACACAGGTCTCCAGAAGTAAACAGATGAATTAAAAGTAAGTAAAAGAAACAAAGAGAGGAGGAGGGCTCACAAAGATCTATTAAATCTAGAGAGGGAGAAAGAGGTGAGGTTTATATATATAGATCAATTTTAAGTGAAGCTAAGAGGTGTGGGCGGTTCTAGAATCCTCTGTCATTAGCTCTTTGGATCGAATGTTTTCCTTTTATTTATTTATTTATTTTTTCGAGCTTGAAGAGAAACACACAGACTTTGTTTTGTAGGGGAGACCAAAGAACCGGCGTGGGGTTTTTGTTATTTTTAAATTTAAATAAATCTAATGATGTGGTTTTATTATATATACATTGAATGAGAAGATGTTTAGACTTTGGTTGCTTCTAGAAAGATCTATGATCTTATGGACCCTTGCCAGAAAGTGGGCTTTCCTTGTGAAACTGGAACACGTAATTACTTTGAAAAGTTGAAAACCTACGTTTGAAATTTCTTTAGAAGATTGAAACGACAACGCTGCTCGAAGTGACCATTGGCGGGAAATCCCACCTGTCACTAGGGTTCAGTTTGTCCTCAGTCCGCCAACCCAGAAGACAAGTTTCTCGTCAACTTTTCCCGGAATCCAAACAACACCAGTAACGCCAAAATGCCAACGTACCTGATCAGTGGAATCGACGTGGATTTCCCGTTTGAGGCATACGATTCGCAGGTCGTTTACATGGAAAAAGTCATTTACTCTCTGAAGAATGTGAGTCAATCAAACAAGCTTTCTCTTTCAATCCAATGTGTATCGTACAGCCATATTGATTTTATGGGATTTTGAAACTTTTGCTTGGGTAAAGTTTTAACTATTTTATCATTCATTTAGAAGGAAAAAGGCATTTGCTTGACGATTAAAGTTATGTTTTTGAATAATTAATAAGTTCAGTTATTTGAAGTGCTAAGAAGCACTAGATTATTGGTTCACTATCACTTGTGATCAGTGATTTGAATCACAATGTGCAGTAAGTTATGATTCATTTGTCATTTAGAGAATGCAATCTGTTTCATTTTGTTTGGTATAGATCCCAAACTGCAAAGTATGATTTTTGACCTAGAAGTAACTGTCTATGCTTATTTCACATTTACAAAACTTTGCTTATCTCTTCATCTATAACTTACCACAATTTGGAGGAGGAAGTGTATAAAAAGCATCGTATTTCTTTAAAATACCAGCATGTATACTAAATGCGCTTGTTTGTGAGACTGCAGAGGTGTAATGCACTTTTGGAGAGTCCAACTGGAACCGGAAAAACTCTGTCCCTTCTTTGTGCCACTTTGGCTTGGAGAAAGAGTCTAGGTGGATTCTCAACTGGTAAGATCGGTATGAATAGCCAAAATTCTGGGATGGACTCTGATAATGGATCACCACACCCCAATGCTGCCCGACTTCCTACCATTGTATACACTTCACGCACTCACAGTCAAATCCGGCAAGTGGTTCAAGAATTGAAGAGAAGCAACTACAGGTCAGAGATTCATTTTGATGGGAACTATGATTTCAAACTAGATTTTAGTATTGGGTTGATTGCTCCTTCAATTTTCGTGATATTTAACTTGTTTACTAGCATACATTCTAAGCATGTCTCCACAATGGTTCTTGTCATGTTTCATATAGCTATCATGATGACACAAGCACTTGGCGTCTTTGCAAGCATTTATCAATTACATGTTAAAAAAAACTTGAGAAATTTAAATTGACCTTGTAGTCTTTTTCATATTGTCTTGATTCAAGTTGATTACTTGATATGATTATGGAGTTTAGAGCTAATAATGCCCAATTTTAGAGCATATGCAGGCCCAAAATGGTTGTTCTAGGATCTAGGGAACAATTGTGCATTCATGAGGATGTCAGTTTACTGCATGGAAAGGCGCAGACAAATGCTTGTCAACATCTCCGCAGAAAGCGGGAAAATCAAGAAAATCAGGAAAAACGTGGCTGCAATCATTATTCTCGTGTTCCAGGTAGTTTGTTTTGTACATTGTAGAAGTATCATTCCAGAATAAACAGTGTTATGCAAGTAATTTCATAATGACACTTTCAAGAAATTGAAAATAGTATGTAATGGTCTCAATCAAATCCAACTTTATAGATTTATGTTCTTACCATAGATTTTGTGAAGAAGAATCCACATCTTGGAGACGAACCTATTGACATAGAGGATCTGGTTACTATTGGAAAAAAATTTGGGCCGTAAGTTCTGTCACATGAGTCCCGTGTGTTTATTAGCAATGCATTTTCGTCATTTAAGTTGGGATTATGTTTGCTTTTTCTAGGTGCCCCTACTATGTAGCAAGGGAGCTCCACAAAGTTGCCGATATCTTATTTGCACCTTATAATTATGTAATTGATCGTGCCTATAGAAAATCTCTTACAATTGATTGGAATAGCAGTATATTGATATTTGATGAAGCTCACAACCTGGTAAGTGCAAGGTGTTGAGAAAGGTTTAATCTGGAAATAGGGTTCACTGTAAACCTTTTCAGACCATCAATATGATATTAAGTTGTTTAGCCAATTCATTGAACAAACAATTAACATGTTGGTACTTGTTTGTCGTGAACATGAACAATGCAGGAAGGATTATGTGCAGATGCAGCCTCCTTTGACTTGCCTTCTGGACTTCTAACAGCCTGCATCAATGAAGCAAAATCTTGTATTGACCTTTCTGTTGGAAGGAGAGAAAAATCAAATGACAAATCTGGAAATCCAGATAATTTTGCCATTCTTAGAGGTACATGTTTGACCATAATATCAAATGCATGTTGCAGTTTTTACTGCTGCACCATATCATCAGATATTCCCTAACCTTTCTATTTCTGCAAATACTACACCAGCATACTTGTTGGGAAATTAATGATCCTTTTTTGAGCAATTCCTATGCACTCATCTTGTACTGATGGCTTCATATGGACCAATTCTTACCCTTGCAGCACTTCTTTTGAAGCTTGAGAAGCGGATTGCTGAAGTACCCATTGAATCAAGGGAATTGGGATTCACAAGACCTGGGCCTTACATATATGAGCTACTTGCTGACCTTAACATCACTAGTGAAACAGCTTCTAAGCTGATTGATATAATTGATGAAGCTGTTATACTTATTGAGGAAGATAAACAGCACAAAGCACAAGGCACTGCATGCAGGCTGGAAAGTATTGGTGACATGCTTAGGATAATATTTAGAGATAAAAGCAATTCTCATGCTAGATATTATCGTGTAAGAATTGATTCTACACATCGAGTGTTACAATTTCTGTAGAATTACATTGGAGCTTCATTGCAATTCCAATTTGCTTCTTTCAAAGAAATTGTTGTTCTATATTTGTTTCATTCTAAAGTTTGAAATCAATTTCTTTCCATTTTAGGTTCATGTGCAGGAAATTGAGGCAAATTCTGTCAATAGCTTAAAAGGTTATTTTCTTGAAGTTTATGTGAATCTTTGGGCCACATAACTATAATATTATTACTTTCTTTTCTTTTATATTACAGATCCCTAGCATCCCTTGTGCAACTTAATAGTTTGTTATTGTATTATGTGGGGAACACAGGGGATAGCACTGGTTTATTTCATGTTTTTCTCACAAATCCTGTCAGGAATTATTTGTGAAAATTTTCACTGATTTCCTTTTTGTGAAAATTCCACAAAGATACTCTTAACATGATGTTAAGTGGTTTGCGGCAATGATGCACTGCACTGATGGGGTCTGTAGGTGTATGTTATGTGAGTGATGGAATTACTTTATGGATAGAAAGAAGAATACTTGGGCAGATCAAATAAGTAGTCACATTCATTCTGCCCATTTTAAGTTTAGTTGAAGAGTCACAACACAGTAACAAAGCTTATGCAGCTACATCAGGTGATATGAACCATAAGATAGCTTGTTTGAACATCTACTGCAGAAAAATCACAATGCATGCCATTTTCTGTTGTTAGTTCTCTTCAATTTCTTGTCCATTTTGAACTGTATGTTCCATAAAAAGAAGTTTTCCCTCAATTCAATGACTTAAGATGGTAAAGTAACTTGATTATAAACTTTGTTGCTTAGATCTTGTTCAAGGATGCTAAAAATTCATCCTTTGTGATTTTCCAGGTAAGGTATCTAGAATGCTCAGTTGGTGGTGCTTCAATCCTGGCATTGCCATGGAGGAGTTCTCCAAGCTGGGTGTGGGATCTATTATATTGACTTCTGGAACGTTATCCCCCTTGGATTCATTTGCACATGAGTTAAACTTGTAAGTTTTGCTTTGAGACTTATAATAGTGAACGAAGCTCACTTCAAAGTTTTCTAACACTACATAAGTTTTGCTTACCTACTCAGAGATTTTCCTGTTAAATTGGAAAACCCTCATGTCATATCCTCAAATCAGATCTGGGCTGGTGTTGTTCCTGTTGGACCATCTGGCAACATTTTGAATTCATCTTACAGAACTCGCGATTCCCTAGAATACAAACAAGAGCTTGGGAATGCTATTGGTGCGTAGCTTTGTTTTGAAAAGATAGGGTGCTATATCAGTAAACTCAATTATGTTCAATAACTATCAGCGAGTTTCTGATATATGGATTTCTTGTTGCAGTTAATTTTGCTAGAATTATACCTGATGGATTGCTTGTTTTCTTTCCATCTTATTATCTTCTTGAGCAATGCATTGGGTGCTGGAAAAATCCGGTAAAGCATCAAACTGGAGTAGCTAGTGCAGCAGAATTTGTTTGCTTTCTATCTTTGTCCATTTTAATCTCTTACTGTGCTTTGGAGCAGAGTCATACGAATTCAACAACAATATGGGAGAGAATATGTAATCATAAGAAACCAGTCATAGAGCCTAGACAATCTGCACTATTTCCTTCATCAATTGAGGTGACTTGTACCATCTATAAGTTTGAGTTACTTACAATCTGTGTGCAATTTTTTTCCCACATTGCTGGAAACTTTGTTATCATATGTTTGTCTTTGACTAGGACTACATGGATAAGTTAAAGGGAACCAAATCTTCTGGTGCAGTATTTTTTGCTGTTTGTCGGGGCAAGGTATTTCTTTTGAGCATCTCTTCAGTTCTTCTGTTGGAAGATGGTGTAGGTGATTTATAGTGGCCCATATTTCAATGTATACATAGTTGGCATACTCTTTCCTCCATCCTACATCAGTAGGTCTTGAAAGCTTTCAAGATTTGAATTGAAAAGAAAAGGAAAGATTTTCACATGCCAAAAGTACTTAAAATAGATTGTGAACCAGTGAAATTTATTGTCCAGTCCCTGACATTGACGCTAATATGCATCTGCTGAGAGAAAACAGGATATGGTTTCTTGAAATGTTTCCATTCCCTTAAATTTGTTTGTTTGCGTTCTTTTATGTACTAATAATCTATTTTTTATGTACTAATAATCTATTTTTATTCTTAAACGTGCTTTTACCATTTTCCAGTGTTTAACTAGAATGTCTACCTGTATATTTTGGATACTTGTCAGGTGAGCGAAGGTTTAGATTTTGCTGATCATGCTGGTAGAGCTGTGGTCATTACTGGTATACCTTTTGCCTTGAGGAATGATCCTAAGGTTAGATCGCTCCTACCCCTGATATCTCCTGCAATGCATTACTTTTTTCTAGAGTTTCTAGATCCTCGAGTTTAATAATGACAGGTCCGGTTGAAACGTGAGTTCTTGGATCAACAGTCCAATGCTCAAAATGATGGATGCAAGGTACTTCCACACTCTCATTTCTGTACTCTGTTGGACGATATGTTCAATGTTTAAAGTCGAAAATTACCAAATTATGTCAAACATTGGTTTTTCAGATTCTAAAGGGAGAAGATTGGTACAGTCAACAAGCATCAAGAGCAGTAAATCAAGCTGTCGGGCGTGTAATTCGCCATCGCCATGATTATGGAGCAATTATATTCTGTGATGAAAGGTTTTGTCCTGTGTTCATTTCTAGATACAATATTGCAGCTGTTATTTAAAGTAACCAATGTACATGCAATAATTCAACCTTCAAAGGTTCTCACATCTTTTGGCTTCTTGAACTTCTGTGTTAAAAACAGATTCACACATCCAAACCGCCAATCACAAATATCACTTTGGATCCAACCTAATCTCAAGGTAATATAGTGATTTCAAATAACAGGAACTTTGGTCTTCAAAGATTTTATGTGTATTCACTTGCCTTTTTACAGTGTTACTCCAAATTCGGGGATGTGATCTTTACCTTGAGTCGTTTTTTCCGAGATGAAGGAACCCGTGGTTTTACAGATCACAAGCTCATACACAGTCAGGGAATAGGTAAAATATCTTTAACAGTGATGTGAATACGGTGTTTCTACATACCAATATAATGTCTATTTAGCTGTTTCTGTGTGGTTGCTGAGCTACCTATGAATGAGTTAAGTTTTTCAAAGTAGAATACTTGCTGTTGTTGTGGCATTCAATGAAACTGTTCCATGAACCATCTTATTAATCGATGGAAAGATTTCTTCATTTTTTTTCCGGTGTGATTATTTATTAACTACTATCCATCTTGCTCTTTTGAAGAAAACCAAGTTGTCTGCAACTTGTGGTTAATTCTTTCATGCAGAAAATATCAAAGAGGTGAAAACATTGCAACCTGTGGACAAACTTTACCTGGACAGTTTTCTTACTTCGGTATGTTTTTCATAATTTCCTCAGCATCTGCTAAATTTTCAATTTAGTGCCATGTTAGTTCCCTTTATGTAACTGTTTGGTGATCATTTGCAGAAAACACCAACAGATCAGGCTGGCTGTATGAAATCAGTATCCTCTTTACTTTCACTCAGGAAGGTAAAGGATTCGGGCCAACTGGAGGAGGTCCTTCCTGCCAATCGCTCATCTCTTACTCCTCTCAAGGGAAATCAAGATGTCAGATCGAAGTAAGTGGCATAGTCAATACAGAAAAAAAAATGTTCAGTTTCTGGATGGAAATATGCTTAACAGAAAATTTCTGAAACAATTTATTCAATTGGCCAATCTTCTTTGAGCAGCACGCTTAGCACAGAGCAATATCTGATGTCATGTTCAGCAAAGAAGCTCAAAATATCTAATACAGAATTTTGTATAAAGGGATGCGCTACCAGTGTTCATAGATCAAGTAATGAAAGCTCACAACATGTCTCCTGTCGGTCAACAAATAATTCAGTGAAAATACAAAGTTCATGTATTTCTGATAGTGAAAGTAGGCAAAATGCTCAGTTTGGGCAAGCATTACTCCAAAAAGATTATGGGATTACAGAGAAGGAGGAAGCTGATCTTTGTCAAAATCGTGGTCAGTCTACTTCTGTACCTTTGTCTGATCAGGAAACAAGAGGAGCTGCATTTTTGAGTGAGGTAAAATTTTAACGTACAAAACCCATGTTAATATCTCTTATAAAGAAAGGCAAGACAATTACCATTTCTAACAACACGGTTAAACCACAATAGGGTTTAAGATCCTAACTTTCTGGTAGGAAGTTTTGCATTAGCTAGGAGTTATTGGACTGATAACATAAATACTCTTTCATGTTTTTATTTGATAATTTTTATTTCTGAAATGACAGTATCTTTTACTAAGTACGTAAAAATTCTGTGACAATAATTCCTGTTTTTGCTTTTTAAGGTCAAAGAGAAGCTTAGTGCTGCTGAATATAAAGATTTTGTTGGATTTATGAAGGCGTTGAAGTCAAAAGCAATGAAGATAAACCATGTTCTACAATCTATTGTCAGACTATTTTCTGGAGGTGATAGGCTTCCTCTTCTTAACAGGTACCAAGATCTACCTGTGATACAGTTATCTGTGTTAAACTCACATCCTAGAAAAGTACGAATATTGTAGCTTTCACTCTTCTGTACTTCCACATTTTCAAACTGTGTTAATTAGAGAGATAAATTGCGTCTAATTGCAAGTATTGGGATTTCAATGAACTCTTGTCTTTGTTCCAGATTCAAGGATTATTTACCACTACAATATCGTTCTTCATATGAGGAATATGTTGAAGCAAATGATGAACTATCCAACAATCGCAGTATGAAAATAAATTTTTTGACAAATTAAATTTTATTAAAGCAAGTACTTGGTGATTATGAATTGACTGACAATCTTCTTTTTCTAGTTTGATAATGTTTCTGAATTGAAGGCGACAATCAGAACATGTTTGTTTCAAGAGAGAATGATGGTCGAGTGTTGATGACTTGGAGAAGAAAGATGAATTCTCTGTAAGGACTGGACCTTCATTCTTCAGCTCATGCTTAAGACAGCCTCATTTCTCACGCATGATTAATCATCCTGAGGAGGAGATTCTATGTTTGATAGCATGGTGGTCCTCGAGCGCATAAGCCAGTGAAAGTGTAAACATGCATGACGAGTTTTCTTTACTTTGTACCTTAACAAACAACTATACTATATCCTCCTTAAGATTCTCTCATGGAAGCAGAATTGGAGTGCTTTAAAGTAAGATGTGAAATCATCCTGGGATAAAACTTGGGGCTCTATGTGGTGCCATAGCACAAAGAAAGAATGCTAGTTATCACATGGGAATTAACTCTTGACTTTAAGTGAATTTCAATTCAACGATATTTTTCTATAGGTTTGGACTTGAAATGGAACGTGCTGGCACTAGTGTTCAATAGCATGGAGACAGTCAAATGGTCACCTGAAGAGAAGTAGGACCGTCTTTTTTTTTTTTTTTCCTTTTCTCCTGTAGTTTTGACAATTTTGTAAGCATATGTCGTCAACGAAATTGCATGTGTAGGATGGAAACTGCAATTGTATAGTATGGGCCACTATGAACTGTTGTGTTATGTGGCAGTGCCCTTTGGTTTGTCCTTACCTGTTTTTGTGGGTGTATGACAAAAAAGGTATCTTTAAATCTTAATATAAATACTAAAATTTAAATCAGATCTTAATGTTTGACTGTAACAAAAATAATTTTACCATATTAATTGCTTACGTTTAATCTCGAATTTAACTAGCAGTGAAGACCCTACTAAGCAGAGGGGCCGATGAGAAATTAAAGATCCCTAATTCTGCTATTCTTAAGGCAGTAGCAATAGTAGCAACGAACTTCTAGTAATCGTCAACAGCAAATCCAAATGACGTTAACAACAGTCGCAAGAAGCTTCTCTATTAATCAACAGCACGTATAGATGATGCAACAGCAACAGCAGCCAATGGGGCAGCATCCAAATGAGACAAACACACAGCAGAGTCCACAGATGGACAACAAACTAATGCTGGGTAGCAATAAACAGAGCAACTTTCAAAATCTGCAACAGCAGTAATAGCAGTCATGCCCCAAGTAAATAAACAAATAGACCCTCGACAGCAGTAGTCGGTAACTCTAACTCGGGCATGCAAAGTCGTTAGCACTCAATGCACATGCTGCTGCAGTCCAAGATACCACCGCAATCACAAACACATCAAAATGATTGCATCGCAAAAAGGATTTAAGCTTGACAAAAAAAAAATTTATTGAGAAGGGTGTGATAACGACTATAGTAGTCTTTCATGGTAGAGTTGTAACTATTTTGTGGACTAATTCGAAATTTTCTAATCTCATTCTCTCTTCTTTCTCTTCAATCTTCAAAATTAGTTAAATTCTAAGAACATAATTTTAATTTTTGAAATTGAATTGTATCAATTTGGTATTGGGACCATTCATTTTAGGGAAAAATAATAATTGATGGAGAACAAAAAGAGGACAAGTGGAACTATATCCCAAAACAATAAAAAAAAAAGAATGAAAATCTAAGGAATCAATATCAAAATTAGTGGCAAAATATGAGAAGACAATCGAGGAATTGAAGTAAATAATCTTGCAACTTAATTGAAATAGTAATCAAGCTTGTCGAGATATAGAAGAAAAAGGACAGCTGAGATGAATGTGAATGATTATTAGATACATAGTAGACATACTTTGTCTACTAGGTTCAGTAAGATTGAACTCCCTTCTTTTCATCGTGAAGGCCTTCGTAATTGAATCTTTAAATGTGTACCCATTAAAAGTAATGATGGATATTGCAACAATGCACCTAGTAGAAGAGGCATTATTGTAACACCAACTGTACTTGAGGAACAAGTTGATAGTAGAACCACCAAGCAAGGGAAAGTATTTACTAGCTTTAGAGCAACCCTTTAGGGAAATCCATGTTCGATGACCTAATGGAAGGAATTGAAGCAAACCAATAGTGTGAAGGACTACAGTGCTAAGTTTGATTCTTTTCATAAATTAGCGATGCTAGAACCACATTTGGTGAGTTTGTCCTAGAAGTAATTGGGCCTGAAATTGAGTATCCAATGAAGCTATTAAATCTAATAAATTTGTAACTGGTATATGAAGCAAGTTGAAAAAAGCAAGAACTGGTGTTTCTAGTATTCTTTTGCATCCTATAGAATAAACTAAAGGAATCAACAATAGCAAACATAGGGAATATCATAATCTCCAAAATTGCGAAACGGACTTTTGCCTAAGCTTCCATTAGTGGGTTGAGAGATGAAAGTATTTGTAATAACGAGTAGTAAACTGATAAGCATAAATCCAAAGGCTTAATTATTTGGTGCAAAAAGAAGTTTACATCGAGATAAAAGTGGAAAAAGAAGCAATTTCGTATGTATATGGTACATGAGGGTTATGAAGGTGATGATATGGTAGAATGAAAAGGAGAAATTGAAGAGCAAACACCCATTATTCTAATGCAAGTTTATGACAAGTACCACAAATGCTCAATTTAGACCAATGATGTTATTAAGAGTCTTTAATGGTAAATAAATACATATTTTGATTGTTGTTATGAAAAAACAAAATAATCATGTAAACTCTAAAAAGTAATTTAAAATTAGTCTGAAACATGACTAGTGCAAAAAAATAAGGAAATTGGAGATGGCCAACAGAAGTTCTTGGTATGTAAATAATATGTAAGTTGTTGACTTTTCATTTTTTTTGGCAGGCTTTTCATAATTTGGTTAGGGGATGATGGAGATGATCTTGTCTTTTAACCAATTAGAGTAGTAGCATCACTTTCAACATCTAAAGTGCATGTATTTTCAATTAGTTAATAAACAACTTGTCTCTAATCCAAATTAGTAGAGGATGATAAAAGTTGTCAACATGGTAACCTCATTGCTCACTAAACCGCCAAGATCTAACTTACAAAAATGTCTATTTGACACCCTTAAATTAGGTAAACATGCATGGCGGAGCAAAGGCTAACCATACTTCAATTTAGGTAATTATTTGATTATCAAAGAGAGTGAATTTGAAGTATCATCTATCTTGTGCTCTATGATGAGTACTAAAGACTTAGAATGAATATGTACCATGATTATAAGAGTCCTCTTTAGATTGGATACATGAAGTACTAAGATATTTATTAATTGGTCCAAAAATTGAACAACTTAGCTTCATTATGCTTCAAAAATTATCTAAATGACTTTGTACCAAGATCGGCTTTGAATTTTGGTGATAACCTTGATTGCACTTTGAGGCTCAATTGACTGTACTTTCACTTAGTACTTTGGTGTTCTTGCTCAATCAAATCACTCTATAAACTGCATCAAGTATCCATTATGATGATGATTTTCTTCTCTTGAAAAAAGTTAGAAGATTGGTTTTTCCACATCAACACTAAAATAACTAAATAATAAAGCTATAATTAAGATGATATAACCAACCATGACAGTTAACACTCACTATATGAAAATAAAATCATTCGATTATTGATAGCCATAACAAAAACAATATTTTAATAGATTTTCGGCATAATACTTAGCCACTAATATATTATGTGATGAATCTTAATAGTTCCAATTATTAGCTTAATTGCCTTATAAGGATTTGCTTCTCTCATTGAAATTTTTAATACAAACAATCGTTTACATATGTTGAGCTTGAGATCTATTTACAAGAAAACATCCCTCAAAAATCAAGAAAGGGTTCGACAATGGATTTAAGTCAATGGTTGGAAACAATAAAGTGATGCATTTGATAAACATAAAGGTATTAATTTACCAGAGTTTTCTAAGAAATTATTCATCTAGTTATGACCTTAGTTAACATTGAATTGTTAAGTATTCAAACCAAAAAATAATTAACCAAAATCGACAGTTTCTTAGAAACCAAGTAGAAGACTTGGAGGAGTAAAAACTAAAAATATTGGTCAAATTCAATTAATAGACCAACTTGTTTCAAGTTGCAAATAACTTTTATAAATAGCAATAACTTAATGAAAGCCTTGACAAGTGAAAGAAGCAAAGGCATTCCTTCTCTAAGCAAAGAACAATGTAGGTTGAGGTAATGGCCGTGGTAGTTAGACCATAGCTAAGGAGGCGGTAACTGGATAAATTGAAGGGATGAGGGTATAATATAATATTCTAATTTTTAATAATTTAAAATATTATTTAATAAAGTAAATTCTTATAATTTTTAATTTTTCAAAAATCCATATCAATATTCATTGTCTCCATATTGCCTAACTTATATGCCATGTCAAGGATTAATAACATAGTAACTGATAGAATACAAATATATCATTTTATATATGTTAAGGTGCAAAGTAGTATCAGAGGTAATGACAATTCCTAACTTAGTCCTTTTGTGAAATGTTAGGGAATGATTTACACCTTTGACCAAAGGGGCAATGACATGGTTTTTGAGGGTTCAGCAAATGGGATTTTAATATATCCTAAAAAAGTGTTAACAGTATAAAATTGGTCAATTCAAGTGAATTCATAGTAATTGAAAGTATATTTTGGACTTAAAACATACTATAGTCGATTCATTAAAGATTATGGTTAATTGAGTAAGGTCTTAACATCCTTGTTAAAGAAGAATGATTTCAGCCGGCAAAAAGAAGTTGAAGATGCTTTTAATGCTCTTAAGTTAGCGTTAATCTCTTTAATTGTGTTAGTTTTAACTGATTTTAATAAACCATTTATAATAGAAGTTAATGTAAATGAGGGCTTAAGAAGTTGTTTTAATGCAAAAGGGCCGTTTTATTACCTATATTAGCATACCTTTTTTTGAAGGGTATAGGGAATTGTCAACCTTTAAGAAGGAACTACTATCAATAGTGGTGACTATTAGACATGATCCCATTTATTTGACTGGCAAGATAATTGTTTCATAAATTGACCATAAAAACTAAAGCTTTTACTTAATCATAAGATTATTACTTCTATCCTACAAACTTAGTTGCCTAAATTATTTGGTTTTTATTTTAAAATTCAATATAAAAAGTAAGTGAACAACATAATTGATGATGTATTATCAAGAGTAAATAGTGGAGAATTATGCACTTTAATGGTTTCTTAACCTCATAGCTATTTGTTATAAGAAATTAGCAAAAGTTAGAAGATATATATGAATTCACGACTGCTAATATAAGAATTACAACAAGATGAGTTGCATAGTCTAACTTATACTTGATGCATTAATTTGCTTTATTGAAAGACAGAATGATTATGGGATGATGGCAAATTGAGAAAAAAAAAGATCATTTCTTTATTATATGATACTATTAAGGAGGCCATTTAGGTTATTTGGGTACTTGAAGCATCTTCAAATGTATTCTTATGCGAGAAGGGTGTAAGGACATATCAAGTTGTTCATCACAATTTTGATGTTTGTCAAAGGGATAAATGTAAGACAGTGGCAAGACTTAGGAAGTTGTAATCAATTTTCATTTCTGGATAAGCACGTTTTAATATAAGTATGTATTTTGTTGAGGGTTTACCTAAATTTGAATAGCATATTGTGGATTTGATAGTAGTGGGTAGTCCGACTAGATGTGATCACTTTATACCTTTGTCACATTTTTATTTCACATCAAAAGTGGCTCACTTGTTCCTTAATCATGTCTTTAAGATGTGTGGAATGCTGATAACAACTGCTAGCAGCAGATATCTAAATTTTCTAAGTAATTTTTGAAAAAAAATCAATGTGTAATGACTATCATTATCTCTATCTTCTACCTACCATCCTCAAACAAACGGTTAGATAGAAGTTCTTAATATAACTTTAGGAACTTATCTGTGGTGTATAGATGGTGATTGTCCTAATTAATGGAATAGGTAGTTATATGTAGCAAAATAATAGTATAATACCATATTTTACTCCATTATTCAATGTTTACCTTTTAAAGTTTTATATATATTTATACCTCATTAGCATGTTCCATACTTGGTAGGTGATTCTAAACTACTAATGGTGGATTAGACATTGAAGGATTAGAAGCGAGTTGCACAACTTATTTAAGTTTCATATTCAATATACTTATAATAGGATGAATCAAATGATAATCAAGAAAAGATATGATTGAGAATTATAATGGATGATTGAATTTATGTTGAGTAATAATTGTATAAGCATTCTAGTATGCAACATATGACAAACTAAGGCTAACACTACAACTGAAATTGCTCTTTATGAACGTTGGGAGTGATCTAATCGCCTAAGTGTGATGATCATAAAAACTAAAATTTTTTCTAGCATTCATGGTTCTGTAGAACAGCATGACAATGTTCGTGCTCTACTAAAGGCCATTGATGAGTAATTAGAAACTTCTGATAAAGCACTTAACTGCACCTTGATCTTGATGTTTTCATCTATAAGGCTCACCAGTGTCTGAGGTGTGTATGAGTGCATCATGAAGATGAGGGATATTGCAACTCAATTAAATAAACTTGAGGTTGAGATGTCTGATTCTTTCCTCATGTATTACGTTTTGAACACCCTTCCACCATCATACAGACCCTTTAAAATCTCTTATAATATACATAAGGTAAGTGATCAATAAATGAATTAATGACCTTATGGGTTAAAGAGGAAGGGAGATTGATGATGGAATAAGAAGAGAGTTTGCAAAGTGCACATCTGGTTGTTTAGAGGAAAATCAAGCCAAATCAAGAGAGAAAGGTCAAATACTTGCCCAAGCTAAAGTTAAAAAGAAATCCAAGTGCTTCTTTTGCAAGAAAAAAGGACACATGAAGAAGGAATTTGTCAAACACAAGGAATGACTTGAAAAGAAAGATAATGTAAACTCATTAGTTTGCTTTGAATCTAATATGACTGAAGATTTTCATGACACATGGTGGATTGATTTTGGTTTTACAATTGATTGACCTAATTTCATGAGTGTCAATATTGTTATACCGCAAGTACATGATGTGGTTGTAGGTAGTACCGGCAAATACAGGTCGATCCCACGAAGACAGCAAGTAGTAATTATCGTTATTGTATTATCTAGCCTAAGAATGTATTGTAATTTTTAATTAAAGAAAATAAAATTAAACAAATAAAAAAATGAAGAGCATGATTAAAGCATAGAATTATGAAGCACTAAGTTAATTACCAATATTAAGTGATTAGTATTTAGGTTTTGAATCCTCTTAAACCTTAACATATTGATCTTTTGTTATGCAATTAGTTTGATGATTTATTAGACCGTGGAGACTCCTATAGTATATTAGTAGCTAACTTTGAGTTTACTAACAACTAAATAATAAGGTTTCTAACTGAATTACTCAGGGTAAATTTTACAAGATTGTGTTGTCATTTTATGAGTTCCTCTATTAGATTTGACCCTGATCTAAAAGATTTATGTCATATTTCTAGGGTTGTAATCATCTCTTTCCAATTTCCGTGGATCTATTCAACCTAGGATTTCTCAATCACTACATCTAAAATCTAATATGATCTAATATTCCAGATTACTAGAATATAAATAAAATAAGTAATTGGATCTCAATAAATGAAACAATCAATTACTTTAACAAAATAATCAACATATGTTTAGGTATCAAATAGGGTTCATCTAACCTAAATACTAATGACAATTTTACTTATTCATCCGAGAACATGAAATCAAATATATCTATAAACCAAAAACTAAATTGAAAATAGCATAATCATAATTCTAAATCTCCCTAATTTTCTTTTAATCTTGTATTCTGATGGATCCTAACTTCTTAAATGTTGGACCCTAAAATATTTCTTGGAAATTTGATTTCGTAAATGAAATTAAATGAGGAAATATGGTATGATTCCTTGTAATGAATGAAAAGTATGAATGAATCTATGAGTATTTGATGAAATGAAAGACATTTGAGTTTTCTTGTGTTTTGAATATGTTTAATAAAAAGGTGATGTAGTATGGTTTTGAACATGGCCTTGTCTAATGAGTAGAATGGTGTTTGTTGTAT
>JANZLX010000001.1:9560567-9574109 GCA_025531955.1 Erythroxylum orinocense
AACTCTAAGATCTGTAACTATAATTCCAATGAAAACCTACTTCTGACAATAAAAACAATCTTAACAAAGCAAAAAAAAGTTGATATGAGCCAAACAGGAAAAAGGAGGAAAGATCTGGAATGCATCGAAAGAGGAGGAATAGAAGAAGAAGTTGAGGTGTGGAGGTGCTGGAGACCAGTAGATTGAAGCCATCTTCCGTTGGAAGAAGCTTCTAGAAAGTTATCGGAGGAGTACTGTCTCTGATGGTGATGCCCCGCCATGGATCTCTGCCCCTGCCTCCCCATTAAGTTCATATTCCGACTAACCTCGCTCTCTGTAATATCTGCATAGACTCAAAAGATAAATGGAAAGCTTGTCTTCATCTCTCTCTCTAAATTCAAAATAAAGCTAGTCTTTTATTAGGGAGAGCTCTCTCTCTCTCTGTAATCAGTCACTACTAATTGTCTTCCAACTTCTACTTAGCTTGAGGCAGCTAAAAAAAATGGACTACACATTTGAATTTAAAACCCAGTAAAACGGCGTCGATGAATGACTGTGCGTTGGGTCGCGGGGGCGTTTTGGGAATTAGGCCTTGCTCATCGTCTCACACATGGTAGGGGCCCACAGGTGTTATATATCTAATCTAAAATCGGCGTGTTTCTTTGTTATTTGAATTTCTTAGATCGGAGGGATCCACAGGAATGACGACACGTGTGGCAATGTGATGATTCTGTTGAATTCAAAAAGCAGGATCGTGACCGTCAGATTTCGCGAGTTCCATTCAACAACCGGGTCAGCTTTCGGCCCCCGTCTAGAGCGTATCTGGTGTGTCCGCATTTCTTTTCCCTCTCAGTTAAATGGGT
This sequence comes from Erythroxylum orinocense, assembly GCA_025531955.1. Classification (NCBI taxonomy): domain Eukaryota; kingdom Viridiplantae; phylum Streptophyta; class Magnoliopsida; order Malpighiales; family Erythroxylaceae; genus Erythroxylum; species Erythroxylum orinocense. The sequence goes on from JANZLX010000001.1 coordinate 9,561,410, forward strand.
TAATGTCCCGTGTACAGCGTCTCCCCAAGGCGCCCATTAAATATAAGGCTTAATTATTTTATTAAAAAAATTCAATATTTTAATTATGAAATAAACTTTAAAAAATAATAATAAAAAGATTAAATTTTCAATATTTTTCAATTTTAACCCGAACTTCAAAAGATAACAATATAATGTTCAAACTTTCTATTTTTTAAAATCTAACCTAAAGTTAGTGTTTCTGTTAAGTTTACTAATATAACTTGTCACGTATTTCAGAAACCTTAACTATTAATATACGTAAGCCAAAATTAACAAAACAAATAATGATTAATAAAACGAGTCGTTTAATCACATAATTAAAATAAGGTCATTGTTTAAAAATAACCTAAATCAAATTACGCAGCCCCAACAATCTTATGCTTCGATTTCACTTGTTTCCTTTGTTCTCAGTTTATTCTCTCGACGCCCTCACTCTTTGATTTTCACATTATGCAGCCTGACGCCCTCACACTAAGGACATTAAGAGAACGAACTAAAAATAAAGCGCTTATTGGTACAGTACGCTATAATGCGAGAGTAATTTGAGGCGTCAAAAGAATAAATAGAAAACAAAGAGCTGAAGGAGAACAAAAGATAACGTCAGCCTAGAATTGAAGAAAATTGAAAGTTTGATTATTTTATTGTCACTTTTTGAAGTTTGAGCTATAATTAAAATTTTGAAAGTTTGGGCATTTTATTTTTACTTTTAAAATTTGAGCTATAATTGAAAATTTGACAAAAATTTGAGCTTTTTTTATAATTAACCCTAAATATTATTGTTGTTATTTATTTATAGGGTAATGTACCATCAATGGTTAAATTTCATATCATATTAATCCTCGTATACAAATTTCAACAGTTGCAAGATATCATTAATCGTCTTGGAGTATATAACCTATATCCTAAATTATTTGTGCTAAACTTGCTTGATTTTTCACTAATTTGCAGTGAATCTGCAATTAAAAAAGAGGTCATCAAAAGCTTGAGTTAGTTAAGGCTTTGACATTCAACTTTCTGTGCTTTAGTCCCAGAGCAAACAAAACCTGCCCATGACAATTAACAAAATATTAGAATACCAAAGTAAAGAACTCAATTTATAGAGGTCAGTACAACACCAATTATAAATTGAAAAGGCAAGTTCTAAAACATAGGAAAGAAAGATTGGAGTATATACCCCATATCCTAAATTATTTGTGCTAAACTTGCTTGATTTTTCACTAATTTGCAGTGAATTTGCAATTAAAAAAGAGGTCATCAAAAGCTTGAGTTAGTTAAGGCTTTGACCTTCAACCTTCTGAAGTTTAGTCCCAGAGCAAACAAAACCTACCCATGACAATTAACAAAATATTAAAATACCAAAGTAAAGAACTCAATTTATAGAGATCAGTACAACACCAAATATAAATTGAAAAGGCAAGTTCTAAAACATAGGAAAGAAAGAACATTGAGAGAATGACCAAAACATTGCATTCATGTTAGATTTTTGCTGCATTCATGTTAGATTTTTGCATTTAGTTAACCATAATCTGTTTAAATTTCTCAAAGCTTTGAAGGATAACTACAGTATGGGTCACTATTTATCTAGTGAATATATGCTCCCTAGTTAAGGTAACATTCTTCCTTCTCCAGTCATGAACCGACTAAATACGTAGAATTATTTCTTCACTGCTTATTATGGTGCATACATAGCAGAATAAATAAATATCATATTAAAAAGGGTTAATTACAAAAAAACCCAAACTTTCATCAAATTTTTTCAATTATAGCTTGAACTTTAAAAGTAGCAATAAAATGCTCGAATTTTCAATTTTCTTCAATTCTAGCGATGTTAGCGCCACCGTTATCTTTGTTGACTTGGCAGCACCACATGTACAGGGACCCTTATTAATCAAATAATTAGCATAATAAAGTTAAATGATTGAAACAACATTGTTTCAATCATCTCTCTCAACTCTCACTTGCACCCAAATAGCAGGAGCCTTCTAGCCGTATGATCTCTCCATAACAACAACGACCATAGTCAGTTAGAACATCTTTCAATTAAATAAATATAAATTTTAATCTCCATCTTTTACCCGAACCATCAGTGGTTGATTTTGGAATAAACATTCAAGCGTAGGAATGGAGGACGCAACAAGCATAGATATGGTCATGTCAAGTTCATTCGTTGCTTAAACTGCGACAAATGTTATCCTAAGGCACTCCCACATTCTTCAAATTTTCTTGTTAAAATTTGTATTTCCATATGATTTGTTTTGATGTGCATGGTTTTGTATGTATGTATAATGGAAAAGGACAGGGCAATCAAGAGGATGTTGAAAGGAACGCTGGTCGTCAAGGCGAAAGGCAGAAGCGATGGTAGAAAGTCGACAAAGGTGGTACCAGTGGTGGTTAATGGGGGTTCGGTGACCGGTACATTATGTAAAAGATAATTAAGGCTTTTGATGTGGCTGCCATATAAAGACTGAGGCGATTTGAGCTAGATTTGTTTAGAGGGTTTGTGCCACTCAACCAACCAACTTTTGTTGATTGATAACTCCGCATTTTGAGAAATAAGTTTGCCTGAGGAAACCAAAATGGACTTCCTAGGTGGGATTTTTTCTGCAGGAGAATTTGTGCAAAAGGTGTGTGATTTTGGAAGAAATGAATACGTGTACCTAAAGAACTAGAAAGGAGTGCTATGGAATTTAGAAAAGGAGCTTTCTGGATGAAATTAACGAGTGAGAACCAGTTGAAAGTGTTTAAGATAACAAAAATCTTCTTGAAACAACATCGTTTCAATAATTTAACTCACTTATGGATTAAGAAGGGATCCTATACACATGACACTGTCACGTCAGCAAAGATAATGGTGGCATTAACATTAGGCTAAAATTGAAAAAATTGAAATTTAAGCATTTTATTGTTACTTTTTAAAATTCAGGTTATAATTGAAAAATAGACGAAAGTTTGAGTTTTTTTTCTGTAACTAATCCTATTAAAAATATTTGCTCAAGTTTTTAGTTATAGTGTCAAAAGGAATTTGTTTTTAGTAATTCTAAGAAAATATGATAACTTTAGGTTATGTTTGATTGGGTGGCTATTAATGAAATGGAATGGAATGTAATATTATTCTATCGTTTGGAAAATAGGTTTATAATGGAATAGAATGAAATAAGATGGAAGGGAAGGGTTTCACATTACATATTCTATCCTAAACAGTAAAAATAAGTTACCTCCGATTTGGGGAGTTTAAGATGAAATGTAAAATGATAAATAACATTTCACTATATTACATTATGAACCCTTATTCCAAACAACATTTCATTATATTATATTATGAATCCTTTCATCCCTCCCAAATAACAATTTTCTAATATTACATCTATTTACATTCCATTTCATTAAAAACCTTCAGTACAATCCAAACGTATTCTTATATTGTTTTATTGGAGTTTGGTACATATTGTTTTGTACATGGAGCATTTTAATAGTTAGTGGTGCATTCATACGTTGAGTATCTTATTGTTAAGTAATAGTATTAGATTTCAAAGCAACAAGTTCTCCTCTTTTTTCTTTTCTTTTACATTTTTTCTTGAGATATTTAAAAGTAGTATTAGAATTTAATTTATAGAAAGTCATAAAAATAAAGAGTATAGTTGTAAGTTCCTTCCTTGTCTTTAATGTTACATACAGAAATGTGAGTGTCAATAACTTTTATAAAGAGATAAAAAAATAGCTAAAGTAGAGAGAAAAATAAATTCTTTATAGTTACTAACAACTTCATGTAACCTATTATCCTTAACTTTGATAGTCACTATGATTCTTAGAATATGTTGATAGAAAACTTCTTAAAATATAAATAATATTGACAGATTGTTTTTAATAAAACAACAAAACCAACAACTGACACAACAGTAATAAATGCACAAAGAATATAACCCTAAAGACAATGTCTCAATGATCTATGAGTAAAAAACATATATTTTTCAAGCCATTGATCACTAAATCATATTCTTTGAAAGGACATATTCAAATACATTTAAGATTCCATGAAAAAGAAGTACTAAAGTTTCACAGAGGTAAGGAGGTAATAGTTTTAAGCACTTTATTCAAATTTAAATTACTATAGAAGAAATTAAGAGAATTAGTCACAACTTGTTTTCACAAATAATGGCAATCATTAATAAGATGTGGATCCATAACGAAAGGACAAAGGACATAATTATCAATAGGAAGATCCTGCGATTTATGACTTTAAAATTCGTTTTCGTTGTCTACTCTATCTAGGAATTTAATGACACTTAGGAGCTTTTAATTGATGAATTGTAAAGTTCCTTATTGGTTCATAAACAAAAAATTAATTAACAAGAGAAATAGGAGTAAGTAATAAAAATTACTTGACACCAAAAGGAGATAAAAAGACGAGGCAAATAAATAGGTAAGGGTAGAGGAAGCAACTATCATTGCAACCAACAACAATATCACTAACGTCAAGAAAATCAATTTTAGGAAGAGGGAGAAAACAAGGAGACTATCATTTAAAAACTCATAAAATAAAGTTAAAAAACAAGTACAATGTTAAATGCTATCAATGCTTTTTGTATTGTCACTTTAAGTTAAAATGTCAAAGTAACTTGAATAGGCAAACTGGAGAAAGAAATAACTTTGGAAAAAAAGAAGAAGATATGTTTCCATTGATGGTGTTTCACATGAATGAAGAAATTCAACATAATATATGATATTTAGATACTGGTTCAGTAGCCATATATGTGGAGATAAGAAAGCATTTTTTTAACCTAGACAAATCTTTTTGTAACATTGTCAAGTTTGATGACTTGTTATAAGAATATGAAGGGTCACACTTTAGATCAAAGAAAATTCTATCTAAACTATTTCCAAATATCTTTGTGATTCTAAACTTAAACACTAACTTGCATAATGTGAGTCAACTAGAAAAGAAAGGTATGAAATTTCTATCAAAGATGGAGTGTGTTGAAACTCACATTATTTTGAATATGGTGTAAAACCTTTTGGCAAGGAGGGACATTCTAGTAACTTTTGGATCTAAAGCAGTCAATTGAAGTATTCACAGTTTGAATAGAAGTCCCAAACTTATTGTTCAAAATATGAAACTAGAATAAGTATGGAGTAGATATAAACTGCGAAGAAATCATTTAAAAGTTTTTAATACGATAGCTATGCCAATAGTCTATACCAGAAGAGGACAAAGATAGATGAAAATAAAGAGATACTTTTCAGCATTAATGGTTAATCAAAAGCATATAAGGTTTACAATTCTATCATTAAGAAAATTATAATCAGTCGTGATGTAGGTTTTTATAAAGAAAGGTTTAAGCCATAGAATAACAATGTTATTGAACAACAAATACCTATCAACATTGATGGAGTTAATAAAGAGGAAAGATAGCATTTGACAAAAAATGATTAATAAATTCCATTAAATGGTTCAGTAGACATTCCAAGCTTACCAAAAGTAGTGAAAAAAATGAAGAACAACCTTAACATGTTAGAATAAGACATGCATGGATGATTAATTTTCATATCACTGGAATTGACCAATCAGAAGACCTACTTGCACATTTTGCTCTACTTCTCAAATATGATCATACAACTTTCAAAGAATCAAAATGAAAAAATTCTATGGATGAAGAAGTTGTAACCAGTGAATGGAACAACAATTGATTGATCTTCCAAAAGATCACAACGCAATTGGAGTTAATTGGGTCTATGCACTAAAGTGTGTCTAAAGCTTGTTTAAGATCATGAATGAAGATTGATAACATATTTTATATGAAAATTTCATAAATTTAATGTATTTTATAGCTACAAGACCTTATATAATGCTTGTTATAAGTCTTCATGAAATGATAAAAGGAGATTAATCTCTTAACTACAAAAAGAATCATTAAAACTTACAAGGAACTATAAGTTAAAGGATGTCATACAAAAAAGGTGAGAAGTCATATTTATTTTTCTTTATAGACAAGGATTACGTTGGAGACCAAGTTAATAAAAAAAACTTAAAGATATGTTTTAACACTTGGTTCAAGAGCTATTTTGTGGTCTTTAAAAAGTAAGAAATTGTCACTTTTTAATAACCAAAGTAGAGTATGTAGCTATAACAACCTATGTATGTCAAGCAATTTGGCTAAGAAAAATACTTAAAGACTACAAAAGCAGAAAGGAGTTATTATAATTTATTATAACAATAGTCCTACCATCGAATTCTCTAAAAATCTTATTCTATGTCAAAAAAGCAAGCAAATAGATAAGGTTTCACTTTATAAAGGACCTAATAAGGGATAAAACCATTGATCTTTGCAAAAGTGAAATCAAATTGTTGGTATAATGACTAAGCCATTGAAGTTATTTACACTTCAAAAGCTAAGGAATGGCACTTTAAAAATAATCTTCAAATGTCATTAACAAAATTAATTATTAATAGTATAGAACTAATAAACTCAAATAAAGCAGATATTAATTTTATATTTAATGTCTAATCAAAATATTGTATAATAAAAAGATTAAATTATACAAAAAAAATCATGCACGAAAAGGTTGGTAAAAATCACTTTGACATTTTTAATATTTATGTGGTCATGATGCGTTGCTAGATATCAATATTGATTTATAGATATAAATTCTTTAATTAGATAATAAAGAAAAATTAAAAATTTTAATTTATTTAATCTTAAATACAATTTAAAGTTATAATTTATATCCGTTGTTTATATATTTAGGAACCTAATAGGTCACATACAAAGAACATTTGGAGAGAGAAAAGATAATTTAATCAAGTTGAACTTGAATGTAAAGTTTGAGAAACTTTATGATCAAATGTAAGATATTTGATAAATAAGGAACAATATAACATATTGAGTCTTTTTTGGCCCAATTGATATTTAATTAGATTTAATTAAAATTAAAATTAATTTTCAACTAAATTATCAAAAGATTTAAGTCATATAATAAATAAATGTAAGCTCTAAAGGCGTTAGTAGTTCTTGCTTATCTTTCTTTACACTTGTTAAATATTTCTCCTAACTTGTTTATGTAAATATTGTTAAAGGTTGAACATTTATACGTTTACAGAGGTTGCAATTAATTAGTTTTAGAAATTGGTTCGAGGGAAGCTGCAGAAAGATGATCAAGTTTTACAATAAGACGCGAATTTATGATTTATACTTTATTATATTTTTTGCATCAGTCATGCAATATATTTTAAAATGATCTTGACTTTTGAGAAATCAAACAAAAAAAAATTGTTCTTCTTCCAGTACGCACGAGATTAGATATTACATTGATTTTCAACTTAAGCAACTCCTGTTAGCCCATCTGCAATCAACAAGATCTTAAGCTTTTCTAGTAGTTCTTTTGTAGCCAAGGTTGAGCTTCTCTTTCATTTACTCGTATATCTATAAATAAAAGCTAAGAGAAGGTGCATCTCTTAAGACAGTAATAGTAAAGCCTCTGTACATTCCTCTCATACTTTCTTTTCTTAAAAAGCTCTTTCCAACTCTTATTAGACCTTTGTGACTACCTCCTTAATGACACCATTCTTTTAGCCTATGATCTGTAGTAGGAGACAAATTTTTAGCAGTTCTATTGGAGAAAGCATAAGGCTTTGTAGGGGCCCTGTGGCGACTCCTCTGACAGCAACTGTTGTATATAACACGAACTTTAACTTTATGCCTAATATCTACAATGAACTTATATAAATGGAGATAATGCAAAAAAAAAACTTGTTTTGCCATCCATAGCTTGATGAACAAACTCTTTGATTGCTTGAATAAGTTGTTGGATCCTTTGAATATGATCTTTAACATATTAACAATATGCTGCAACTTTCAATTTAGCTTTATGAAAGTTGTATCTTTATGTTGTTAATGTCTTTCTACATCTTTCTAGATGCGTGAACCTCTTAACGGGTCAAAGTAACTTTATGTTCATAAACTTCTATCAGCAAGCTAAAAGAACAAAACGCAAGCTATTAAGTCAAGATCTTAATAACTATTTATAGAAACCTTATTGGACTGTCCCATCACAAGCCTAATAAGTAGATCTACCACACTGATAAAGATTTTTTTTTCACTAGACTTTGGCCCATTTAACTAGATCCTTTATTGTCCCTTATTATCTTTAATTTCGATCAAATTTGATTCCAATAGGAATTTTAATTCCAACATTCTCTCTTTGAACAAATATTAATGACAATGAAAGCAGTAAAAATGGTTAAGAAAATCAACATAATGGTCAAACAAATTAAAACATTTGATCCAAAAATAATGAAAGTCTATCATTCAATCCCGTAAGGCTTTCGATATCGAAAAGTATTAAATGCATGTGTTTTTACATTATATAGATCTAACACAATTACGCATATCTAATACCTTACTTATATGAATGAGAAAATATAGTGTAGCAAACTACAATAATACCTATATGATCTGAAATGTATCATTGTTTCGTTTATCAGTCTCAATCTCTCTAAACTTTATGTTAAATTGCAATAGAGAGATTTATTTTATATCACTTAATGAATAAAAACAAAAACAAAAGCAACTGCTTTAGGAGCCAAATACAACGACTTGTAACTAACGGTGTTTAAGGACTTTAATAAGCCCATAATGTATACACATCTCATAAAGTTGATTGGTCGCAGTCCTTTCATTAGTGGATTGGCGAATATATGCTCAGTCTCAATATACTCCACTGTGATGTCACCTTTCTACATTAAGTCCTTTGTGGTCAAATGCATGACCTCTAAATGCTTAGACCCTATGATATTTTTATTACTATTGCTTAACAATACAACAAAGAGATTATCATAGTACAATCAAATGGGTCTAGTAAACTAATCAACCACAAACAACTCAAAAATGAAGTTCCTGAGCCAAATCACTTATGAAAGAGCCTTATAGCATGCTACAAACTTTGCAAACATAGTCAAAGAAGTTATCAGTGTCTTCTTGACACTCTTCCATAAAATAACACCATATGCCAACATGAAATGTACCCTGATGTGTACTTCGCCATTTGGACACATGGCAAAATTTAAATTTGTATAACTAATGAGGCCAAGACTGTTGACTTTTTTTAATGTCAACATATAATCCTTAGTTCCCTTGAGATATCTCAAAACTTGTTTCATTGCATTCCAGTGTTCTACTAGTAGGTTAGCTAGATATTTATTTAGTAGTCCAATAACGAATGTAATGTCAAATCTAATGCACATCTGCGCATACATCAGGCTACCAACTACACAAGAACAAGGAACATTCTTCATAATCTCTCTTTCAACTACATTATTTGGATATAGTACCAAAGATAATCTCTCACTATAAGAGATCGGTGTTGCAACATATTTATAATCAACCATATTAAACCTTTGCGATGCTCTCTCAATATATGCACTTTTTGAGAGACCTAACAAGTTTGAGATGTGTCCTAATGAAACTGGATACCAAGGATAAAAGATGCTTCAATAAGGTCCTTCATGTTAAAATGTTTGACCAAAAGCTGCTTAACCTCATGTAGAATAATCAAGTCATTTGATGTGAACAAGATATCATCCATATATAAAAGTAGAAAAATAACCTTGCTCTCTTTTACCTCGTAACACAAACATCTTTCAACTTTATTTTTCATGAAGTCAAATGAGGTAACAACCTCGTCGAACTTTAGGTACTACTGTTGGAAGCTTGTTTCAAAACCATATATGAATTTCTCAATTTATAGTCCATATCAACTTTATCTTGATCCTGAAATCCTTCATATTATTCCAAATAAACCTCTTCATAAAGGTCTCCATTCAGGAAAGCTATTTGAAATCCATTTGATGTAACTTCATATCACAATGAGCTACTATTGTCATAATTACCCTAAATACATCCTTAGAGGGTACAGGACAGAAGGTGACATTAAATTCAATCCATTCTCTTTGAGTGAACCCTCTGGTAACCAACCAAGCTTTAAACTACTCAAGTTGACCCTAAAAGTCCTTTTTGGACTTATAAATCCATTTACCACTGACATGTTTATAGTTATGAAGCAAATTCATAAGATCTCATACCTTATTATGCTTTATGGATTGCATTTTGTCCTTTATTACATCCCACCATAAATCCATATGAGGTCCAAAAATAACTTCTATAAAAGTAACTAGATCTACTGCATGTCCATTATCCAATATCATAATCTTGTTTACCCAAATAGACTATGTAATAAGATGATATAGTATGTCTTCTCACTCTAGTGGATCTTCTTAATTGAACTAGTTTAGTATGTTTATGTACCTTAAGAACCTCAATTTGTAAAGTTATGGGTTCTTGTCCCTATATTGCTACGGTACTAAGACCTTGATTTGATAGTTCTATCTATATGAGTGATGTATATAAAATAACTGTAGTATCCACCTTTCTATCATTTGAAAGATGTGAATGACTGCCCTCATCAAGATGAGATGGACCACCCTCATTATAGTCATTATGCTCTCGAAACTTAGCTGTTTGTGACTCCATTATTATAGATCCTCCATCTCTATAGTAAAAATTGCATCCCTTAAAGTTATTTTGATACCTAACAAAATAACAATAAGTGTAATGAGAATGTAACTTATCTTCATAAGGATTACATAAACATACTTTAGCATAGTAGCCCTATACATAAAAATGAGTCAGGTTAGACTTCCACCCCTTTCAAATTTCAAAATGTGTGTTTGAAATTGATTTTCTTGGGAGCCTATTAAGTATATATGAGGCAGACTTTATGGTTTCATCCCAAAGATAATAAGATAAATTAATCATCCTCTGTGTTGACATCATCCTATTCTTTAAGGTGGGATTTCACATTTTAGCCACATCATTTTTTTCAGGACTACCTCGCATATTGAACTGAGCCTCTGTTCCACATAATTTTAAATATTTGGCAAATAGACATTTTTCTTATCTTAAAGCCCATATTTGCAATAATATTCACCTTTATTATCAAACATGACAATCTTAATGGACCTTATCAATTGGTTCTCAAATTTATTTTCATAGACCTTAAATTTATCAGGAACTTTAGACTTTTCTTTAAGCAATAAGATATATCCATAACAGTAATAGTCATTAATAAATTTGATAAAATATCTTGAATTACACAATGTAGTTGTATGGGGTTCACGTAAGTTCATATGTATGAGTTCTAATAAGCCAAAAGCATGAGTTCACCCCTTTTGCTTTATTTTGGTCAACTTACCCCTATAACAATCAACACACATTTTCATGTTTCCAGATCATCTTAATCTAGACTTGGAATAATGTTATCCTTTATTAGTCTCTCAACCTTTTCTCTGAAAATGTGGCCCAATATTTTATGCCATAATATGTATCACTTTTCCTTTATTAGGAGTATTTTTCTAGTAACCTATTCAGCAATATATAAAGAAGCATATATATATATATATATCTCATCAGGGGCAAGACACATTTTGTATTAACCATATGATAAGAAGGCTACATTAATATGTTTTATATTGACAGATAACTTTACAACTGAATTTTCAAATACAAAATTATAACCTTCTTTATCCAAAATAGATGTAGAGATCAAATTATGTCTAAAAGAAAGTATGTAGGACATGTCATACGATACCATTTAAAACCCTGTATCTAAGTTGAAACAAAGATCCCCTATAGAAACTATATTCATTTCTTCGTTATTTTCCATTATCAAATTTTCCTCCTTTTTATTTACCTTTCTCTTTATCATGTATCCCTTCATTGTGGAAGCTACATGATTAAAAGCTCTACTATCTAGCCTCCAAAAACTTGATATGGCTATGGCAACATTAGATTCATGTATCATATAAGCTAAGGAGTTACCTGATAGCTCTTGCCTTTCTTTCCAGATTTTGTACTTTTGACATTCCAGCTTCCTGTATCCCTTCTTTTTATAGAAAAAACATCACATACTCATACTCACTAGGCCCTAGTTATGCTAGACTGATCTATATCTTTAAGTAGGGAAGTTTTGATTTCTTACCTTTAATATAGTTAATGTATTCAGCTTACTTTAGAGGTGGACCATTATATCTTATAGAGATAGTTCCTTTAATAATATGCCTATTTTAGCATTAGAGGATATCTCATTCCTCTGTGAGAAATTATTGAGGAAATCTCTTATTATATTTGTCTCTGAAAGTTCACTCAGCAAATGGTCTAACATGAATCTGTTTATGGTCAAATAACACACCCTATTTAACCTTTCCTAAGCTGCATATGTTACTCTCTCAACCTTTAAAATGATTAATGTAGATGTTAACAGTCTTTCCTTAATCATGAGCATATTGATAATTACATCTTGCTTCCATTTCTTAAAGTTGAAACTAGTAAGGGTTTCAACAATAACACTGTTATTATTTACAGAAAAGTTGATTACAACATTGATAATGTAAATCATTAGCCTAAATATAGGATAATAGTGATACTTAAAGCCATAAAATCGTTTTTGTACTAAGTATCTGTTAGACCCTGAGTTTTTTGTGAAAGATTAGAGCTATTGAATGAGAAATTTTGGTGATTGGTCACGAGTTAAGAACAAATGAATGAAAGTTCTTGAACCAAGAAATGATAGACAAGAGTAAAGTAGGGAATAATAAAAGTGGATAGATTCATGATTTGCTATGGTGTTT
>JANZLX010000001.1:9608610-9625349 GCA_025531955.1 Erythroxylum orinocense
ATTTTTCCTCTCACCCAATCCCCTAATACACCAACACATCCACAAAGAAATACCCAAGACAAACTCTCCAACTCTCACTTCAAAAGAGAAATTTAACTAGAGTCAAATTTGTACTACAAATCTTTGACCTTATTGGTGCATTTAGCAAGGAGGTAGCATCCTCCTTATATAAGCAAGAGTCTTGTCTCAATTGTTGTCCCAAACCAATATGGGACAACAAAGGAGCCAAACTCAATAGGATTGAACATAGTTTGATCGGCTAAAGTTGAAACATTTGTTGTTCATGGCATTGCACATGTTCCAAGTGACGTATGTTTCTTTCAAGATTACTCTCTACTTCATACATAAGAAGAAAAAAGTAAGACCTTGTAGTTTCTTAATTGCCCACCACCAATCAAAGAGAATACAACAAAAACATTTTAAATGACAAATGAGGATATTATCAAAAAAGAGGATAATGTAAATTTAAGACACATGATGAAAATTAATTGATTATATCTTTTTTAATGTCAAGAATATTAAATATATTCAAATACCCTCGTTCCTATTAGTGTTGTAAATGTATTAAAATACATATTACCTTCCCTTATAAAGTGGTAATAAATTGTGACATTAATTAATTTTAAATTTAATCTCTTCTTATATAAAAACAATTCAAAGCATTAACTGTATGATTTTATCTCTATATCTCTTATATCACACGATTTGACAATAATTATGTATATCTAATCACTATAAATTCGACAATAGCTGTTACTTTAGTTAATACGAGTCTTTAGAAAGAAGATAGCGAGTGATTATTTTGAGGTACCTAAGTCTATCTATTATATAATTATTGTTATTTTTTATGATGTATAGCTTTTTGTGGCGGATAATACTGGACGCGATCAATCCAAAAAGAATTACTTATCAGCTTCAATATGTTAACCAGATGCTTTTCCAAATCTGCCGCTCAGCTGGTTACCGTGGTTTATTCACTGCCACACTCGAGTCTCCTGAATTCAATATCTGTAAGGGAATGCCCTTACTTGTTAGCTCATTTGTGTATGATGTGTAAGGCTAATTTTGAAAGGTTGACCCAGTAACTCTACACCACCTTTCTGTTAATCAAGAAACAGAACAGAACCACCGCGCGAAATTTCCCAACTCCTAAGAAAACGTTGAAAGAATCCTACATGCTAAAGGTTTCCATTTGCCTAGGTCTCTCAGTTTCCTTTATGCCACCCTAGAGATTCTTGATTGACCATTCACTTCTGTCTATATTATATAAACATAATGCATGTCATTCTCTGTCTAAAACTAAACTTGTGCCCTCTCTCCTATTTTCTCTTCCAGGCTCAGACAGCTGTTATTCTTCTTCCTTTGGGAGCTTGCTGGTGCTAACTTGGAACCCATTTTCTTGATAAAGATTTCTACTTTTTCCGGTTTTTCGGTTTGCCACCTTGAATAATACCTGCCCATATCTTCAAATCTCTTTCTTTCTATAAATTTGCTAGCCTTTTTGGTCCCGCAAAGTCCCGGTGCAACTGTTTTGTTTCTTTGCTTCGTTGCCACTTTGTCGCAGATTCTTGGGTTTTCTTGTTTATATACGCTCACTTCAAATTATCCCTTACAGTATCAAACATATTTAAAGAAATAAAGACAGCAAGAAACCAGAATAATCTCTTTCTGTTTCTCTCCGTCTCCCTCCCTCTTAGAAGTTCTAGTGATTCAATAGAGGGAGAGTTAGAGATCATGTTTACCGATCTCACTAAGTCCAAGTTTTACAGAAAATGGTACTTTACCACCTCTCTATTCATATCTATGTCGTTCTTCAAATACTGCTTCCCCTCTAGCTTTTCTCTGTTATTGTTTTTTAAAATTTGGTGACGGTGGTTGATGGCAATCATCTTTCTGAATATACAGCAAATCCTCTATAAAGATGACAAAGTGTCGAGTGGACACATTAAAGAAGAAGAAGAAGGCGGTTGTGAAGTATTTGAAGAATGACATTGCAGAACTTATAAGGAGCGGCCACGATTATAATGCTTTTTGCAGAGTAAGTTTTTCATTTTTGTAAGTTCTATAAACCAAAATGGTCAAAGCCTTTCAAGTTAAAAATTATTCTTATCTTAAACAAAATCATGATCTTAATTTTTCATATAAATTTATGATCTTCTGTTTCAATCTTTATTTCCCACCGAAAGATGCTTCTTCATGGTTGCACCAGTACCTCTGATAATCTGTTATTTCGTCAATATACAAATTATCATGCATCATTCTGGTCTGATTGGTGGTAATGAGGAGGAGGTTTAAGAATATCTTATTTTAATGTTGATGTTTGTCTAAAAAATTTGTTAGTTACATTCCGATAAGAATCCGTGAGCTGTTGATGCACATTGGATTATTGTTATTATCATCACTAAAATCAGATCTTACATTGCTTCCCAATGTTAATGTAGGCTGAAGGACTCATGGTTGAACAAAATGTGATAGATGCTTACGATTTTATTGAGCAATTCTGCGGGTGTATATCCAGCAATCTCTCAAGCATTGATAAACAGAGGTATGAAATGCTTTTCTATATTCATATTTATCATACCTTTATTTTCTCAAAACTAAGTTCTGTCAAAATGTTTATAAACCTTGGATTGATCTAATACAATAAAACTAGTTGCAATGTTTTGGATATTTAACATTGACAAATGTTCTTTCTTCTCTGTTTGATACAGAGAATGTCCTGGAGAATGCAAAGAAGCTGTCCATTCACTCGTATATGCTACAGCAAGATTTTCTGATTTTCCTGAATTAAAGGACCTTCGAACCTTATTTGTTGATAGATACAAGATTACTATTGAAACATTTGTCAATAAAGAGGTTTGCTTTCCATTACTAAAAGTATTAATCATTAATATTGTATTGAGTTTTTAATACTGATAATTAATTGCTTTAATGTCAACTGCAGTTCGTGTCAAAATTAAATCGAAAACCAGCTACAAAGGAGATGAAGCTTCATCTAATGCACGATATAGCGCATGAATTTTCCATAGAATGGAATTCCAAATCTTTAGAACAAGAACTCTTCAAAGCTTCTTCCACTGGACAAGTCTCTCTTCAACAAGTAAGCTTGTATTTTAGTTACTTGTTACCCACATGTTCATGTTTAAACAAACTTTCTTTCAGAACCCGCAAATAGCTATTTACATGTGTATGATTCCTTTGCAGGACCTCCATGAACTCGATTCATTATCAAAGAAGGATTATGCATACAATACAGAGAAAAAAGAGAATTATAGTCACCCAAAACGGGAGGATCACATTCAACCTCACCCAGAAAAGGAGAGCAAGGTTGAGGAAGATGGACATAAATTGAGTGGAAACGAGAATGATTCTTTGCCGAAGAGATACAGGCTTGATTCCATGTACAAAGTGGACAAAGTAAAAGAGCACGATAATTCGAAAAGAAATGAAAGTGAAGCTGCACCTGGCGGAAGGAAGATCGCCAATGATGACATGATCAAGGCGCAAAGTAGCAGTAAAGATGATAAGAGGTCAACTAGCAATGGTAGAGATAGCCAACATTGTCCTTCAAGTTCATTAACAAGTCCAGGAGATGACGACAAGTTAGTTAACTATAAATCTATTCCCCCACCATATGTTAAGACAATAGCTGATAAAGAAGAAACGAAGATAGAAGGGTCCCCAATATCGGGTCGCAGTTCTGGAAAAAACCAACAGGATGATTTAAATGATGAATCTAAACCAAAACCCAGATCAGTTAGAAGGAGACCGTCCAACGTAAGCAAATACCAAGTTCTTGAAGACATTTCTAGTGTTGGAAGTCCACTGCAACGGCCCTCAGGACCAGAAAACTCTAACGATAATCCTGAAAAATCACTGAAGCCACCACCAGGTCGTGAAAAGGTTGGCACAAGAGTTTTACCAGGTGATGATGATGAGGAAACGATGATGGACAAGCTTTTGATGTATTATAGTAACAAAGCCTCGTCGTTTTACAAGAACAGAGCCAAGCCACGCATGAAACCTCCTTGTCAAACAAGTGATGGCACAGGTGAAATGAAGAGTCCTAGAGCCACAAAATCTGATACACTCGTGCCTGCAACTCCTAGCGAATCAAGAACATTACACGCAAGGGCTGCCTCAGATATGCCAAGACCATATGTTCATCCCAATCTGCCTGATTGCGACGAACTAGCGGACCGAATTGCATTTCTTAAGGGAAATAAATAAAGATTGATATAAGTTATTGGGCAGCTTTCGTTGTATTCCTTACATTTGGACACTGGTTTAGAAAAAGTAATCTGTAATCATACAGAAATAGTAAAGTACGTATTTTTTTAAAAATAAAAATCTCTCGTAGGAAAATATCTTCTATTGCCTGTCCGATGTTTCTCTGTGAATGTTAGTTAGGTCCAAAACTCATTATCCGAGGAAGTTAACGAGCGTTGAAACAGTCTGTTTAGTTCTCTTATAAATCTGAAAATTGGCACCAAATGTTCTGGAAGGCTTGGTCTTTGGATAGCAATTTCACCCAAGTGTTGGGCTTTTGAGTGAGCAAATCTGGACCTTAGAACACCCTGTTCGGGTTTGGCTATTCCTCGTTGATTAAAAAACTTTCATAGAAAATTTGTCAATATGAGGCAAAACGAATCGTTTTAACTTGTCATCTCCCATGGACAAAGAGTTGTGGGTTCTTTAGGCGGTGAAGAAGGGGAAGCGATGCAAACGTGGTGGCAGAAGACCGGCCGTGACATGGAGGAGGAAGCGGCTGAGGATGAGCAGGTGATGAGCGAGCTGCATATTGGTTGCCCACCTGGTTCTTCTGGCCCCCATATTTCCCTCTTCACCATCACCATTCCACCTGGTAAAACATATTGAAAAAGCTTTCACTTTTTAATTTTTGTTATATAGGCATGAAGGTTTAAGGTTCCTTTTTATATGGGGCTGATAATAATGTGGGAATGGGATTGTGATGTCGTGGGGTGTGTCTGTGCAGGCAATCATGGGGAAAGATGTATTGATCTGTTTAGAAGTGGAGAAGTACCTATGCACCGATCAATTTGTTTTGATGAAGATGGCGATCTTGTCCTCACTAGACGCAGCCGTGAGTAATTTCATTACCAAAGTGGTTTCTTTAGCTTTCTCTCTTTGCTGGAGTCTAGAATATGTAAATAACGTCTGACTTAATGGAGTTTGATTTTGTTCCCTCTTAGTTTGCGGGGAAAGTAAGTACTAATGGCCTCACTGATTGGATATGCGACATGTTTTCAGCTCTGTTGTATGGGATCATAATTTATCAATAACTATTGTTTTATGAACAAATATTTGTTAAAATGCAAATACGAACTGGGATTAATGAAATTATTTGTTTACAACGTTTTTGAAACCAATTCTGCTATGTAGTTTTATGCTCCAATATTGTCAACTGAAAAATGTAGTGATTTCTGAATTGGTGGTGTCTTATATCTGTTCCTTATAACGTTCGTATTATCGCAATTTTTCCGGTTATCAAATATATGAATTACTACTTCAAAACTCGCAGAATTCTCTACACCTATTCTCACTTTAACCATCAGTCACAATATCACTTCATCAATTTCTAATGTTGGGTTGCAGGTAATTGATTTTGTTGCCCTTTACCTTTTTGGTTTCCTGAAAACTGACCATCATTGAGCTACTCTTATATCAGGTTTGGAAAGCAGAAATGGTGTTGTCTGATTTTGTATTGCATAAGATGTTCACATCATCTGAATTTGATGGTATTGTGTCAATAGAACTTGGAGCTGGAACAGGTAGCTAATTTTACCTTGTCTTATTGTGCAATCTTTTGACACTTGTTGCTAAAATTCCCAACATTCTTCAAATTGTTGAACTCACCAGGATTAAGTTTGGGAAGTTTATGAAATATTAGAATAAGATTGTGGCTGAAAGGAGATGCATCCAGTCTTCTAAAATTTGGAAAACTCAGGTATATTGAAGAAATGGTTAAATACATTGAGAACTGCAAGAGAAGAGGGAAGGGGCTCATGTTATGATAATATTTGTTAGTGTGTAGCAATGGAAGCTTCAAGACCTAGGAAATAAGTTAGTTTAGTTAGTCTCTCGACTTTCTGCATTTTGTATTGAGCCATCTCAAAATTATTCAACCCAATTCAGATGTGTTCTTTGTCTGACAGGATTTTCTGTGTGTTTCGTTATCAGGTCTTGTGGGCATGTTGCTTGCCAGCGTTGCTAAGACGGTTTTCCTGACAGGTATAACATGGAAATTGTTATAAGTTGGACCTTGCCTTTTTAGTTTTGGGTCTCCCATCCGGTGTAATGCATATCAGAATGTTATTCTTCTCGAAGTTGGATGCTGTGTCACTTACACTTGGTTAACTAATGATGTGGGATTTTCATATCTCAATCAATTTTCTTACATACAAAAACATTAGGTTGGTGCTAGTATTTGAAATTTAGTAGTTCTGTGGTACAGGATCCAAGATCCACTTTCTGAAAATTTCTCTGTCTGCATTGGCTGTTTTTATCTAAATTAACTGGAATTTAATTTATCACTTGCAGAAAATAATAACATAGAAAAATTTTAGAATTTTTGTTCAAGTTTCATGGCCTTATTAGTTGCATCTTCCCTAATGATGACATTTATTCCAATGCCTTGATGGTTGGATGCTTTCTCCCTGTCCTATATAACTTTGTTCTTCCATATGTTTTGGGCTCTTCACTATAACTTGAAAGTACTCTTGGCAGATCGTGGAGATCATATCCTTGAAAATTGTGCCAAAAATGTTCACCTTAATGCAAGAGTGTTAAACTATAAGGCTGTAATTAATGTGCGTGAACTTGATTGGAGTTCCTGGCCACCTACAGACAATGTAGGGAACTCTGCAGCTCAGAGGTGAGATATAAACTCAATTGGTATCATTTTCATATAAGTTCACATTTTGAAATGAAATTGATCATTTTGGCTGTCATGCCAGCTACTGTTGGACATCTGATGAAATTGAAGAAGCACAGGGAGCTTCGCTGCTTTTAGCTGCTGATGTAATATACAGTGATGATCTGACTGATTCTCTTTTCAGTCTTTTGGAAAGATTAATGTCACTGGCTCCTAGAAAGGTATGCACTTCAATAGTGGACATCAGAACGTAGAATCTTGCACATGACTAGAGCAGAACCATGAGATTGATCTTTCTTGTCTCTAAACCTTGCTAATCCTTAGGATTTTAGGTTGTCATGTCCTAAAAGAAATCCTTGGATTATAGAGGTATCCTTCTTATTGGTTAAGTAATGCCATTGGCCCGTTTCTATAAATCTTTTTTCGGTTCCTGCTTTCTCTTTAAGTTGTCGCCTAAATTATCTTTTGTGTCTGTTGGTTATTACAAAAGGCTGTCCACACTAGAAAATCAATTATGAAACAGTGGGTGTCGAATGCCTTGCAGTTGCTTACACATTTTATGATTCACATTTCTTTTGTGTATTTTATCTTTGGTTTTCAAGGAATCTGTTGGAGCGGTGGATTTGGTACAAAAATTAACAAGTTTTACTACTTTTAAAGGTTTTATACTTGGCACTGGAAAAACGTTACAACTTCAGTCTTGATGATCTTGATGTTGTGGCAAATGGTTATTCACGTTTCCTAAGTTATTTGAGGGATGGAGAGGGTAGGTGGCTGTCAATATCGTCTATTTCTCCAATTTTTTCATTGGCAAGATCTTAGCTAGTAATGTTCAAATGTGGTGCAGAAAATAAGGACCTTGAAGATGAGCACTCCCGATGTTTTGTGGGCAAACGTATTGACCTCTCACTAGTCCCTCAGTATGTGGGGAAGTATGACAGAGGAAACGATGTAGAAGTTTGGTGTATTGAGTACAAGGAAAAGAAATAGCTCTTTTTTTTTTCCCTCAATCTCTTTGGATCTGGTATAAAGTGAATATGAAGATAGGATAGAGTATCAAAGTTATAATTTCAGTGTTGAAACATCTCGATGGGAAATGGCTTATGGATCTTCCGTGTCATTTGCAGACTTTAGGTGGTTGTTGAAATTCTCAGAGATGCACAATTTGTGAATTAAGTTGCATTTAAGGTATGACTTCACATTATTTTTTGGATTAAAGGAATTTAATGTTATTATGGATGGATATTTCACTCCATAAAAACATAAAGCAATTGGAAAAAGAAAAAAATAGAAGCAAAAGACAAGGTAATCCCATGAGAGGGCCCAGAGGGAATGGCGAATTATGTCATGAACTTCCATTTGTTTTCCTTTTCTTGTGAGCAATTTGCTTTACAGACATGTTTACTTCATTCCTTGTACTGGAAAGAAGGAAAGATCATCAGTGTCCAAAAGGAAGAAAACGTTTCTACAACAGCAATAGGAGGGGGCTTCAATTTTATTTGCTCTTGAGGCATGCCAGTCTCACACAGAGCAGCACAGAAATCTTCTTGTATTTCTGGTTTTTGTTTCACTGTTTAGATTCACTCCGGCAGGCTTTGGAGGGCAAGCTTTCGTCAGTCTCTTGGCTGCAAATCATAGAAACAAAGAAAACAGCCATGATTTGGACATCAAAGTCCTTTAGACAAGCACAGGAGTTAAGAGTTTTGTGTTCTCTTCTGAATATGGTTCTGCTATTGCTAATTGCTTATCTTAGGTAAGGCTAGCTTTTACAGATTCATGACAAGAGGTTATAGTTATTGACAGAACGCCTTGCTGATTTCACATAGACAATTTACCTATTTCATAGAAAAGGTCATTGATATTCTGTGCTGTTTTTGCTGACGTTTCTATGAAAAACATTCCATTCTCTTGTGCACATTGTCCGCCCTCCTACAAAAAATTTGTTAGTAATGGAGGACATTTCGTAAGTTGTGTTCATTTAAATAAATAGGACTACTGATTACATGATTTAGGGTCCAGCCAAGAGTCAGAAATATGTGTCTGTTTCATGTTAATGAAAATTTATCAGGTCTTTTCTAGAAAGTATGCGGATACAAGAAGATGCATTTCTTACAGATGAACTTATATATACCTCATTTGGCACCTCTCTTTTTGAGTCCAGATCAGATTTGTTCCCCACCAATGCCATGACAAGGTTAGGATTTACTGGAAAAAAAACGTGCGAAGAAATATTAAGTCGTTAATTTAATATGCATACGAAAATCATGAAAGTTATCATGATTAGACCCAGCATGTTTCTGAAACAAAAGATATTGCATAAGGACCAGCTTTGTGTCTAGTCAGGGCATGGGGTTGGAAACAGAGACAAAAAAGGATCGAGCTCGAGAAGATAGCTTAAATCGATGTGCTTACCTTGTCTTTTCAGTTCTTGAATCCACTTTTTGGCTCGAGTAAATGAATCCTGGAGCAATAACCAATCACATCATAAATATGTGTTTGTTCTTGATAGATTAAGATTCAAAATGTAAACAAACATCCCTTTGATTATTGTTATAGAAATAAGGATATGCCTGGTAAAGAGATCTTAACCTTCAGGCCAAGTTTTAGAAATTGAAATTTTACATTACGACGCTACCGTCTGTTGTATGGAACAGAATGCAAGCATTTGAAAAAACAACAATATACCCCTTTTAGAATATGAATCTGAGATTGAGAGATTTTGATGTCATTCTATTTTCTCCCAAAATCGAAATTTCTCTACGGGACTATTTGGCAAAACCTCTAGATAACTCCTGCTTAGGCATGGCAATAGGGTTTTTACTATTTACGACCCTTGCAGACCATGATCAACATAAAAAAGTGAATTGGAAGAGAATTTGATTGAATTCCCAACAATCTTTGCAGTACTGTCACCTACTGTTATTACGTTAATTATTAGAATAATAAGGAAACTGGTTTTTATCATAGTTAAGGACTTGAGAAAGATGCTTACTATGCTTGAGATATCGTAGACAACTACTGCAGCTGCTGCCCCACGATAGTACATTGGAGCCAAGCTATGATACCGTTCTTGTCCTGCTGTGTCCCATATATCAAATTTCACGGTGGCTTCAGATAATGACAGTATCTGTGTAAAAAAAGCTGCTCCTATCGTTGGCTCCTGTACGCATTTAGATTCACGTAATTAAGGAACAAACGGTTGAAGTAGCATAATCGGATTGGAAAAAGCAACAGTAGATCGTGGAAGTAAACCTGATTATCGAAGAACTGGCCCTTGACGAATCTTAAGACCAAACTGGTCTTCCCAGTTCCCATATCCCCCAAAAGTACCTATAGCACATAATCAAACGTGTCAGGAACAAATGATTTTCTCATATAACCAAAAGATCAAAGAGTTGAAGAAGTTTTGCAACGAAATTGCTATGAACGGAGTAGCTTCACAGAGAAGAATTTACGTTATGACAGTCGTGAAGGAAAAGATTAAAAAAAAGAAAGCACCATAACTACAGCCTCGAAAGCTAAAACCATGTATAAAGCATGTTGGAAAAGAAAACAAGGAAAAAAAAAATTCCATCAATAAAATGAACAAGAAGAGCAGGTCATGTATAAAATTGTGACTCATTTGAGGGGAAAAAAGGTATAAAAGGGTAAGACGTACCCACCAGCTTGGCTTGTATGATCCTGTTACCAGGCCTTGCCATTGCTAAAACACCTTGATGATGATGATCAAAGTCCACAACTTCAGAAGTTGTTCGTAAATTATAAGTGATCTTGAAAAGAGATGTTAGAAAAAGTTGAAGAAGCAAAGGAAAAGCCTAGTTTCACAAGTCACTCAAAGAGACGGAGATAAGGAACTGGAACAGGTAGAATGGTAGTTTTAGTTTATGCTTGTGTTTATTAAGCCTTTGACTGGTAGTTCAGGCTAGTTTTCTTTTCGTGTTCTGTACATTCTTTGATATTATAAATGATTTTTACTTTAAATTAATATAATTAATTATAAGGTTAATTATTAAAAAAAAAAGCCCAAACTTTTTTCAAATTTTTAATTATAACCGAACTTTTAAAAATTAGCAATAAAATATCCAAATTTTTAATTTTTTCAATTCTAGCCTAAACTTCAAAAAATAGTAATAAAACACTCAAACTTTCAAATTTTTTTCAATTCTAACCCAACATTAGTATTTCCGTTAAGTTTGCTGTTATGGCTTGCTACATATTTCAGAAACCTTAACTATTAATACACGTCAACCAAAATTAACACAACAAATGAAGATTAATAAAACGATTTTGTTTAATCACCTAATTAAAATGACGTCATTGCTTAAAAATGGTCTAAATTAACGCAGTCTTGATGACCTTACTCTTTGATTTTAGTTTTTCCCTTCGTTTTCAATTTGTTCTCCCGATGCCCTCACCCTTTGATTTTCATATTACACAGCTCTGTTGCCCTCACACTAAGAACATCAGGAGAACGAACTAAAAACGAAGAACTTATTGGTATAGTATGTTGTAATGTGAGAATAGTTTGGAGTGTCAAAAGAATAAATAGAAAATAAAGACTGAGAATATTGGAAGAACAATAGATAATGTCGAGCTAGAATTGAAGAAAATTAAAAATTTGAGTATTTTATTACCACTTTTTGAAGTTTGGGCTGAACATTTTATTGTTATTTTTTAAAGTTTGAATTATAATTAAAATTTTCATGAAAATTTGGGATTTCTTTTGGTAATTAACCTTAGTTATATAATGTATAGCGATGACTGGATTTCTATTTTACTTCAAAAAATTTATCAAACTTTTCTTATGGCATCACTCTTAAAAACTATTTAAAAAGTAAATTAATATCAAATATTTTTCAATAATATATAATTTAATAAAATATAAAATTACCGATTATCATCTAATAATAAATATGATACCAAGAAAAATGTTATAACTATAATCTAAACTTATATAAAAATATCAAAACTAACCTCTTTATATAAACGATATTTATAAATGTTAAAAATACATTAAAGAATTATTAAATTATATGTACAATTATTAATTACAATTTGTAATTTAAAAAACAAAATGAAATTTTTAAAATTTTATATTGAGAACTTAAAAGAAATATTTTAAAAATTTTTAAAACACTTCTTATTGTAAAGAATAAGGGAATAATTTATAAATCTTAAGACTTTCATCAAAATTTAAAGTAGACCTTGAAAAATGGAAGTGTTAAAAAATCTCAATATTTTTAAAATTACTCCAATTTTTTATGACTCGTAAAAATTTTAAATCAATCAAAGTCTCAAAAATTAATTGAAAATTTTGAGGTTTAATTGAAGAAGAAAAATGTTAAATGAAATTAATTTATTTACTTTAGTTTATGAAAACTAAATAGCTTATAGAAATAAGTCGATTAACTAATAAACTAGTCAATTTTTAATAATAAAGGGTTATTAAGGTAATTTGAACTAGAAACTTAACTAAAAAGTTGACCTGCTTCAGATTTTTACAATCATATTTATTTAGAATAACTTTAATTTTTGATATCTTAAAAAGTTTAGATTTGATAAAAGTTTATATTTTATCCCAATCTTGATGTGAATTTCTTTTGTGATTTTTGATCCAAAATGCAACAATTGTGTCAACCGCAAAATGGTACAAGAGCCTTGACAATTTGGTTTATTGTTTGTAACGATATTTATCAATACATTTGGCACAAGAATAATTGAATAACCCGGAACAATCAACACATTCAAGAATTTAAAAAGATATACACTCATCTTCGACAAGCTAGCCTTGTTACATTAGATATCTTTTTAGATCTTAAAACCTCAATTAGAGTTTATGAGAATGCAAATTATTATTTTTTAAAGAAAGAAAAAAATTTACACTTCACTTTTCTATGCACTTTAAGGAACATCTAGGACATTAAAGATGTTTTAGATTATGTTGCTAACCATGAGTAAATGTCTTTATTGTGATAGTTTACTCTCTGAAATAAATAAATTGGATATTTGTGTTCAAGAAGAACATATTGAATTACACCATCATACTCGTAGGCATAATTATTTGAATTTCTTGCGGTCTGGTTCGGTTGAGAAAAGAGCTATAGCTAGGGTTAATTAGGATGATGTCTGTAGGCCTAAAAGAGAGGGTGGTCTAAGTTTTAAACATTTGCCCAGCTGGAATAAAGTGTTAATTGGGAGAAGAATTTGGTTTCTCTTTACTGATAAGGAAGCGTTGTGGGTCAAGTGGGTTCACACTATCACTATGTGTAGGAAAAATTTCTGGTCTATTTCTCCTAGCAATAGTCACTCGTGGAGTTCGAGGAAGATTTTATCTATTAGGGACCAGCTTCGGGATTAATTTCGATTTAGAATTGGGAATGGTGTTTCTACTTCTCTTTGGCAAGATCCTTGGCATCCGAGTGGAATCTTGCTGGCTCAATCATCGCCGCGGCTGGTTAATGGGTCAGAGCACCCTATAAATGCTAGAGTCTCAGATGTTATTTGGCACGATGAATGGAGGTGGCATCATGTTAATGTGGAGCCTTCCTTATAACCCAGACCCTTCCTGTAACATCCCACCCCCGATGGGAAGGAGTGATGTACAGACAGGAAGCAATGACAGTTGTAAATTACGTTGTGATTTTTATACTGATGTTGTATTATTATGATGCCATGTGGAGTATAGTAGTGATCGTTCGTAGTTCTTTCTTGTCGTAAGATATGTATCAGTACGACCTACGAGCGTTCCGGTGTGTACCCTACGGTAAGGGGGCGCTACACTACCAGAGAGGATAGTCTAGAATGGCTAGCCAGCTCTTCCAAGCAGTATACAAATGCTTCAACCTATAACCACTTGCGGCTGTCCTGTCAGACAGTGCCTTGGTACTTGTTAGTTTGGCATAAGGGGAATAGTCCTCGATGTTCTATTATATTATGGTTGGCCTTCTTGAACAAATTGCCGACTAAGGATAAGCTTCAGTTTCTCTACACCCCCAATCGTTACTCTTTATGTCTTATGGCCTCTGAGACAATTGACCATATTTTCTTTCATTGCGCTTTCTCTCGATCAGTTTGGGCTAATTCTCTCCATCACTTTCACCTCCCCAGTTTAACCTTTCCTGACCTCCAGTCAATTTTACAATGGGTTCACCAGGCTTCCCCGGTATCCACTAATGACTTTCATATTTTTTGCATTATCCTTTCTATTATAGTGTATAACCTGTGGTATGAGCGCAATTGTCGCACCTTTCGTGATGAAGCCTTGGATATCGAGAGGGTCACTTCGCAGGTGATCTTACAAGCTATGGAGCAGCTCAGCCTAAACCCTGAGGGAAGGTAATTATGTTAGTAGTCTGTTTTGGTATTTCTATTGTTCTTACTGCAGGTTCAGGGCCAGCTCTGTGTGATATTGGGCAAGCTACCAGATGGTGGTGGGGGTCATGCTATTTGCTTGTGTTGCTCTGGTTGCAGTATGTGGGCTATATATATCTGTAGTATAGATCGCTGTTTTGATGGGTTGTGCTGTTGATCTTTTGTGACTTTTATGGGTACTGGGGAATTTATGTAGTAGGGTATTGGGCTTAGTCTTCTTAGACTGCTTGACAGGCGAATTTCACCGGTAGGCTGGTGCTTAGGTTATTTCTCTGCATTATGTTGTTCCTATGGTTTTATCCTTTGTTGTATCTTTGTAGGCAAGAGATTGTGGGCAATCTCTAGCTGTGTATATAAACTTTTTATTTTAGTATAAAATTTTTCTGATTTACCAAAAAAAAAAATTTAATTAATAATATTATTATTATGGATGTATACTGGGTATTGCTTATATATTTTATTATATATATCTATATATGGAGTTATTTGATTTTAAGGATACGGTCATATTACTCTTACTGAATAGACAATTCACCTTTTGCCGCTATATTTTTTTAAAAGATAGAGAGAATGTTGATAATTTTAGTGCACACGATTAACATTGTAGATGTTATATTTGTCTTGCATCAATGGTCTTTCTTTTCTTAAAGCTATTATTTAATTAAAATTTGGATTGTATCTAAGGTTGTTAAGCAATAAAAGTTATTTAAAATCCTTTACAATATTATTTTATTATGCTTAAATTCAATTCTTTTAAGAAAAAGATTAAACCTTAATCCAAATTTTAAATTTTAAAATAAATAAGCAAAATCACAAATTATTAAGGGGAATTAAAGAGATTGGGCTACCAAAACATTTTATTTTGTAGATTTATATCAGATTATGAGAATCAAAGTGAAAGATAGAAAAAACCGTATGGCATGATCTTAAGCATAGGCACACTCAGTAAAAACTGCAAATTCAAGACTTTGAATATATAAGAGAAAAACATATTAAAAGAGGTTTAAAACCTTATCTTGGCTAGATTTGGCTATTCACATGGGTTTTGAAGGCTATAAATAAATCTAAGATGTGAAGAGCAAATCATCCAATTTCCAACTACATGTTCCAATTTCTCAAAGTTCCTTTTTTTTTTCTTTAGTCAACATTAGAGTGGTATTTCTACAACTTCCAGCGGTAGAAATGACTATTATTGCTAGAAATGACTATTATTGGCTAAGTATTTTATTCTTTTTAAAAAAAATAAAAGGAAAATATATATTTAAACTAACATTACAATGAGTTTAAGACTATACAGAACAAAAGAAAGCAAATCTAACACAACTTATTTACATAACCAAGCTAAAGGTGCCAACTATACTTCATGTCATAAGATAAGGTAGTGTGCAGATTTTTTGCTATTAAAAAAATCGAATCTAATTAATTATGTTCTCTGCAACCCGATAGGCTCCAGTTTCCTTATGAGCAAATAATCGGTTGTTACGCTCCTTCCAAAGGTCGTAAATGGTCGAAAGAAAGGCGCCTTGATAGATGATAGCATTAGGATAACCCTTCCGAGAGTATCTAATAGCCCAAGAAAAAACGTGGTCCCAAGAGCAGGGAGAGCTTGTTCTCGGTAACAAATGTAGGATCATACTCCAGACCACTTTTGAGTATGAGCACAAGAAAAAGAGGTGATCACGGTCTTCAGCTTCCAATTTACATAAAGAGCAAGAAGTGTCGACATTTCCGTGCAAACGACGTTTAGTCTTGAGTCTATTAGGATATCAAGCCACAATATGAATGACACCCTAGTAGAGATAGAATTATGCCATAAAAGAGAAGACCAAGGTACCTTAGTTAATCCCTGAGTATGTAGTAGATGACAAGACTTGTTGGTGAACTGCCCACTAGTTTCCAACTTCCACAAGATGGCATCATCCCATAGCACATCAGGAATAGAAGGTAAAATGGGAGCCAGCGTATTGAAACCTCTACCATTGGCCACTACAAAGAAGGGAAGAGACCCTCAGATTTAGAATAATTCTATTACTCAAATGCCGAATACGAGGATGCGAAATAAGTGGATTGTAGTCTACCCAGTTGTCAAACCAAAACCAAGTCCAACTTCCATTACCGACTTGGTGCTTAATGCAAGGATAAATTGTGTCACACATACGCAACATTTGGATCAGAATTCAAGAAAATTCCTTCCTTTCCAGTCTTGTATTCTTAGTTGAAGGAAGTGGAAGCCCTTTTTAGAACTTTGAAGATTGGGAGGAAATTGGTTCTAATAATGAGGTATTTCATTTACTCATTTATTAAATTGTTTTCTATACTTTTATTTTTTATTATTTTTTATTAATGTATAATGCACGCTGTAGCGCCCCCTCATCGTAAGGTACACATCGGAAAACCCGAAGGTCGCTCCGATGAGTATCCCACAATAAAGGTGCACCACCAGAACAGTTCTACTAAAATCCACATGGCATCG
>JANZLX010000001.1:9711590-9723944 GCA_025531955.1 Erythroxylum orinocense
GATAAAATTTTATCTTTTAACAAATATCTTATCTTTAAACAAAATCTTCAATTTTAACTTTGAATCAATATTTCCAACACTCGGATCATTGATATAATGCCTAATTCCAATCTAGACCAAGAGGAGACTGGTCAAGTAACTGATCAAGGAAACCCAGATGCTCAACTGTGAAAGGTTCAAATGATAATAGATAACTCCCAAATTTCTCGTCCTAGATATCAAATGACTCAACACCAACCAATGCAGTTGAAGGCGATCAACTCCCAAGCAAACATCGCTAAAATTACTCCTGAAGAGTTAAAAATAGTAGAGAGGAGGAGATCTGGTTATAAGACAAAAAAGAAATCTCCTAAATCCCATCTTTATGTCAATCCTAGCTTAGAACACCAAGGAAATTGTTAATCCCAGCAAACAACTTTTCATAGGTGATTAAAACATCTTTTTCTCTCTTCATTCGTTATTTGTGTATGACCCATTAATTTTTCAAATATGTTGGCAATAGATAGTTTAACAAATTTTATGAATAAACATGAGATATTTAATAAATAAGTATTAATATGAGATATTGGATCTTATTTGGGCATAATTAGCATATATTAAAATCAATTGTAATTCTAATTAAAGTTTAATTGAAATTGAAATTTTATTTTAATTAAATTACTAAAATGTTCATAACGTAATATACATAAGCTTAGGTTTTAAGGAAGCCAACACTTATTGCCTAACATACTCTACAATAATTGTATAGTTCTCTCACATGTTTCATAGATACCATTAGAGACCGAATACTTTTGTAGCTACTATAGCTGAGATAACCTAAATTTAAAAGTAGTTTAAGGGAAAGACAAGAAAAGGATCAAACTTGGAAATGAGATACGAATTATGATCTATACTTTATTGCATTTTATATGCTAATTATGTTATAGAATTTAAGTGATCATTACTTTGGGAAATCAAAATAAAAACTACCGAACATGGAATCAGATCTTTCCCTAATTTCCTAGCAATGGTATCAAAGTCAACTTTAACCCTATAATCTGATTAAAATGTTTTGACTTTAATTCCATAATTGATACTAAGTTATTAGTTAAACAAATTTCTTGGATATAAGTTATGTTTAAGAAGAGCACTCAAATTTAGATAGAAAATGTATATGTCCACTATTCAATTTCGCTATTAATATCTACTAAGGATTTGGTGACAAAGTTTTAGAGATATGTTGAAATCATATAGATGATAATATTTAATGACATTTTAAATTGACTAATGTCTCATAAACTTTAATGGCATCATATAAGATGTATGTTGATACTATGATAGAAAGATCTGAGAGATTGCATAAAGTAGAGATGAAAGGTATGGTACCTTGATGGAATTATTCCACTCAATTTAGTTTACTAAAAGCATAAATATGGACATTAATTGAAGGCATTGGCTATAGCATGGTAATAGTTATCATAAGAAGAAAATTGATTACATGCCTTTTCTTACTTATACGAAATACAATAGAGATCATATATATTTCTAATTCATGTTTTTGAGTATTTAATATTGAATTTAGATTCAACATTATTAAAATGTTCAAGACATGATAAGAAATAAATTGTTGACTTATTTAAATTTATACAAATAGTTTGCATATGTTGGATCAAAGGAAACTTATGCTTAACATAAGTGGCAATAATACAAACTTAGATAAAACGAGGCTATCCTTTCATGTCATATTGGTTAAATCAGCATAATGAGAATCATATGTTACATACAAGGACAGATCTATCATTTTGATTATAAATTGTATGAATTAGATCAGATTACTAATGGCTTTATGTTATGTAATCATATGTATTAAATAAAATATTAATTTAAAAATTTTGCAAAGTTTAGATTGTTTAAATCTAATTTAAAATTAAGCAATGCTGAAGCATTTCGATAACATCGATATGATGAGATCTAAAATTTTTTTTTGGTTATCTATAAAGAGTGAGATTCTTTAATGAGCACCTTCACAATTAAATTTCTTTAGAGTATGGATTTATGTATAGATACGATATGAGATATTGTAAGATGTAATATTTATTTCTTCTATACTTATGTCTAGTACTACAACTTACCTTCGGTAGTTTTAGTTAAGGCAATCAACAAGATTTCATATTAGACATGAAATGATATGACTTCAAAACAGCCAAAGTTGATGATTTTAAGATGCGAAACTTAGTTGAAATATGTGTTATCCAATAAGTTTAGAACTAAATTGGATAATACATATTTCAACTAAGTTTCACAACTTAAATTGGATAATAAAAGGTTATAAGATATCCAAAGGATATAATTTTACAAACCCATTAAATAATGTTTCAATTAATACTTATAAGAAAATCGTTCTTAAGATAAATAGTGAGAGTAAGATAAAATTTGAAAAGTTCAAATCTCATAATAGTATATATAATTGGAACTAGTGCCTTTATTAATACATTTGATATATAATTGACAGGCTACAAGATGTTGAAAGATTTACTTTTATGTTAAATTCAATGTATTTATTTTTTAGAAAATTATGGATTCATCATGTTTACAAGAAGGTTAGTAAGAGTATAGTTATCCTCTTCGGTAAAAGTATGTAGAGATATATTACTCATAGAGAGAACAATATGTATTTTTAATAGTTGAAAATATAATTGTCTAAGAACAACTATTAATGGATATGAAAAAGTAACAACTTAATTATGGAAATTAGATATGGGAAGATATATAAGGAAGTGATTTATATATTTAGTCTAAATATATAGATAATATACTAAAGGTATTTAGTGTTTGAGATATCTGATACTTGTGAAGTATTAAAGATATCCATTATTTTATATATTAGTTGATATTTGAGTTTAAGATTATAAAGATATTAACTTTATGAGTAAATTCTTATTAAATTATCTTTTACTTAAAACAATATTATTTTTAGATTGGAAGTATTTCAATGTAGGATTATTGCTAATTTGGCCATAATGCATTTTCCATTTAGTGAAAATGATTAATTTGATCAAGAAGTTCTTTAATGAAATTAGTATAGTTCCTTCCATTTTTCAGAAAGTAACGTAATGTAAAAAATTAGAGTAATTGAGCATGCAAAAGGAGCTATGAACTCATCAATATCCAAGTATGTTAGGTATGTTTTCTTAATTACGATTATAATCAAGAAAAAAATTGTAAGATTTAAGCAAGTGCTTAATACAGAGAATCTAGTAAAATGTTCTCACTATACCACTATCTCAACAATAGTATGACATCATATAAAAATATGATATACAATGCTTAAATGATTGGCTTAATGCAAGTAGGAGATTGTTGGTTATGCCCTGTAACCAATCAATTTGTTATAGTTTAATGACATCATTATTTAAAGATATCTTATACATATTCATATGTATATGATAAAGTCTATAGGATATATATACATTACAAATAAAATTATGATGAGATCATATGAGATTCATATTACATTTATTTATTGTCCTTAAAATGTTCTTAGTCATATTCTATTAAGACTAGACATTAGGAGGGCATAAAAAGATTAGCACACATTATATTTGCTCTTTATAAATAAGTAGTCAATCTCATAAACTAAAGTTTGAAGATACCTAAACAAACGTGTGGATGCTTGTTAGAAAAGTAACTTTATTGAATTGACCCCATATAAGAAATCCATTAAAACATTACTTGTATATCTATGGGAATTCTCATTGTAATGATTCTATAAGTGATCCTTAGACTTGAGATCAACAAAGTATCTCATATTGGAATTATTATGTTTTGATACTACTTATGACATATTCTAGTCAAAGGTAGCTCAATCAGTATTCATTGAATATAGCAAGAACTATATGGAGGTATTTGAGTAATCAATATAGGATTCATCACCATAAAATAATTAAGGATAATGTTGTACTATTCTTAATTATTATTAATTTAAGAAATTTTTGGCCAAGATAAAATGACAGTCTGAAAATAGTTTTCAAATGTCATTAATTGAATCAATTACTAATAGTGGAGAACTGACTTGATTGAACTCAAATAAAGTAGAAGTTAATTATATGTTCTACATATAATCAGATTATTATATGATGAAATGATTGAATTATATGTAAAAATTATGCAAAAAAAAAAGTTAGTCAAAAGTACTTTGATATTCCTAAATATTGAGGTGGCCATAATGCGTAGGTAGATGTCAATCTTAATATATGGATATAAATTGTTTAGTTAGATAATTAAAAATAAATTAAAGGAATTTAATTTTTTCTAATCCTAGATATAATTGAAGGCTATAATCTATATCGATGTCAATACATTTGAGAACTTAATGGGTCTAATACAAAGAATGAGTTATGGAGAGAAGATTTAATCAAGTTATACTTGGTTGTAAAATTTGAGAAACTTTATAGTTAAATATGAAATATTTAATAAATAAGAATTAATATGAAATATTGAATCTTAATTAGGCATAATTAGTACTTAATTAGTCTTAATTATAATTTCAATTAAATTTTAACTGAAATTAGGATTTTATTTTAATTAAATTACTATAATATATATAGCCCATTATAAATAGAATTAGGCTTTAAGAGAGCTAACACTTCTTACCTAATCTTTACAACAGTTGTAAAGTTTTGTTACCATGTTCTACTAATACTGTTAGAGATTAGATACTTGTGTGACTATAGTGATTGAGATGAAGCGATTTCAAAATTGATTAGACAAAATTGGGAAGAAAAATGATCAAATATTGGAATAAAGTATGAATTATACTTCGTGTTTTATTACATTTTATATGATAATCATGTTATAAGATTTAAATGATCTTGATTTCGAGAAACCAAAATGAAAATTTTCGTTATTATTTCACTACATGTAAGATCGGATCTTGTCCTAATTTTCTAACACATCCATCAACTATTATGGTTGAATCCTCCATACAGTTATATAAGAGATCCATCATTCATATAAACACTTTATTTGCCCATGAATCATATAAGAAAACAAACATAAAACAAAACCAACTGAGAAAAAAAGGTCAAGGAAATAATTAACCTGAAATACTTTTGACTTGTTCCTCCATTGCAGCGTCCTTGGAAAAAGCTAAATAGCTCAATATCATCAACTTAGAAAACTATTCATATGTGCATGTATTCTTCTTGAACTTAATAGGCTTGTTGCTAGTAGAATCAACGACCACAGGACATGAAATTTTCTTTCGATGGTTGGTCCTCACCAGCTTTCCCACCACATACCCTCTTGACTTGATTTCAAACTTCAGTGTCAATGGGACCACAATCCCAGTTTGAGAAACTGTTAAATTTGATCCAGCTCCATACATTGGAACTTTGTTTCCTTCCACAACTACTGATACAATTCTATGACTCTTTCTGGGTTGATAGTGCTTCTTCAGCTACAGTATTCGATGAAAATCAGCACCATGAGCTGAACACGAGTAAAAGATATTCCTAGGAATTAAAGAGCTGAGTGTGGAGAGAATCTCAAGTTACCTGACCAGTAGCAACAGGGATTTCAGAGTATATGAGATTAATTGGAATGGAGCTGATATGAATGCCAAAGAGTGTAGCAGGGTTGTATATGCTCATTCTCAGAGTGGCATTGATTGTGAACATCTTCGTTGGAACACCTGAGAAGTCTGAACCTTCCCCCACATAGAAGTTCTGAACTAGCAAGCTCTGCAAAGTTCATAGCTTTTATAAGAAATCAATGTCAATGCAGTAAAACATGTTTCATTGAAGGAAGAACTTTTG
The DNA here is from genome assembly GCA_025531955.1 of Erythroxylum orinocense. Taxonomy (NCBI): domain Eukaryota; kingdom Viridiplantae; phylum Streptophyta; class Magnoliopsida; order Malpighiales; family Erythroxylaceae; genus Erythroxylum; species Erythroxylum orinocense. The sequence goes on from JANZLX010000001.1 coordinate 9,717,386, forward strand.
GATTTTGTTGTTGATACACTTCTCATGACTCAATCCACTTCCATATTACAGATCTTGAGAGTAACTCCAGGTGTTTACGTCTCTAAAAAGGCTACAAAAATAATTTCAAAATATACTGGATAATTAGGCAACGCCACATAATTTACATGATTAATATTCACTACAACGTAGAAAAAATAAACTACTTGATAGTGAAGTTTCCCAGAACATCAAAATAAAGGGGTCTTAAATTATATGAATCGATCAGCTTTTGTAAAATCAACCATCGTAAGTGCTATTGCAGTTTTAAATGAAAATAAACCTTAAACAAAATCGCCAAAAAACTTATTACTAATCAACTTTTGTTGAAAGAGAAGACACAGACAAATCCAGAAACAGAGTGAAGATGATGCCAGTGTCAAAGGGGGAGAAAGAGAAAAGAATGAATCTCCACAAGATATAAGATACTATTGATACTAAATATTGGCATACCTTGACAGTAACCTCAGCTTTATAGGACCTGCTTGCACCCCAAATAATCAAGCAAAAAACAGTAAACAAGAGCACGAAGCTGCACAAAGCAATCAATGCCTGTAATCGCCTGGTGAATGCTTTATCCTCTGCATCATCATATTGCCCTTCTTCCAAAATCACATTACACTCAGGCCACCCTTTGTCGTTCCATCCCTTTTGATCGCTTCTTTTCCTTCCACTTTTCCTACCGGAAGACGACCTAAATATGCCTGAAAACCTGCTCGCAGAGGAGTTCCTTGAATGCCTTCCGAAAGACGGATGTGACGGTGACTCCATTGGACTTGGTTGCATTGACGATGACTTATCTCCATCGTGTGAGTCTCTTGAAGGGCTTTGCACGAAGTATACAGGGCGTTTAGGAGACCTTGAAGGTGATGATGGGGCTAAACTCGTTATATCTGACTCCGATTTTGCTGAATGCATTCTGAAGAGTTAAGGTTCCCAGCGATCTATGGTTTGTCACAAACAATACTCCAAGGACAGCATGAACTTGGAAGATCAGAAAAATGAAACAGAAACCCCGAATCTTTCTTTCCTTTTTTTTTTTTTTTTTTTTGAGAATAGACAGCACAATTCAACACCACAAATTACAAGAAAATAATCTTAAGGGAGCAGGAAGTCACTCTCCTGCTGTTTCCAGATAGTATAAAGCTTAAAACTAGACCAAGACAAGCGAAACACACAAAAAGATTGAGTTGGAAGTGACTAAACAAGAAGAGCAAGTAAAAAGTAGTACGAGATGAACAAAGATAGGTGTCAGTATCAGGAAAATCGATACCAGACCTGGAATGAAGATGATCTGAACCAAACTGAAATTGAAACCCCGGAACAAGTTCGTAATAGTAAACACCTTTTGATCTTTGTGATGTTTACGCCAAGGGTAATGATAAGGCTCTATAATACCATAAATCTACACCACTTATCCAAAGGTACTCATTTTCGTGCTTTCTTTGCACTAATGAAGAGCTCAGCTAATGGAAACTTTGGCTTATCATTAACAAATCAGTACGCAAACAATTATACAATATATATATATAAAGAGTAAGGCCTGAGAGATCTAGTAAAGTGGCTTAATAGGCTCGGGAAAAAGAGCCAAAAGCACCGAACCTGAGGTTGGGGAATGTGTCGGCAGGGCATGTATAGTAATGTTACGTGGAAATTTTGGTGGCCCTACCCATCATCTGGGTACGATTGTGACAAAGGAACTAATTTTACATTTATTTGCTATTTGATGTTGTTCTTGCTGGATTATGCAAGCTGACAAAACTGTATCATTGACATTTAGAAGGAATTTATTGAGTGCACTCCTTATTATTATTATTTTGTTGATGTTGTTGTTACTATACCAACTTCATATTGCAATAATAAAATGTAATGTATGTGTCAGAGGTAATGCAATAATGTTTGTTCTTGAGCACAAAGTCAGTGAGTTCTCGTATATTTTTTAGGGAATTGTAGCTTAAAATGCAAGATTTGTGAAATTAACATGATGTGTGTAGTGTAGTAGTCACGGGCTTTTAGTGTTAAAGTGGTTAGACGGTTTGGACAGGGAGGGTTGTGAAGATAGGAGCTTAGCTGGATGAGCATGAAACAGGGACTTTAAACCAGTGATAATATTATATATATATACACACACTAGCAAACAGTGACAGCAGTGGACCACATGAGTTGGTGGTGAAAAGGCCGGAAAGAAACAGTAGTTAGTGGAGACAAAAAGACATTATTATTGTTATTATTCAGTCAACTAGACTGAAAGCTACCCTTGGATTATATCAGGCTGAAGTGAAGCGGTTGCTAAGTTGCAATGTTTGTTTGGGCCTTACACAGAGTGTTAAGCCTGAAGCAGCTTCTTGTAGCGTAAAATAGAAGTACAGTATTGATGTTTTCGCCTTGAAATGCAAAACATTCCTTTTTACAGTGCAGTTTGCCGCAACCCTCTCCTCCAGTGAGTTTGTCTCCTCCCTCTCACACGTCGCTCGTCGCCAGCTTGCTAGTTTGCCGCACATCATCAATTCCACGTTATCTCGCTAGCTCTCCCTCTCCGTCGTCCCCAACCTAAGGTGAATTTGTTTTCTAAGCCAAGATTTTGTTCCCTGAAGACTCTTTATAAATGTTTGAAGATTTCTAAAACAAAGATATAGAGCAACATCACGCTCTGGTTACTACTGGGCATACATTTCAATCTAGGTCGCCTTGAAAAATATCTTGACACGGATAAATAAGCTATTCATTTGATACCAATCAGAAAAGGCCTGAGCTATTGAAATTTCGCATACAAGCAACGAACAATTAGTTCTCAGACTATTGATTTGAATTTGCATTTACTTTCACATCTTTATTAGGGTCTTCCATTCCCAGAGGTAAGAGACTTTTTGTGTTAATCACCAATAAATAGGATACGTTACCACATTGTGATCATTTAAGCTAAACCCTTTTTTCTCTGTTCTTCAATGGTTTTAGCATTCATATTTTCTTGATTAATTTTGCAACACTCTAATATTTTAGTTCTTTTCCTAGTTCAACATCTTCATTTTTAAGATTATATAAAATAACACTCTCTTCATCGACCTTACACTTCTCCACAAATATAATATGCTTCATATGCAAGTTGCAACTATCAATTACTGGTTAAACTCGTTTAAGATCAAAGTTCAAAATAAATAGGTTATTTTACGTCTTAGTCTTTGGGCCTTTTGGGTTTTCCTCATATCATCAAGTGCATTAGGACAGAGACACCATTTAAAGTTTCTTGTCTCCTACTAAATGCAAATTGGCCTGTAGGAAGTTCCATGTAAATTAGTATATAAACTCAAAAGAAAAAATTTGAATGTTATTAATTTATTCATTTTACCAATAAATAAATAAAAAGGAAAATTTCCCATTCTAGTAGATAATTGTTAGTAACTAGGATCAATATGTTTTTAGCAAATTTACTTCACCTGTAAAAAATTTATTTTAATGTGATGTTATCATTTTATTTTATTACATAATCTATATTTATTTTTATAGATAAAGAGATGAAAATTCGAGTACTCGTAACTTAAGCTCATGTGAAATTGAATCCTGATATAAAGAATTATACTATTTATTTGTATTAATAAACATATGAAAGGTTAATCAACTACTGAATTAAAGAAACATTTGACTAAGATCAAAGATAATATGGATCCATACAATCATGATATAATAAAAACTTCGGTTCAAAGAGTATCAAAATATGAAAGAAAGAAAGCAAAAAATGAACTATAAAATTAGAAATAAAAGTTTATTTTGTAGTGGTCAAGATGTATTAATAATACATAAGCTAATATTCATTTCCAATAAGAAAGGATTATTGCAAAAGAAAACAAATGTACTTTTTTTCTCCACAAACAACTTATAATACTCAAACTTCAATTTGTATTGCATTACAATCCAAAAAAACCTACCCTTTTTATGTTTAGTAGAGATATAATTTTTGCTATATTTTTTAATTTCGTAGAAACTTTTATCTATATTCTGTATATAATATATATAATCCATAATATTGAGTAATTGTGTCATTCTGTATGTATATCAATATGTTTTTTTGTTATGAATTATTTGGTTATTATTATCAAATTAAATCATATAGCAATATTATTAATTTAAAATGTCGAACATTGTATATATAAAATAAAACTATATAATTGTACCAACAAAAGTAATATAACATTAAAATATGACCCTCTATTTCTATATAAAATATTAATAACAATTTGAGCAATTCTTACAAACAAAACAATACCGAAAAAATCCTTCACAATTTAGCTTAAGTTTCTTCTCCCCTAATTACTTCAGTCTATAATGCAATCTTAAACTTCTCGTTTTTTTTTCTTGAAGTTATTCAATAATTGTCTTATATATAAAAGTTCAAACATTTAGCTTAAGGTCATATCCAAGATCATACTCTAATGTAGCTTTGAGACTTGAGTTAGTAAGAAGATCTCGGTCAGTTGTTGCGTTTAACCTAAAAGAGCTAATTTGAGGTGGTTGGCCTCCTTTTTTATTTCCATAATATAAGAGAAGGAGAGATAAATCAACAAGAATAGAAAGTAGACGAGAATAACAGAAGAAGAGAGATAGACAAAGTTGAATGTAATTTTCCTTTCTTTCTCCTCATTGTTCACCATACAATTTATAGAATATTTTCTAATATAATTTCTAACAGAATTCCAATAGCTAACGAAATCAAAATGAAATTGTAAAATGTTTCTAGCTGTGAATTGATTTAATTTGCTGCAATATAATCCACAAGCTTTCTTGGTGCACTCCTTATTCATATGGGCAAGGGCTGACTAGTTGTACCCCCATTCCTATCAGTACCCACTCCATAAAAAAAAGCCCTTGTTCTCAAGGTGGAACTCAGGGTACAACATTTTAAATGTCTCTAAGTCCTCCCAAGAAGTGTCCTCCAAAGGCAACCCATTCCATTGAACCAGTACTTGAGAAATCCACCTATTTTGAGCCTTAATAGTTCAGTTATACAAAATAGCTAAAGGGAAGATTAAAGGTTGGTTGTCGACTGAAGTTTGAGGAAGGTTAAAATTAAGTGCAGTGTTCGGATCATGACAAAATTTAAGTAATAAGATGTGAAATATAGGGTGTATCTTACTTGAGTTGGGTAAGTGTAGCTTGTAAGCAACTACTCCAACCTGTTTAAGAATCTGAAAGGGCCCATAGTAATGTTTACTGAGCTTTGCGTACTTTTATCCTATCACCGAGGCTTGCTTATATGGTTGGAGTTTCACATAACACCATTGACCTTTTTGAAAATACACCTCTTAGTGATGACGATCCGCTTGTATCTTTATTCGATATTGAGCTTGTTGAAGACGAGTCTTCAAACTGTGAAGGAGGACTTCACGATTAGTAAGAAGTGAGTCTACAGCTTCAACAGAAGAGGAACCTGGCGTGTAAGCTGGTAAGGTGGGTGGAGGTTTGCTAAAAACAGCCTCAAATGGTGTCATACCGATGGAGGAGTGAACTGATGTGTTATATGATAACTCTGCCCAAATCAAGTACTTGAACCATGTTGTGGGTTAATCCATGACAAAACAATAAAGATACTGCTCTAAACATCAATTAAGAACCTCAATTTGCCCATCGGAGTGTGGATGATAAGAGCTGGACATATAGAGAGACGTGCCGCTGAAATGGAACAAATCTTGGTAGAATTTGCTAAGACAAATAGGGTTGTGATTGAAACTATAGACTTAGGGAATGAATGGTGTTTAACCACCATGTTTGCAAATAAAGTAGCAACTGCAGTGGCTATAAACTCTGTCTTCAAAGCTCCAAAATGGCCATACTTAGAAAATCTGTCAACCACAACCAGTATCACAGTGAAGCCATTAGAAAGAGGAAGGCCTGTAATGAAATCCATAGAAATGTCTTCCTAAACATTAGAGGGAATGGGTAATGGTTGTAATGTTCCAACTAGTTTTGTTATAGCATATTTGGCTTATTGGCAAGTATGACAGTCTGTAACATAGGTTTTGACATCCCAAGCCATGTTTTCCCATTAAAAAGTAGAGGCAATCCTACGCAAAGCCCTTCGAGTCCCCGCATGACCTGCTAGATTAGTATTATGGATTTCAAAAAGCACTTTTGGTTTTTAAGGGAGAAGTGGGGCTAAGGTAAAGGTAATTGTTTTTATACAGGAAACCATTTTTGAAGTGTAAAGGAGAATTTGTGGCTAAGGTCTGTGAGTTGGATAAAAGGTTTGCATAATATGGATCAGTTTGGATTTCCAGCTTTAAGTCATTTCATAGAGTAGTGATTGGAATGGTAAAAGAAAACAAGTGAATGGGTTGTGACTGAGTTGGGCTAAGGTCAGAAAATTTATGGGATAAGGCATCAGTTACTATATTTGTTTTGCCGGGTTGATAAGAGATATCAAAGTCATAGCCTATGAGCTTAATGATGTATTTTTGTTGCTCTAGGGTATGTGGTCGGGTCGGCCTAATGAGGCCCAACTCCAAGCCCAGGCGTTGATGGCCCAGTAGTAAGAGGTCGTCTCCCATGC
>JANZLX010000001.1:9812894-9826001 GCA_025531955.1 Erythroxylum orinocense
TCCCATATGTGTAGGTAAAACCAAACCATCCCAATACATGTGATCATCTACTCCCATATGTGTAGGTAAAACCAAACTATTCCAATACATGTGATCATCTATAATTAGTGGCACACCATATTATTTCTATCTTTTATAACAAAAACTAGAATTTTTGTTTTTGATTTGTTATTATTATTATTATTATTATTATTGAGAAAACGGTTGAATTAAAGTATAGGTGTATAGTGTAGTTAAGAGTTAAGACCACTGCAGGCTACTCCTTTCCATCACCCGAAAAACCCAATCTCCAAAGATAGCCAACAAAACCTCCTTGTCTTATCCTCATCACAAAATTATCAGAGCAATGGTGCTCCCTACATCCCTCACGTTAACATTCAATTCACCGACTCTCTCCACCCCTTTCCTCCATGGATCCACCCCTCGCACTCACCTCTCGAAACCCAACTGCCCTTTCCCTCTACAGCTCCCAAAGTCCTCAAATTTGCTGTTACCGATCAGGGCCATGAAGTTAATGCAGGGCAAGGTGGTATGTTCTACTAATGACAAGACAGTGGCTGTTGAGGTCACCAGATTGGCTCCTCACCCAAAGTACAAGAGAAGGGTCAGGAAGAAGAAGAAGTATCAAGCTCATGACCCTGATAACCAGTTTAAAGTTGGTGACTTTGTGCAGCTCCAAAAGGGCAGACCTATCAGCAAGACCAAAACTTTTCTTGCTGTGCCTGTGCCTGTAAAGAGTAAGGAGGAGGAAAAAAATGGTGAAGATGGTGATGGAGCGGATAAGGAGCTTGGGATTCCATCGCAGTCTCAACAAGAACTTCAGGGTTAGTTGGAGGGCTGTTTTAAATGTATTTTGGCCTCCAGAGTCCTTACTGATGCTTGGATACCATTGTAATCTAATTTCCATGAAATTTAATTTGAATGTTCTGATTCTAGTGTTTGTTTAATGTTTGGTTGGGATGCAAAATCGGTTCAATTCTGCGATATGAGGAATGCTTATCGGAGTTCTTCTAAATGTCAATGCCTGGGCTTCAATATTGTGTCTATTGACCTCCAATAGTATGTCTAGGTTCCTTTTGATGATCGAGTGTGAAAAATTAAGGAAAGAGTAAATCTAATATCTAGAGACTTTTGGAATTTTTGACTCCTGTAGAAGTCCAAATGTAGTATAACAAGTGTGAAGTTGCGCTAATATTTGGACAGTTTTGGTATCAATACCATGGTTTTGATGGTTTAGATTCATGTTATTGCCTTATGTATCATGTTGGTATTTTGTGGGTTTGAATTTTCACTGCTAGTTTTCTGATTAAATGCTCAGATTAGGCATGCCCATGGTTCTCTGAAAGATTTCTTGGTACCTCTCTTTTTTCATTTTACTTATAAGCATTTCACATGTACCATGATCAAACCTGTAATAATGCAGAGTATGCGAGGTGGATAAATAAAGATGTAGAAGATTGTAATTTCAGAACATGATTTCTTATCTCCTGGCGGTCAGCAGCAGAAATAATTAACTCAATACAAGTATTCTCAAAACTCATATGATATGCTACTATTTACTTCCAGTAACCATGAGAACTGAATAACTGGTTTCTCTTGAAATCAAACAAACGATCAGTGGTAGCTTGAAAGGTCTTCACTTCAGCATTTGCAGCATAACTACTGGTATTATCAGCACGTCTAGGCCTGCTCACCTGAGTCAAAATGCTCATAATTTCGTTCCGAGTGTAAATGAAAAAGCATAAAGCTGTATGATTCTGGTATCCTGTAGTTGCTATGTTGCCTGAATCTCTTTCCCTAGCTAAGCAACCTGACAAAAGATGGCTAATAATTTCTATATTTCAGGAGCATAGACAGCAAAAAGAAAAGGGGGATAAAATTAGAAAGCTGATGTATGCGTGTCATCTTCATCATCAACAAATCTAGCCTAAGTAGGCCCATGAAACTAATTCAGAAATATCATGCTCGAACTGGGGAGCATAAATCCTTTAAATAGTACAACTAGTTGCATAATTAAGGATTTCACTCCAAATTAGGAATGTCAATGGGAGCTCGGGCCGGGCTAACCCGACTTACTTAATATTTTAAAAAAAGTTAAAAAACGACGTCATTTTTTAATTAACCTGAATTAAAATCGGACCGGACGACTCAAGCTAAAATTGACATCCTACTCAAAATTTTCTTGGCTTATTTGAAATTATGATATCACCTCTTTAACCTGCAAACAGCAGATAGCGTGTGAACAGGAAACATTTGTGTAATTTTGAACGGTCTCTTAGCATAACCATTCTAGTATTCTGTCTTATATGATAAAATTTGATGAAATAACAATTGAAAAACTACAAATGGACATGACTATGAAGATTCTGTACAATAAGTTAATTCTATTGATCCACCCTTGACAATAGTAAGATACATCAGCCTCACATTCTCCCGCAGATATACCTTAATAGCAAGCTCTGTCGAATTACAAACAAGGCAAACCTACATAAGAAGGTGGCGCTGCTATATAATAACTAAAATCTGTAAGCAAGAACAGAAAAAGAAACTGAAAAGCCAACTAGAAAACTAACAGTTCTACAATTGATTTGCCAAAACTAACAGAAAGTAATCAATTATCATCACATTGCAAGCTTGTCTTAATATTTTGCAATGTACATGATATCAGTGTGCTAACAGACTCCACAAATTCCATACTCAAATTGGCTGCAGGAGAGGTATTAGTAAGGACTTGAAATGCTATTGTTAGCAAGGATCCACCTTCTGTGCCCTTCTCCTCTTGTCTGGAAGTGATAAGTAGTGGTCTTGATTCGAGTCCATCTGGAAGAATTGAAAATCCTGAAGGTAGTACGGCTATGTTGCTTGAGTCACATCCTGTAATCGCAGACTTCATTCCTGTAATATCCACCGGAGCATAGACCACCATGGACTCGTAAGCATTAGTGCAGCTGTCTTGGAGTACCCACACACTGTTCTCTTTTGATCTCATTGTCTGTGATGAAAGGTTCGTCGTTATTAAAAGATTTTACTAAATGGTGCTTTTACAAACTTCCATATCCTTGAATTTAGGAAATAAACTAACTTGAATAGTTACTGCATTGCCTCTATCTTTTCCTTTGGCTAAGTTGGCAATTGATTGCACAGCAGCTCCATTTGACATGATATCCCACTGTAATTCATGATAAAGATCATGCCTTTACATTTAAACCAATCTTGTGGTCTTATGGGGAAAGTTTATCTGAGAACTGTAAGCAACCATACCTCATTTTTGCGAGCTTCATCTCTCAAGAAATGAAACAGCGTGTGAGTGGTTACAGGCAGCCATACTGAAGAAACTGCACACAAGATCACTCCAAGAGGTTCACCAGGTTCGTTTAAGTTCTTTCTAGAGGAAACCCTTATGTCCTCTCCTGTTTTGCTAGGTATCTTGTTCCAGGTGTGGTAGCTTGATCCCGCAATTGCACGGCAAAAGCCCCAAGTCATTCTCTGTGCCAACTTCATAACGCTTTTCCTCCCAGCTAGTGTTGAAACTCCTATTTTGTAGCACAAGGTTAACGATTAATGAACTTTCTTATATAGGTAACAACAGTATTAAAAGCTTAACATAATTCTTAGATGGTGTTAAAACTGAATATCTTAGCGTCCTTGCGTAACATAACATAACATAACGGACATGTAGGATATGTAAGTAGGCTGGATTTCATAGTCTTAGTTAAGGTCTAAGAAGCACAGACACGCACACTGACACGGACACGGGAATACACCAATTTCTAAAAATTAGTGGACACAGACACTGCATATATATATATATATTATAAAATTTAAAATTAAGAAAAAAAATTCAGAATTCATAACATGATATATATTGATTGATGTATTTCAATACTTCCAACATCTTGATAGTTTATATATATTTGATACTTTATAAGCCCCTCTAAAAAAATATGGAGCATATATTTCATTAAGCAATGTCCGAGTGGTCTCTAGACATATCCGAGCTGTATCCATCATGTGTCAGTAGGTGTCCGACACAGATACGTGTCCGACACACAGACACGGCTCTATTTTAACGCGTCCGTGCTACATAGGTTAAGGTTGTTCAAACTCTATCAGAAACCTAGCTTACCACTTGAATCTTTTGTGGGAACATTGGTAGCCATGAAGAAAACCAGCCGTTCACATTGGAGCTGCAATGTTGCAACCCAATGCCTTGCACCGAAGGCTAGACCACTATTGACAACAGGACGATACATCGTATGGACTGTGCTTTTCTGGCATTCCAAGTGCTCCACCCAGATCACCTAAAAATACATATTAGTCATAAACTTGATTCTGACATGCAGTTTTAACGTAAGGTTTTATTGGTGACTTGTTTCCCTAATCTTTCAACATCAAAATTCACAACCATGTTCACTTTGACTTAACCACAGTAGTATGTTTATTACCTTGCAATGGCCGTTTGACTTGTCCTCGATAATACAGCCAGAGGGGCGCTTTCTGCATTTTGCAAGTGAAGCGTCAATGCTATCTTCCACTTTGTCTACAGAAACGTCAACAATTGCCCATTGCTCTGCAGTAAGTTGCTTGCAGTATCGGACAAAATACACTTCTCTGGTGGACACCAGGGGTGTCATCATTTGCATCTCTGCAAACATCTTCAATCAACACAGATGGTTAATTATCCCAAAAAAAATTTTGGAACTGGTAACTTAATGCTTGAGATGTGCAGAATTTATAGAGGTTTAATATTACACAGTGTTATCCTCAATTAATAAAAAAAGAGAAGCTGTTTTCAAAGTCTAAGATATTCTTAGATTAATTAACTTTTTTTTTCCTTCAAACAGAACTTCAATCATTTCAGTAATTGGGGTGACACTTTCATGCATTAGAAACCGTGGTGTCAAAATATGTCTTATCTGATACAAACTATCAAGTCCTAAGTTGCATAAAACGTTTATTTAGTTTACTCACAGGCCATTCTTTTTTGAGGCTAATTAACTTATATATCTAACATAATTGGGGTCAAAAGGTGTGAAAGAGCTTGACTTACAGCTGAGGCTGGTGTGCTGGATATAATGGAAAGGTAGATATCCTTTAAATTTTTAAGGTCCTACGTAAATATTCCTTTCTCAAAAGATGGTTGGACCATGACCACTATGCACTATAATTTCATCTACGTTTTCTGTTTTCCTTAAAGCATTATATGCAAGTATGTATGCATGCCATACGCTTTTCTGCAGAAAGCAAATTTCCGGTAATAACCAAAAAGGAAATTGTAGTCATCACGATGACTTAAGGGCGATTCTCTAGTCCTAAATTTTCGTTTCAAGCTGCCTTGTAAGCCATTAACATTTTCAAAGGTCTTTGTGCCTTTGTTGATAGAATTTGCTAGAGTTAGAAGCTGGAGAGGTCACGTTAGGACTCACCAATTGCGCTGCACCATTTCTGTTGGGTCCTTCCCCATTGCAGATGATATGAACAGTGTCTGCCTTTGAGATTAAGCATGGAAATAGTTCCTTCCATTGAATCTTCAAGAAAGAAGAAATTGTAAGGATCATGTTAATGTTTCTAAGGGTATCGCTATTATGAGTCGGATTAGTTTCTCACCACGTCCATGAAACTTTGGATTAGACGAGGCAGATCCACAAAAGCAGCTCCAGTCTCTCTCGATGCTTCAATAGACCTCTTTGGACTGCCATTGCTTGAATTTTCAGCACCAAACTCTTTAATGTACTCGTCATAGTTAAGTATCTCACGGCCAGTCTCAACACTTCTAATCCATAGGGGGTCCTTAGCAGTGGCCATTTTTTTGAGCTCTTCCGTTGCTTGATTCACAATCTCCATAATTCTTGACTTTTCAAGTCCAAAACTTCCAGTGTAAAAGTCCAGAGAACTTCTGTTCTCTTGATCATTTCTTGCCGAGCACGAGGTTGTTGCTCCTGGAGGTTGCTTTTCAAGAGCTGCCCGAAGTTTTTGTACCTAAACAAGAATCATCATTAAGTGTACGATTGATTGGCATTTATGAAAAATGCTGGAGAAAGTTTGAGGTCATTCTAACCTCGGCCTTGAGTTTGGCGTTTTCGATATGCAGTTGTCGCTCCTCTGCGGTCAAGCTAGAGTCTCTGCTAGTGGTGGAACCACCACAGTTAGGGCAGCAAGCTCTATTAATGGTCTCCCGCAAGGACTTGTTTTCCTCCCTCAGTTTGTCAATTTCTCCTTTGAGCAGAGAATTTTCATGGCGTTCTTGTATAGCCTGGAATCAACAACCATCATATATATTTTACAGAACTTTTATCGGTATATACCATCACAGTGCTAGACTAGCGCCCTTTACACATCTATACCCCCATCAAAACAAAATAGAAAAAAGATTGCAAGTATTTACCTTGATCTGCGTACGCCTATTCTGGAACCAAAACTTGACTTGTCTGGGCGCTAGGCCAAGCTGTTTGCTCAGTAGTTGCCTTTGCTTCTCATCCGGATGTGGGAACTCTTTAAATAGCCTGAGAAATGGGTGAATCCACTCAATATTTAAGTACTTCTCTTAGATTATGCGTACCATCATTGAACTAGAAAAGAAATCCCCTTATGTGTATATCTTTGCATTGATAGCCATCGTCGTGTGAAGGAAGAGGAGAAAGAAGCCTTACCATAGAATTCCGAGTTAAGTGTATAATCTAGTTTCTTATTAACGTATCAGCTTGTCATACATAGTATATGCCGGCCACGATTGATAGAGTACTCCACAACTCGAGCACATTTACGAATGCAATTAAGGTAGTTTTAATGGAGTCATTGCCTTTGCTAACCACAAAAAAAAAAAAAAACTTTTATCTCATTAGTTAAAACTTGAAAATCGAAAAAATATCGCATTTGCACCTAAAGTTCTAAGCCCGGCTAAACTTGTTTGTCTCATTAGTTACTCGAACATAAATCATACAATGGATTAAACCCACATGCCATTGCACACAAGTGCATCTTTTTGTCTACACGTACTCGTATATAAACGTATACTAGTAAATATAAGTATGTTTTGTAAACCATGAATACTTACGCTTCCATTTCTTTGATTTGCTCAGCAGTGTGTCTGTGATATTTCTTTCTTTTTTTCTTTTTGTTCTTGTCATCACCATCATCATCATCAGGATCTCCTTCGCCTTCAAAATCATCGTCTGATCTTGATCTCATGTGCCCTGAGTTCTCGCTGCTAATCTCCAGAGTCTCTTCTCTTCTTCCTCCACCCACCCCTCCGCCACTCCCCTCATTCCCCCGCTTGACGTCCTCACTCGGAGCCGCCGTTTCTGGTGTTGCATTCGCTCCAAGGAATATTCCAGCCTTCAGTAATCAGAAACAAAAACCAAACTTAACAGGCACCATGATGAAGTCTCGGAATATTAATATATTAAATAGTAAAAACATACCGAATGGCATTGATTACATGCATAAAGACACCCGTTTGAGAAAAAATAGTTGGTTTTGAAGATGGTAGCCAAAAGAAGAACAAAGTTTGAAGCTTTATGTACTCGCATACAGAAAAAAAAAAAAAAACACAGCGAACTATAAGAATAGAGGTGGCATATAGATATGAAGATAAAAAATTTGATTAAGAGAGACGTTGGGAAAGTTTACGAGACTGAGGGAGACGGTAGGAGAAGGAAAGAAGTCTTTGGTGCGAGAAGTTAGTGGATTAGTCATGTCCACGCCCATGGCAGTGCAGAAAGGAGCTGGTTTCTCCTTGTGGGAGATGAAATGGTTGCTTTAAGGCGCAAGCCAACGTTGGTTGGGTTTAGAGAGAGAGAGATTTAAGTGGGGCCTTGTTGATTTAAGGATATAAAACAAAATGAATACTAAAGAAAGACAGGCGTTTCTTTTTATTTTTCTTTTTACCATAGAATAAAAGAGAGGGAGTGGCTGGTAGGGGTTGAATGTTAGATATTCTAAAGTGAATTGTGAAAATCCAACTAACATTTAAGCAGTTGAATCCACCGGCTTCTTCTTCTCATACGTGGACTCTGGACTTCAGCTTTATGGCTCAAGCTGTTTTTCACTCTCCAACTCAGTTCAGCACCCTTCTATTCCCATGCATCTTTCTTTTTTTATTACAAAGGAAAAGCTTAAAATTATATTCCCTCCAATTTATAATAAGTGACGTTTTAGAAGAATTTTAATTATTTAAAATAAATATTGTTTGTGACTTTTTATGCATATTTATAATTTTACTTCCAAAATTACCCTTTAATTTCTCTCACATCTTAATTACACATATTACACAGATTATATTTTCAAGGCACTTTAAGGGTATATCAGATATTTCATTAACTTTCTTAATAAATGTGCATTCCTCTAAAACGATACTTATTATGAATCGGAGGAAGTATAAGGGTTTCTTTTTGTAACGACACGTTTTGACCTCACGTTGACCATCAGGAAGAATGCAATAAATGGAGAAAGGGTGGAACATTATGTGACTTTCATTCACCAATATGTCTAACAATCACCCCTTCGTTATAGAAAAATAACTGTTAACTTCTACCGCAATTCTTGAGTGATCATATGTGTCAAAATCAAATAAATTTCCATAATAATAATGGTATACATTAATATCTACAGGAGAGACTATGTACATAAAAAATTATTGAATACTAAAACAAGATACCTTTATAGGTATATAATCTATTTCTTTCTTTAACATGTCAAAATTTCCCGATTCCAAAAGGCACATCATCGCCAAGTAAAGATAAATATTGAATTATGAAAGAACAAACTTTAAGGGGTTTATATTTCAGATCATACTCGTGGTTTTGTACTAAAATGCACGCAATTAAAGTTTAATTTCTCTTTAAATGCAAGTTCCTAACATTTTCCACATTATAAAAAGCTTGTTTCAAAAGAAATATCCTTCTATAATAACATCTTAATCTACAAATGGGACTCGATGGAAAAAAAAGAAAAAAAAATTAAAGATAGGGGATGGAACTTTAGCTAGTATATATTCTTTATCATAATAATTATTTTGATTAGAAATTCACATAGCCAAACTACTAAAATTTCCTTCCCCATTATATCAATATCTACCTTATTTCCTCTTGATCAATACTATAATATAACCTAGTGAAATTATGAGGTTTTGTATGAGAAATAGGTGGCAAAGAATTTTGGGGAAAATAAAAAGAATGATCTAGTTAAGTCTTATGCATTATACATAGTAGATAAGACAGGATACGAGAGAATTAGTTAAAAGAGATTTATAGGACCTCAATCACTTTTTTCCTTACTCATATGGGTGGGATAAATAATTATGTCATATTTTTCTTGAGAGAAGAATTGGGATCATCTTTTCAATTGCTAGAGTTAGTAAGGACATTATAGACTTAAAAATAGATGTAGTGTTTTTTTAATTCTTTCAATGCGTTATTATTCCCATTTCAAAGTCCATGTCTTGCTTATCTTTGATTATGATAGGTTGATTTTTGTTTTGGGACATTGTTTTGTACAAGATTGTGCAGTAAACTATGTTGAAGAAAAACTATAATGAACATATTTTTCTATATAGTTAGGCAGTAATCCATGTTTGTCACATTGTCCACTCCAAATTTCTTAAATAACACAATTCCCCAAACATCAATATAATTAACACTGTTAAATAATCACTTTAATGGACTCATTTTCGTGCATATGCATGTACCACTATATATCCTTCATATTAAGCCTTTTTTATTAATTTCTATTTAGTTAAGGTATTCCCACAAACTATAATAGTGGTATGGTTTGGGTGAGGCTATAGTTTGTACTCACATAAGCTATTTCTAGTTTTCACTTAAACTATCACTTATTAAATTTGTCATGGTAAATTTAACACATACTTGTAATATTGGATGTAATGAATCTTCCTATTTTTTTTATTGAGGCATCATGTTCCTTCCACTAACTTATTATATTCCATTTTAAATATATAGGGGTTACTTATTTATAAAGCATATTCTTTCGATAATTTTCTATAATCATCATTTTCCTTATCTATGATTCATATAGTAGCTATAAAAAACATTAAAATCATAATCCTCATCTTTGTATACATGTATTACAAATAAACGTTAGAAAAATCATAATGATATCTGTAATTATAGGTTATAATAATCCTAGCAATGTTCAATGGTAAGCTAGAATGAAACTTACTCCTAAATACTTCCTTTCTTCTATATTATACTAAAAAATTTCGATCACACCAGATAAATTAGTTTAGGATTTGTATGGGAGAAAGTGATCAAGGTGAGAATAAGAAATGATGCTCCTATCTTATAAAACCAATTTGATTTGATACTAGGAAGGTCTACAACAGAAGCCTTGCATCTTCTTAGAAGTTTAATGGAATACTACAGAGAAAGACAACATAACCTACATATGGTTTTCATTGATTTAGAGAACGAGTATGATAAGGTTCCAAGAGAAATCATGTGAAGGTGTTTAAAATTCAAAGGAGTTCTGATGAGATACATATAGATTATTAGGGATATGTATAAAGGTATAAAAACTAAAGTAAGGATGATATGAGGAGATATCGAGCATTTTTGTATAAATATTGGGTTACACCAAGGTTCTACTTTGAGGTTCTACTTTGAGTCCCTTTCTATTTATCGTAGTGATTGATGAACTCACTAATAACATATAAAGGGATGTGCTTTGATGTATGCTATTTGTTGATGATATTGTTTTAGTGGATGAGATAAAAAAGGGGATTAATGTCAAGCTTGAACTTTGGAGGGATATGTTAGAGTCAAAGGGTTTGCGATTAAGTTTGACTAAGATTGAATACGTGGAGTATAACTTTTCAGGATGTAGCGTGTTTATAGATGTGGAGTTAAAGATTAGGTCAAAAGCTATCCCGTAAAAGAAATATTTTAAATATCTAAGATTTATCGTCCAAAGAAACAGAGAAATTGATGAAGACATAGTTTACAATATCAGATCAGGATGACTTAAATGGAAAGGTGGTTCAGGAGTTTTGTGTGGTAAGAAGATACCACTCAACCTTAAAGGCAAATTCTATCATTTAGCGATTAGTTCTATCATACTGTATGGGGCAGAGTGTTGGCCCATCAAACAAGTTCATAGTCATAAGTTAATGGTGACGGAGATGAGGATTGCAAGCGTAAGACTTCTGAATGTTAATATTCAACTCATATTTTATTATAAATGTTGGAGGTTAAATTACTCTTTTGACTCAAAATAAGAAAATAAAATTATTCCAACGAAATAAATATAGATTTTATTTTTCTTTTATTTCAACCAATATATCAATACACTAATCTATACTGTCCTATACAACAAATCTTCCTTAAAAGACTTCACTCTTTGTGGTTTGATTAGGCAGTGCTACTATTATCACTAAAGAGATTAACATCACTTTGGTCTTTAAATTAACAACACTTATCCAACATTAGGTACGATGATCAATCAAGGTTAATCTTGTAAAATTAAATAATGTAAAGGTTTCTTTCTATAATAACTTGCCTTTATCATTAGGAAGAATACAATACGTTCAAATAAATTTCCATAAGAATAGTCTTACAAATATAAAAATGTCACGACTCGGTACCACATCGGGCCCATGATAAACGCCGCATAACCGGGCTAAGGACACTGACAGTATCCTTAATCCGAATATGCAAGGTTAACTGAATGTCTATTCTTCTTCTTTTTTTTTTTTGAAAAATTTGGACAACACAATGGCTGTATTTTAAAAATCTCAAAAATTGCAAACGATTTCAAACACACTTATATATTCACATCCAACCACAACTTCATGACTCTCTAGTCCACTCAAGGCAATCTCAACTCCAGGAGATCTCAACTCAAAGCAATCTCAACAACAGTATCAAAAGTTCATCCATAAAATCTTTTACAACAAACCAAACAGCTAAAAGTTAAGTTAGAAAACTATAAAACATATCAACATAACCAAGGTAACAAAACAGTAAAACAATAAAACAGTTCATTAGCCACTATGTAACTAAAATATAAAGGCGAAACTACCCACATGCGGTAATATCTTGAAACTACCCAAAGACTGTACGATCCACTCAGAGCTTCAAACTCACTAAATTAACTTGCATAGTTAGAAAGCGGAGGATGGGGTGAGTACACGAGGTACTTAGCGAGTAGGAAAAACGTAGATCATAAATAGAATTTGATACACACCAAGACGATATGAATAATCTTATAAAATAAACATACAACACCTAGAAAACACATAGGCGCAGCTTACGACTTAACGTATACTGGTTAGGAACCATATAGGCCTAGCCTATTAGTTCACTCATCCGGTGAACACAGGCCCCAATTCTAGTACGTAAAAGCATAAAAACATCATATGTATCTATCAAATCTCGATAGGAAACTCAATATCAGGATAAGCCAAAACAATCATGTGTGGCACCATTAGTCGACCAAACTAATGTGCACACCCATCGATACTCGGTGTTGGCTCGACTTTCATCCGTAGTGAGTCTGGACTACAGTCGACAAGAGCATCATGACCCTAGGTGATGACCTCGTCGGTGTCCAAACCCTAGGTTTGGAATCACTTGCAAGTCCTGTAGAAAGGTGTTAGTACGACGACTCAACTTTCATGTACCAACGTCAAGGGTATGGGGGTCGCTTAATTATAATCAGTTGTGCCTAGCACATGATTGACCAATCGTTTCCTCACCAATCACAAAACAAGTCATATACAATAATTAAGTACAAAAATCAAGTAAGGCACTATGTCTTTATTTATCGATCCAACCGATAAATGAAACCTTATCATGGCTCTAAGCTAAAAGAGAACAAACACATGCAGAATATATGACTCAATTATGCATTTGTAAAGTCCAAAATACTATTTATGTAATAAAAGTCATCTTTTAAATTACAAATGCAAAGTTATTCAAAAAAGTAGTTTCAGAAAAATAAGTCGTTATTCATTGCATTTTATTTACAGGTTTGTTGAAAACAATATCATTTTTCAAAATATGTAATAAAATATCAGTTTCAAAAACAATGTTGAAACATTATTTCATACAATAAAAGTTATCTTTTGTACTCCGAGTGCATAGTTGTTCAAAA
>JANZLX010000001.1:9858580-9869582 GCA_025531955.1 Erythroxylum orinocense
TTTCCTACTCCCAACTTCGGTTTTCTTTCTTTTGCCTCAAGAAAAACCGAAACTGTTAACCTCTACAACGGTGTACGTGGGTGCATGCGAGTTAGGATTTTTGGAGATTTTGCAAATGTTAGAGCTTTAAACAAGTAAGCTTGTTATGGTTCTTTATTTCTATATAAGATAAAGCATGCATCACATTAGCTCACTATTAAAGGGTTAGCAAATAATGATATACATATTTCCTGAAAAATGAGTGAGGAAATTTTAGGTATGTTGTATGTGTTGTGATTGCATATTTGATGATTAATACATTAAAAGACAAAATTGTGATATAGAGATTAGTTAAGATGATATGGAAAAGTTGATGGAATTGAATGACTATAGTGGAAAATAAGTATAAATAGGTGCAAAAACATTTTGAAGAAAATATAAATGAAGGCTCTGTTTCTTTTCACTGAGAACGTATGCATATATGTGAGCGTTTTCAGAGATGACCAAAAGGATGAATTTAGAGTTGGAAAATAGTTTTAGATCTTTCTTTTAGCATTTTATTGATATAAAGTTTGAAAATTTTGAAGTTCTGGATTGAAAGTTATGGAGATTTGAAGAGAGGGTGTGCAACTGCAAAAATCGCAGATGATCGTGAGTTCAAAAGACGATCGTAAACGATCGTGAGTGCAGACGATCACAGACGATCACAAACGATCGCAAAAGATTGCGACTTTGCAAAAATCAACAGTGCACAATCGCAATTTCTAAGGTTGGAGGCTGACGAACATCCTTCAATATTTTAGCTATATCTCCTTCGTCCGACCTCCTAATGACATGAGACTTAAACCATTGGACTCGTAACACATTGCTCTACCTCTACACCAAAAATCATAGCAATTTGAAGTCAATTGATAGAGATCTAGTGTAAAATATGGGACGGTCTGACTGAGAATGCTCTCCAACATTTTTATCTTTATCTGTCACAACCCGTGACTTTTCTCCCTCACTCCCGTGACTTTAATTGCTAGACTCATGCTTATTTGTTACATCAAGTCACTGTGCTCTCCAATAGTAGTCGTGACTAGATTTTGTTCTTAACACTCGAGAGAAATTGCAAACTGAATAAAAAAATAAATATTAAAACATATAATTAAAACTAATATCAGAAATAAATATTAAAACATATAAATATACAAAGAAGATGAGTTTGTAAGATAAACGTGAAGATAGGTTTGTAGGTATTGTAGGAATTATGTGTAGAACATAAAGAAAAAAGGGATTAAAAATAAGCTTATTAATTGCTCTGAAAAATCTACCTAAAAAAGTCATTTGAGAGGCTTTTTGAGGCTTTTTTGAGAAACTCCAAATTTGAGCTTCTTAAAAAGTTGTATTTTGGTTGCAAAAAAAAACAGTATTTATTAAAGAAGTGCTTTTTTAAAATGTGGTGAAAAAAATGCTTATTGACCTCCCAAAAATCCATGCAAACAGCCACTTAATCTACTTCTTTCTAATGCTTGACTGGTATTAGAATCAAGATGAGAAACAAACATAATTTGATTTTCTTCATGTTGTAGGTAATCATTTCATCGCTTTGTTCCTTCTCACTTGACTTTGTTGGTGATCGAACTTATCTTTTAAATGTTTGTACCACATGCATAGAATCGTGTAGTTATGCTTGTGCCTACTAAAATTAAGCAAACAATTGAATCTTTTGTTATAGATCCCGCACACTATTTGAATTCCTTCTCTTTTTTTCTTTTTCTCAGCTTGTTTTGGAGCATGGATTGTGTTTGTGTTAGAACTCAGAACAAAACTGTACTGCTTCATATTCAAGACAAGACCTTTCTCTTCTGGAGTCTCATTTTCCCAAGTATTATTAAGTGATGATACCTAGGAAAAGACTACTTTTTGTTATTAGAAAACAACTAAGGGCGTTTCACGACGGTCTCCGCCTATGCTATTATAGCAGGCAATTCCTCGCCTGAGGAGACCTGACAATGGGATTTAATCTGGAAATGGGCTAGACCCCAACGAATTCGAGCTTTCCTTTGGTTACTCTTTAAGCAAAAGCTTATGACCAACCACCAGCGTGTAACTCGTCACCTCACCCTGGACAACACGTGTCCTTTTTGTGGTCATGATGAGACCATCTTACATGCTTTTCGAGATTGTTCGCAGGTTAAATACTTTTGGGTTTTATTTCCCCCCAAGTGATTACCTCAGATTTCTTCTAGCACGATGTGGAGACATAGGTGATTGCGAACCTTAAGACCCATACCCAAGTACACTAGTCCCCATGGTCTACTACTTACGGAGTGGCCTACTAGTTCATGTGAAAATGGTGGAATCGTAGCATTTTTTAAGAAGATTTCCAGTGGCCTGTCGAAGGCCACCGTGTAGTTACGAAATACGTTAGTTGGATCCCAAGGGCAAGAACAGTGGAATTGAGGGTGTTTGGAGACCCAAAGTTAGGTGTGGGGCACTCTGTCGGATGGACCAAACCACTAGAAGGTTGGGTCAAGCTTAATACTGATGGAGCTGTTAAGTATGGTCACCAAGTTGCTATGGCGGGTAGGTTGCTAAGGGACTGCCAAGCCCAATGGTGTGGCGGATTTATCCATCGGATGGGATGGGGTATGCATATTGAGGCAGAACTCTGGGGAGTTTAATCAGGCCTCCAGTTGGCTTGAGACCTCGGGTATCAACGGCTCATCCTAGAAGTCGATACCCTTGAGGTGATCAATATTCTTTCTTCTTCTAATTTTCCAGGGACTGATCAGTACTGTTTGGTGGCAGGTATCCAAGAGCTATTGCGACAATAATGAGAAGTGCAACTCTAACACGTATTTCGAGAAGGCAACCAGAGTGCAGATAGCCTGGCCTTCCTTGCGGCATTAGCCACCCGAGCCTCCACTTTCTCCAAGAGCCTTCGATATCAGTCTGGGCCTACATTTGCCGTAATCAACACGAATTTTTGTACCGCAGACACTGTGATAGTTAGGACAGTTGTGTAATTTCGTTTTCTTTCCCATTACAAAAAAAAGTGAAACTTCCAAGTTTTAACTCTTGTATATATTCGTTGACTCCTTCATGACAAGTTCTCGTTTTCGTCAGGTTGCATCAGAATTCACTGGGCGTAGTTGTAAAAATATGTTCTTTTCTTCGTTTTGAACTGTAAGATCAGTTCCTGAAATCGTTTGTATTATTAAACAAGATTCAAAGTACAAACAAAAGCCCTTCTCTTTTCACCCGCTGATGCAGAAAAAGACATGAAAACCAGTCCACTACTTGAAACGATATTAAAAGGTAATTTGGCTAAAGCAGATTAGATAGTCCGCTAAGAATTAAACAAACCTTATCAGATCCTTCTCTCTATACTAATAACTAAAGAAAAGATTAGAACAACACACGCAATTTTTGATGGGAGACTCAAAGGTGGAGAGGTCTAATAATTGGCTTCGGAGTCTATCAACAACCAGTCATGAATTAGAAGCCTTAAGCACACAAGGGCTACAAGTGGTGGAGTCCCAAGAGGGTTTTATACGCTGCAATTTCATCATTTCAGATAATATATCAGTTAAGTAAATCGCCATCTCATTGTTCCCTCGACTTAGCTCTTCATTTTGATGAGTTAATAAGACAACATAAACTAACATCATCATGTAGATGTTATAGCTAGTGGGATTAACATTATGTTTGTACATGTACACAGGATGCAGATGGGAATTGGTATGTAGGAGCCATGGCTACTTTGATCGACGACGTGGGGGCGGCAGCAGTTTATTCCTTGGCCGGCGAGGTTAGAGTTTCCGTTGACTTCAACATTTCAATTTTCTCCGCTGCTAAGCGGCAGGTTTGTTTTCTCAATTATCTTATGCTATCTTTAATCCGTTTTTGTTGATATGATATGCTATGAGTCCTCAGAGAAACTTTTGATTGTAACCAACAGTGTCCACTTCATCAGGTTCCAACTGATATTCAAAAATCTGCTATTTTCATGGGCTTTGTTTCAGAAATTTGATTCAGGAAAATAAGTTGTTTGTTAAAGGAAAACAATTTTTTAAAAGATAGAATATAGTCAAGAGCATTTGAGGAAATTTGGATCAATTTGTATTGTGGTAGGAGACGTAAAGTTTGTGAGGAAATGCTTCTCATCCGTTATCTCCAACCAAAAGAATTAATTAAGGAAAGGCATAGAAAAGAAAAAAGCTAAGCATTTATAATGTTGAGATGTATCAGATTTCATGCTTTGCACCATATTCCTAAAATGCCGCCATTCATATCCTACATAAGGATACCCTTTCTAACTATGGATTTTCTTAACATCTGTTAAGGTTATTGTCAAGATAGAAGAGACCAGTAATTTACCATTCCCTTTTATAAGCTTTCTTTTTTTTTTTCCTAATGTGTGCTGAATTTTGGTGTGTGTATATATATATATATATATTGTCAGGAGGAAGTAGAAATAGAGGCAAAGGTTGTGGGGGAGAAGGAAACAATAACATCAGTACTGATAGAGGTTAGGAAGAAAGGTGGTGGACAAGTTATTGCCCTTGGTAAGCAATGGATGGCCTCTCACAATAAAAGCAGACTTTGATCTTATACTTGTTTTTACCAATAGAGACTGAAACAGACGGATAAAAAAGAGCTGTTAAAAAAATATGTGCCTCTAATTGTCCGCCATATCTTACATCGAGTTGATTTAGTGGAAGGACTTACTCTGTTTTCAGGCTGTTATGCTTACTCTTCCTGTTCCTATTTGACAAGCACAGATAAATTCAGAAATCATTAGCTCATGCACCTGCCACTTAACAGAATTTGGATAGGATAACATCTTAAATACTTATACACGTAATGCAATCTTTCAACAGATCAAGACTTTTAAACTTCTTATTTTACAGCACATACAACATTTTACTCGTTTAAAATTCGCATTAAATAAAGATGTGAAAGGAAATTATTGTTTGCTTCATTCGTAAAACAGTCCTTGCAACATTAATGCAAGGCGTAATAGCCATTGGTTATGCTTTTACATGCACAAACCAGGAGTTTCTGGAGACACAGAGCCAGAAGTTTTAAGATAATCAAAGAGCCTTGAGAAGTTCTTCAGCAGTAGAGACACTAATCTCCCCTGTGGATTCAATATTAGCAATCTTCACCTTGAGATCATCGATGATAAGGGCAAATCTTCGGGCACGAAACCCGAGTCCTTTATCAGAAAGATCAAATTCAAGTCCCAGAGCAAGTGTGTAGGCTGCAGCCATGTCAGACAAGAACTTGATATGCTTGTTTTCAGGGTATGTCTTTTCCCAACCCTTCATCACATAAGGGTCATTTACTGCAACAGAGATCTCACGAAAGCGGTGAGGAAAAACGAATATGGGAACAAAATTCCATCTTTTAAACAAGGAGGAACAGTGTATCAAAAGTTTTAATCTTTTACCGCTTAGCAGCAAAATTTCTTCAATCCCTTTCGACTTAAGCTCAGCTGCCTTCTCAATGAATCCAGGTACGTGTTTCAAGCTGTCAAAAGCATTATGTTTTAGAAGCGAATAATTTTCAAGAGTTTCAACTATTCCTAAAGACACTTCAAACTATTTTTTTGATTCAGGAATTTAAAAATGAAAACTGCATTCCCTAACATCCAGTCACAACTGTAAAATGTACGTATTGAAAATTGGAGTCGACATGTATGCATTAACTGCAATTAGGGAAATGTTTTCACCAAGAAAGTACCACGAGTGATGCTGTTCTGAAGGGAACGTTATAATCATGACTTGAAAAGAACCTCATTAGAAGGGGTCCTAATGAACAGAGCTTCTGATGTTGAAAGAATCATGCTAGAAAATTTTTCAAGAAACAGTCCATGGACGGGCAGCTTTCTCTGTTTGTCTGCTTACCCTTTATTCATAAAAAGTGTACAACCAGAACTGGATGACAGCAGATCAAAAATTCGTTGAATTTAGAAACGCAAGCTGCAGAGTGCTGATTATATGTTTATACTTTATACCTTAAAATTACATGAATCTGATGAGGAAAAGAAGAAGAATCTGGAAATTTGTTGGTTTTTCTCATTTTGCTAGGATGGCTTGGTCCACATATCAATATAGAGGAAGCAAAAGATAAGAAAATTAGTTTGAACCTGCAACCAGGGGTAAAAGCACCAGGAACTGCCACCAGGATAACCTTTTTACCGGCTGCAAGAGAGTGCACTGATACGGTTTGGACACTGTTACTGTCATCAACATATGCAAGACTGCCATCAGGAATTGTGTCTCCTACAGTTATTGGAGCCATTGATTTACACGTTCATAAATTTTTCTTCTTTGTTCCAAGTTGATTTTCAGGTTTGAAGGTCAAGGTATGTGGTATAAATACATAGAGGCAAGGGAACAGTAAGCAAAGATAACATCATTGATGATTCATGATATACCACTGGTTCAGTTTTAGAAAATGTATAACAAGGACAGCACGTACTAATTAGAAGGGACTTTCTTAATAAAAAAACTACATCATATATAGCAAACGTGAAATGAGAAAAAATACAAAGCTTAAGAATATTCCAGCCTGCAAAATTTGTGCTTAGCTAGATGACAATTCCATTCTGTTGGTGGTCTTCATTAGTTTGTCCCTTCAAAGGAAAATAAAAATGCATTGATTGTATAATTCAACCAATCTCTCTAGTAAATTGCCTCTTTGTATATTCGTTTTAGTACTTTTCAGATACTTTGTATGATAGCAGGTCACATTCACTAGTTTTCTTTATTATAGTTATTTAATCTATAATCGTATACCAAGGACATTGTTGATAATGAGTTAAATGTTCTTTTGGGTCCTTGTTTTGTCGTTCTGCAGGTCTTATTCGAAGTTGTCTTACTGTCAAAATTATGCCGTTCCTATCCTAAACATCTAGAAATATGAATCTAACTCGTTAAGTTCCATTTTCTTTCTAACATCAAAAAATAGAAAAAAAAAGTTTTGAAGCTTTCGTTCTGCAGAAGAGTTAAGCATTACTAATTCACCATTAGTGTAGTCTTAAGCAAGACCTCTTTCCTCCCCAGGGAAGTGGGAGCTTTCGCTAAGATTTGACCTTAAGCACATGAACGTGTGAGCGACTCTCAGTGATAAAGGAAGGTTTCTCCCACTTCCTTCTTCCTTAATCATTAATCTTGCATGAAAAAAAAAAAACTCATTTTTATTGGCTTACGATGGTGACAAGTTCTTTCTTTCTTTTTTCTTTTTTTTTGTTTCCCTTTTTCTCTTTGATGAGAAATGCCAAGTTGCAAGAGTAAGAACTCTTCATTGGAATACGGTTACAAAGGAAGTTTCTTTCAAGTTTTTACTGGCTCTTCTGGATGAACAGAGGTGGAAAAAAAAGGCCAGACTAGAACAGTGCCCAAGTTTTGCATCAAGCGACCATGTTTACATCTATTATCTGTCATCTGTCCTCTTTTTCCTGTTGTTATATATTTCATTAACAACGGACCACAAACCAATTTTTCTAGCTAGACTTGCATATTTCACCGTCTTCAAACATAAGCATATTGGTAATGTACTGGTGGCAACTGCAAGTTTACCCAGCTATGCCCAGGTAGTTTTATTGATCAGCATCTGTAAACAGGATAATAAACTCAACTTCGGATTGATATCTAATTAACCAGTAGCATAAGGATCATTAAACAGCAATCATTTTATGTATCTTGATTAGAACGCAATAAGCTAGTAGTTAAGCACGTAAAGCTACTGCTATAAAGCGGTAGTTGGGACTTTGTCGTGATAGACATACAGATGCATCCATAGCATGTAGCTGCTGCATCATAAGAATATGTATCAGAATGAAGGACCTTCACCAAGAGCGAAGCCTATTTCAACCTCCAGATTATGCTTCATCTTCACACCATTCCTGTAATTTTGGAGTTGCGACCCCGATATTTTTCATGTCAAAAATATTGGCTGGTTCACACACAAAATGCGATCCAAGTTAGAAATTGATTCCACCTTAAAATTACGAAACATGGTAGGAAAAAGAGGATAGATAACAAAAAGAACTTAATAGCTGTTTCAAGTTTGTGTCTATCTCTCACTAGTAGCAGAAGAAGCATAAAGAAATCAGAGAGATGAGAGTACTTAATGATTTACTAAACCTTCCCAGCCCAAGCAAGCTTGTAAAGAGTGAAACCCAGCTCATAAAGTTTCATTTTGTTTAATGATATGAGAGATCAGAAATCTGTTAATAAAATCAAGTGTAGCCCTTAATTCCTACATAAAATTTGTTGGCACTCAGATCCAGTGATTTCAAGCTTAATCTCAGTTGGAAACTTGTCTATAGTGCTTAATCTATTCAATCTTCTTGACTTTATGCCAATGCTGGTATAAGGGTGCCCGTATACAACCAAGGCTTGAGAACCCCTTGTTCCCATCTCACTACCTCTAGCTACTTACAACTCAAACTTTGCCCCACACGTCTACTTATCGATTAAAACTGCAAGAATCACAGTAGCTATCACAGTTATGCAGCATTCCAGGATTGACTTCCGGAATAGCTCTGGTTTTCAGCTTATTGTCTGTTCCGAACACTTCTGTGGTGCAAAGATATGTAACTAACTAAAACGCCGTACTGTGTGGATTAAAAATAAAAAACCCATCACGTCCTCTTGGCATCCCTTTTTATTATCTCACTGAGTTAAATGTCTTAATATAACCTACGAAAAGATTCATTAAAGTGCATGCAAAAAACTCTCCTTGTAAAGCCAAGGTCAGCTTCTTATGAAAAGAGCCAACTGCATGATCCAATAGTGCATGTTAAAATCTCAAATCATGGAACAAAACCACAAATATAAAGAAAAAAAAAACAATTTGATTGTCTAAAGCAAAGAAACAATTTATACCTAAATGTATTTCAGGTGTAGCAGCAGCTGTGGCATCAACAACAACAGTAACAGATGGATAATCCAGTGCTACTGCATCAAAGACAGTCTGTCTTATGCAATTTGGAGTTTGAACACCTAAATACAAAAGGACCAAAAACTGTTAACGATTGCTGAACATCAACTATGCCTCATAATTATTCTACAAAAGAAGGTTCACAAGTCATAAAAGCATTTACCAACGATTACCAAGCTCTTAATTCCCTCGGTCTGAAGGAAAGAGTGAAGATGAGTAGCAAAAAATGCACTGAAGCGTGTCTTCACCACCTTATAATCTCCTTCCTTGATAACAAGGCCATCAACCAGTTGTGCCCCAACGCTTCCCTTTGAGACAGGACCCGCTTTTCCTGCAGAATAGAAACTCCTACGAAAAAGTTCGACATCTCTCCCAAGTGGATCATGTTCACGAACAACCTGAAAACATGTGAATTCCTGTTGTTATGAATTTATGGCTCCAGCTCGTTTCAACAGATTAAAGTTTTGTATACCGATCTGTTGCGAAAAGTTACAAGACAAAGTAGAAAACGAAGTCTTAGCTAAACATTGTAGAAATATTGATTGTTATCTTTGTTTTCTTAAAAGCAAAGAGCTTTCTCTTTTGCCTGTAGTTTTGCCAACTAATCCAATTCAAAAGAGCCTACTCAAGATCTCCATATACCCTCATCTCACGCATTCAACTTCTTTGTTATAAGCCAATCCTTTAATCTTTCCATTGGAAATTCCTAAAGTAATAACTTTCCAGCAAAATAAATAGAAATTTCAAGAAACAACAAAATAATTGAAGTACGAATGTCAAAATTTAGAACGGAAAACATAAAACACAAACTAAAGACGGATAACCAGTAGATAATACCCAGACAACAAGAACCCCACGCTTCCTGGCAGTCTCAACAGCCTTGATCACATTTGGGACAATGGCTTTGCCTCCATCGACCCTTATTCCCTCGTTAAGTATAAAATCATTCTACAATTCACAGAACCAGAAAGCATGAAAATCACAAATATGCAAAACCATAAGCATACACATGATAGAAAGCGACCTGCATGTCAATGACTAAGAGAGCCGTATGCTTCCATTTATCACTCTCTGTCATGGTCTTTTGGCAGTTCTGGGGAAGATAGAAGACAGTAGATAAATGCTCCAAATCTTTGCAGCTGTTCTGTTCTTTGTAAAAACCGAGCTTTAACTTACAAAACTAGTGTTTGTGGTTTTGTCCTGTTCTCCACTGGAGCCGATCTACTTGTCAGTACACTGAGTTTTAGTATGTTTTCATTTAATAACAAAAGAAAAGACAACAATGAAGTGCCCTTGAACTCTTGAAGGCGGAAGGAAGACGTCTTCTTTTTTCCGTTTTTAACCTTCTGCTTCGCTTCTGGGGAAGGACAGGAAACAGAGTCTGTGGGAAGTTCCATCATTCATATTTGTAATTAGACTTGAGCTTCGTATTTTGCACTGTTTTTTCTTCTAATCTAAAGTTTTATATAATACTTAAATTGATATAATATGTAAGTATTAGTTTATTACAAAAAGTATATAAATATTTTTATTTAGTAAACGAGTCTTTATTTATAACAGTTTATTATCAATTATTTTAAATACTTTTAAAATTTTAAATAAAAGAAACTCAAATGAGTTATTTTTTTTATATGGCTGTGGTTCAGTCGGATTCTGCTGGAGCTGAACGTTGTTGCTTAGATCCATAATTCTGTGTGATTTTGGCTACTGAATATCTGCAAAACAAATAAAGGCACGCCGGGGGTTGGTTCCCGGAAGGCCCCTCCAACGCTCAAGTGAGTCTTTTGGAGGAAGTTTTGGTTTCTGAGAATAGAGAAAAAACTAGGGTTGTAATCTCGTCCCCGTATCGTGATAGAATAGTACCTTATATATGGAATAGATGCTAGGTTTAGGTCTTTACGTAGATCTTTACACTTGCATGGGAGACTAACTCTTGTAAATAGGCCGTGGACGTGTGGACCTGGTCTTGGGCCTGAGCCTAGCACAGCCGACCCAACCATAAACTGTTAGTGTAAGTCGACTTGCACGTTGTATAAGTCGACTTACACATGCACAGTACTATAAGTCGACTTGCATTCTC
>JANZLX010000001.1:9881623-9894987 GCA_025531955.1 Erythroxylum orinocense
AGAAGATGAAGAACATACCTTGAAGACCTTGATTCCTTCTCCTTTCCACGAAATCTCCTCCTTTGCCCTAGCTTTTTTGATTTTTCCTTCTTCTTTCTCTCCTCCCTCACGTTTCTCTCTTTCTTCTCTTGGCTTCCACGACAACTCCTCTCTTCCTCTTCTAATTTTTGCCTTCTTATTACTCCTTGTCTTCCAAAATTGCTCTTCACTAATGTTTTCTTTCCCATTATGCCCTCCTTTGATCTTTACAAATAACATCTTATACTTCTAACTTCTTAAATAGTTATCATGGAATAATTGAAGGAATTTGCTAACACTTCCTCCTAATAAAATGTTCCTCATAGTCTTAATTTTCTAATGACACGAAAATTACTCAATTTGATTTGGTAATTTGAAAATTGTAACCCAAACATTTCCAAACTATCCTTACATTGAAACAATATTTCATGCTTAATTTCCATCCAAAAATTGAAACTCTTAGAGACTAAATTAAAATTCAATTTCATCATATAATTTGTAACCCTATTTCTCTATTTTAATTCAAATAAAAAATCATCCCATTTTGATAACTAGAGAAAGAGTTATGGCTAAAACATCGAAGCATGTTCAATGTAACATTTTTTCAACTTTTAACTCCCAACATTTCTTATATAATAGTTCTAACTTTCCATAACAATTTGGGATCCAACAGTCGAAAATGTGAAGGGGTTTTCGTGGATATTATATCTTTGTTCAATAACTGCATATTATTTTGTTTTTGAACAACCAATAGAGGGTTGTGTGATTGTTGATTTTGAGTGATTTTGGGAGCTGTGTTTTCCTCTTTTTTGAATGTCCATTAAGAGTAACAGAGCAGCAGTTGTTTTAGGTATTGCTGAGTTTTTCTATTAAGAGATTACGTAATTTTGTGGCTGTTGTTTTGGTATTAGTATGCAAAAATTTTGAAAGTTTTCGTGACTTCGTGGCTGCCATCTTTATTGTGGTTTGTGCGAAAAACTTTAGCAGTTGTTTTGATTACTGTAACTTTATTGGGTTAACATTTCGGTGATGAAACGTTTATTGATTTAAAAGGTTTTGTGGTTGCTGTGAGTGAGATTTTTCAGCAACTATATCAAAGATTCATAGCAGATTTCTTGGTTGATAACTTCCCATTCTTTCATTGATGAAGTGGCATATTTAAGGGACTTGCTTTTTATTTGAAATATTTTCATTTATGTTGAATTTTGTTTAATCACTTAAGTTATTTTTTTGATGTTCTTTTGTTATAAGATTGTTGAGAAAAATTCTCTGTTGAGGTTAGTACGAGGCGATCATACTATTGGATATGAAATTCTTTCACGGGTAGTGAGGACGAAGGATAGTGTCAAGGGTTAAGTGGTGTCGGCTCAGTAAAGCCTTGTATAAAACTATTGTCATTAGTGAAAGTATTAAGCTGGGTGAGAGCCTCACAGACGTAGGTAAGGTGTACTGAACTGCATTGCCAAATCTTAATGTTAATTTATATTTATGCGTTTAATTTTTTTAGTTTTTGATTGTGCTAGAAACGACTGCGGCAAAATCTGAAAGTTTGCGAAACCTCTACTACACCCCTATGGTTCTTTCAATTGGTATTAGAGAGGGTTACCAAATCAGAACTTGGTACATCAAGTCGGTGCAGATCCTTTTTTCACATTTATGGCTATAAGAGAAGGGAGCTCATCATATAGTAATTTTAAACAACAAGGAAAAACTCAAAAGGGTGAAAGAAAAATGAAGAAAATTCAATGTCTTGAGTGTCAAGACTTCGGACATCTGCAAGCAGAATGTACTAACACCTTAAAAAAGAGAAAAGAGAAATCCTATACAAACACTTGGAGTGAGAATGAATTTGGAAGTGAGTATGGTAGTGAAGAAGAAGTTATAAATAGTGCTGCATTAGTTGCTTTATAAAACAAAAGTCCAGTTACTTGCTTTACAACAACCAAGAAGGAAGCAACCGATGACAAAAACGTGAGTAAATCAAAAAATTTGAGGAAAACGTAGACAAATTAGCTCAAAGCTCAATCTTAGATTATGACGGTGATGATAGTACTTCAGATGATAAAAAGGAAGGCATTTATGAAGCCTATGAGTTAATTTATATAAAATGGGTCCAAACATGTAAGAAAAATAATAAGTTGAAGGAGGAAAACTCTACCATGAAGAACACCATTCAAGACCTTGAGAAGAAGTTGTTATCTATAATAGATGAGCTTAATGAAACAAAGTTGAAGCTGGTCAGTACAGAAAAGGGAATAAGAATGTTAAATGGATGTACCAAAAAGCTAGAAAAGTTATTGGAAATCAATAAGACTAAAGGGGATCTTTAAGGTGTTGGCTATAGAGGTGAATGTTCTAAGTTGAATGATAAGAAAATTGGTGCGACCAAATCTGTCCAAGGAGAAATCTCAAAGAAAAATCGAAGGTTCATACCTATATGTCACTTTTGTGGAGTAGTTGGGCACATAAGATCGAAATGTTACAAGTTCTTACAAATGATTTTTTAAAAGGGTTAAAACCAAAAATCTAGTCACTCTTCATTAAATTTCCAGCAGCAACCAATGTTATTGAAGCACTTTTAGGTTAGAAAGGGTCAAGTACAAGTACAAAGATGTAGTGAAGGAAAAATAAGAAATTGCCTAGATTCACAGTTAGTTACTGCTTTTGAAGAAACTATTCAGACTAAGGATAAGTTTGTTACTTCAAATGAAAAAATCAATTAGACAGTTGATGACTGAGATAATATGACGAGGAATAAGCTCAAGTTTGAATTTCTTTAAGGGACACAAGAACTATGTGCTTTACATTTTTAAAGTATAGTTTGATGTTATTTATTAAAAGAACAAAAAAAGAGGTTCGAAGGAGTTATCGTTTAGGCTTTTTGGGTTTTTATTTTTGGGTTTTCTAAGGTTCAGTTGATTGATATTTACGTGAGGCTATGTTTGATGATGGGGTTTATGAATTTGATTAGTCTTATGAAAATAGAATTGAAGTGATTCTTATGTTTCTTTATTCGTTAAGATTGATCACATTAAAGAATTCTTGTTTTGACATTGTTTTGTCCTAAGGGAGACATCATATTGTTTTTGGTGATTGTTCTATTCAGGGGGAGATTTTAATATATCTTCGTGACTATTAGTCTTTCTTTTTGACATCTTTTTTTCTCAAGGAGAAGAAATTTGGATGATTAGATAATTGTTCATTATTGTTTCTTTGGATGTTTCTTGAACTTGAAGAATTTAATGGATGTTGGATTAAAGAGGAGTTATTTTCTCATGTGAATTATATGTCCAATTATTTCATTTAAGGGGAGTTTTCTATTAGTGAAAAAAATGTCAAAAAGGAGGAGATTGTTAAGATATATAATATATATTTTATTATTTAATTTTGGCATTTTTGATAATTAGATCTCCAAGATAATGAAAGACTTCAAATTCATATCAAGATAAGGTAGAAAATACAATAAGTTTGACTTGGATAAAGAACTAATCTTGTAAAGGTGTGGATGTGCATCACGTGACCAAAAGGTATGATGAATAAAGAATTCTACTATGTGAAGACTTTTTGCATGATGTGAATACCTTGTTCTTAGATGTGCCTACGGTGGTGGACTATCAAGGTTCTTTTTTTTAGTGCCGTAAATACATCGTTGCCATATATGAGATCATTGTCGTATAGGTTGGGTTAGTGGCTATCTTCCACCTGATTTTCTTTATGCAATCTAAGTCTTTGTTTTTGTATATGGGGATGTTCTATTAATGTTCTCTTTGATGATTGCCGAAAACGTGAATGGGTTTATCTTAGATATTATGTGTTTGTTCCGCAGCTATATATTCTTTTGTTTTTGAAGAACCAACAGAGGGCTGTGTGATTGTTGATTTTGCGTGATTTTGGGAGTTGCATTTTCCTCTGTTTTGAATGTCCATTGAGAGCAATTGGGTAGCTATTTTTTTTGGGTATTGCTAAATTTTTCTGTTAAGAGATTACATAATTTTTTGGTCGTTGTTTTGGTGTTGGTGTGCGAAAATTCCAAAAGTTTTCGTGACTTTGTAGCTATTGTCTTTGTTGTTGGTTTGGTTCAAAAAACTTCAACAGTTGTTATGGTTGCTATAGCTCTATTGGGTTAACGTTTCGGTGATGAAACTTTTGTTATTTTGAAACGTTTTGTGGCTGCTGTACGTAAGATTTTTCAGTAATTATATCGAAGATTCATAGCAGATTTTTTAGTTGATAACTTCCCGTTCTTTTGTTGATGAAATGACATATTTAAGAGACTTGCTTTTTATCTCAAGTGTTTTTATTTATGTTGAATTTTGTTTAAGCACTTGAGTTATTTATTTAGTGTTCTTTCGTTATAAGATTGTTGAGAAAAAAAATCCTCTGTTGAGGTTAGTACGAGACGGTCGTACTATTAAGTGTGAAATTTTTTCACGGGTAGTGAGGATGAGGGATAGTATCAAGGGTTTAGTGGTGTCGGCTTAGTAAAGTCTTATATAAAACTATTGTCATTAGTGAAAGTATTAAGTTGGGTGAGAACCGCACAAACGTAAGTAAGATGTGTCGGATTACGTTAGCAAATATCGGTGTTAATTTATATTTGTGCGTTTAAATTTTCTAATTTTTGATTGTGTTAGAAACGACTGCGGCAAAATCTGAAAGTTTGCGAAACCTCTACTACACCCCTACTGTTCTTTCAATTTTTGTTATCATAAATTATTATAATTATGATCATACTTTGTAATTATATTTAAATCATTCTCAATTGTTAAAACTGTAATACAACTCATAATTTATACTTTAAAATTTTCACTAGATTGATAACGGAGAAACATATAATTTAGGAGAGAGAATTTGAATCTAAGAACAAATTGAAAAAGGAAAAAAAATAAATCGGGTTACCATTCTTGAACAATAGAAGAAGATAGAATGCTCACTTCTAGCGAAGCAATCATTTTAGAGATGATGAATAAGACACTAATCCAAAGTAACGTAGACCTGAAGCTCTACAACACGGATTTAAGGAAACATTATGGAAGAACAGCCACATGATTATGATGTGGGGTACAAGGATTCGATGTATGGGCCATGTGAGGTACATCTTCCATTCCTTGAATTCATAGCATCATGAGCAGTCAGCCTTAAATTTTGCAGCAGACTGACTGCTAATGATGTTATATCATTCCAAGACATTTCCTATCATCAAAGCCCCCTTTCTGTGGTCGGAGCCCAGTAGTAAGCACCATTGTCACTTCCAACATGCTGAGTGCAAGACACAGGAACCAAGCACAGCCCTTTACTTTTCAAATCCTTGGGATTATCTTGGCTATCCTGTATATTAATATTGATATTTCAGTTTCATAACAAAACCAAGAAAATAAAGACTATTTTATTTTTCTTTAAGGTGATGCGATTCCGGTCACCCATATGCTTTTCTTTACTCTGCAATAGCCGTAATGATCTGGGAGTTCTAAATTCCTCAACTGAATGATGAGGATATAATGATGATTGGAAAGAAAGAAATATATACAAGAACGCAAGATATATTAATGAAGTCAAATGAAGGAGAAAGCGCTTTACAAGCTAATAAAGGTTCTTGCTTGCTATACAACAAAAAGCGTACAACTTGATTAGGAACTGCTTTTCTTTTGAGACTGATGCAATTGAAGAAAGCCAAATGAAAAAGAAAAGAAAGGGGTATAATTATTTGTCTTTTGATTCCCAAATGGCGTTAATTAGACTCAAATTATAGCTTCAATTGAGTATCTTTCAGATAAAGGTGCATAAAGCTTGGAACCTTGTTCTTTTGTTGCTACTCTTTATGAATTATTAATATAATAGCTAATTGATGCTCTTTGTATACAAAGCCATTCGTGTAGATTGGTCTTCTGGGGGGTGATGGATCCAATAAAGCGTGGCCGACAAGGTTCTTAAGGAAAGGAAAATACACATTTCCTTTCCCTATAACCTTATACTGTTATACAGGAATTCTCTTGCTTTTAATATCAAACACACCTGGCTTACTCTTAGTCTCTCACATCACATGTGCCTACTGAAGAGAAAGAGAGAGGATCTTGGTTTTGCATTGGGAAGTGATGTACTTACAGACTGATGGTTCCTTCTGTTTGCTGATGCACTGCCCAAGTAAGGGGAACTAAGAGCCTGCATTCAAGGAACCAAGCAAAAGCAAAGGAAAGATAATATATATATAAAAGGTATATTATTTTTATAACTTCCATAATAAAAAAAAAACATTAATAATTGAGCACTTTAACTGCATGCTTCTCATCACTGATTCTGAGTAGCTTGCAGCAGCTAGAAGGGAGTATAAAATGTGGAAGAAACATCACCTCAATTTGACCCTGCAGGAATCTGATATACCCAATAGCTTCTGACAAGACAGAAGCTGTGTCAGTCTGCAAAAGAGAAAAAAATCATAGTTATCATCCTTATAAAAAAGAGCCAAAAAACCATGGTTAAAGAGGGGAAGAGGATGCTGATGCAGATGCACTGATTGACTTCTGCAGATAAACAAAATCTGCCCTATGGGTATTGTGTACAAATTAAAGTTGTTAATCTGTGAGTTTCAATGTATTACCTTTCCAAATGGGGACACGAGCTGGTGAAGGGCTGTGATTCTATCTCCTAGCTTCTCCTTCCTCACCTGGTTCAATATAATAACATGCAGAATTTAATAGATCGCACTAGCATTTTGTTGAAAATTATATCTTCTTTTTTTTTGTACATATGAAACATAGCAGAAGAATCACACATGCTCTAAGTAGTAGACAATCAAAAACGACATTAACCGCCCACAGACACAGACAGGAAGTCAGTCAACACATACTTGAGAGGGAGGGAAAGAAAGAGAGAGAGAGAGAGAGAGGATATGTATTACTTTCAGAGGTGGTTGGCTTGAAGACGCCTGAACCCTAGCTTTCTTACACGCTCCACCAGTGGCTGTGTTATTACACTAGACCCAAAAAAAAAAAAAAACACAAACAAGACAACAAAACAAAGAAAAAGATGAGAAAAACAGATTAAGATATGCTTTTGATATACGAAAATTCCTGCTTCAAACAAATTCTCATATTTAATCAGGAAAGATGGGTTTTTTGATTGTGTCTTGGTCACAAAAACTGAATTAGTTTTTACATGTATGTATGCAGTTACATCTTTCAAGAATAAAATGAAAAGTATGATTTTTTGTTTCTCGTTATTTTATGTTCTTACCTCGGATGATTGATCTGGATGTTGATGTCTCCCATCGGCCTTGTTGCTGTAAGAAAAGTCAAGTATATTACTGCTTAAACTTGTTATGCATGACCTAGGGGAAGAGACTAGCATAGCTGCCGGTGACCATGCGGGCCTGCTATTGGGTGCTTGAAATTCTTCGTCTACCTGACCACTACACTGGGAAATCTCTTGTTTTCCATCAGCAACTACAGGATTCCTTGTAGTTTGATTCAAGATTTGGTCTTCCCAATTCTCAAACTTTTTAGAATGAATATAACTCGGGGCCAACCTAACTTCATCACCTGAAAAACCAACCCTAAAAACAAAATATTGGCAATGCCTAGATGATCAAAACTGCGTTCCATAGAGGGATATCCTTGAAAGTAAAGTAGTTAAAATTTTAGAGAAAGAAGATTGCACAAAATCATGCGAGTGCATCCAGAGGGAAGTTTCAGCTTGTGTTACTTTGAGAAAATAAGTAAAATATGATTTGTATGCATCAAACAACCATGTCACAGAAGTACGGCATACTAAAGTAATACTGAGATGTTGTTAATTAGAGGGAGGGAGGGGAGCGAGAGAGAGGGAGAGAAAGACAGAGAGAGAGAGAGAGCGAGAGGTACATGAGCAGTTGACTCCACGACTGATGAGGAAGTTCTTGGTTGTCATCAGGCGAAGAGCTGAATGGAAGTGAAGAAGATCCAAGTAAATATTGAGGAGGCAAGAGAGACGGAGATGAAGATAAAAAAGCAGAAGGCTGCTGTGATGGCGGATGCATGCTCCACCAGCTAGGGTTTCCTGCCATCATTAGTTTAGCTTTAGAACAATTACTGATGAGATGATCACAAATAGCAAGCTCTCTGCGAAAACAACACACTTCAGTTCATGCCTTCAAAAAGAAACAGCAAAAGAAAAACAAGAAATTTTTTTTTCCTCCTTTTCCTTTCACTTTCTTTCTTCACTGTGTCATATTTCCTCGTTTATGCACCCAAACAAGGCTAAAGCATTAAGAGTCCTGCTTTGCTTTCTCAGATGAGGTTGAAGAAACTTTGAGACTGTGCTCTAAAAAACAGGGAAAAAAAGAAAGACTTTGCTAGAGATGTGGGGTTGGCGAGCTTTGCATATGTTTCCTTCTCTTTTCCTTTTCTTTCATTTATTTAGTATTCTTTCTTATTCTCTGCTTTTGCTTTATTATAAAGTGGGGCTAGCAAAAGCTGGTGGAGGGGTATAATAAATAGGACCTTATCAAACTATTGGCTGTACATGTATACGGTACGGTCTTATAAAACTATAGCTCACTTGATTTAGGGTAGGGCACTGGTATCATTTTGGAGCTTAGTTTAGGATAGGATTAGGGTGTGTAGGCTGCTTGATATTGTCATTTCCTCTCTCACTTTTTGGGGGCAACAATTCCAATTGATGAACAAACAAAATTTCTGAATCTAAATCACCCCACTTTGGCGTATTCTAATAAACCCGTTGTGCCTACAGTGATCATCAACCAAAAATTATATACTCACCGTACTATTGCATGTCCTATCTTCCTTTAATCTATTCTTTGCTGATGTTATGGTTACGCTGCCAATTTACACTCGTTGCACTTGCACATGCTTACAGAGTAGAAAAGTATGGTACATATAATTAAGCAGCGATTACAGACAGGAGGATCCCTAAGAAGAAGACATATAATTGGTCACTCCCTTTGATTGCGACTGACTACAGTTCTTAGTCGAATGTACAGCAGAGAATTTATGATAAGAACAAAGGAAGGCAGAAAGGATCAATGGAGTTTGTCAATAATAATATTGAACGTATAGGCATTACTTTTCCTCGTTTCATTAGCTGGAAATAGGTCTGAAAATCAATCGTTTGATTGAATGGTATCTTACGGTACGTCCAACATTTATTCGATGAAAATGATGGTTATGCAGAATCCAAACATAGGATTAGAATGTAGCACAGCAACTTCAAGGAAAAGAAAATTTAGTACAGCACCATCTTTATATTATACCTATAGTTTCAAAGGCATTAGCTCTTTGTATGGTCTTGCAAGACAAATCAATGCCTGTCTATTGGAATCAACATTATGATGTTACTTATGATTTTGGTTACTGAAAAATGGTTAAGCGTCTATACTATAATACAGTAGCAAATAGAGGTGAGTTAAAAGCCAGCAGTCTCTGTGGTTGTAACTTGTAACCCACTTAAAAGAGTAGCTAAATAACCAGCTGCACTTAATTGCCGATTCCACGAGTTATAGGATCAGAATATTAGATACTGAAAATTTCTTAACTTTTCTTGTTCTGTTTTGTCTTCGAGTCTGGGGATGAAAAGGAGGGCGAGAGAGTAGCTATTTGAAAGATTAAATATTATGCGTACAGAATTTCCTCATTAAGAAAATTTGAAGAAAGAATGTTTTTGAAGGATTGTTACGTAGAACTTCTTAATTTGTATACGAAACAATCCAACATAGGAGGAAATTAATGGAGAAAATCGAAAAGCACCAACTAAACAAGTTGTAGTTGTGTGTGGCTAAGTAGGGGGTGGCCTTTTGTTCTGGAAGGTTTGCTTTGACCGTCACCCTCAATCCTAAAGGGTCACCACTGAACAACTCAACAAGAGGTACATGTTGATTAAGAAGTTGGGAAATAAGCCCTTACACAATTCATTAGTTTCAGCATTCACGTATAAACTATTTTACTAATCTCAGTGGTTATGGTTTTGAAATAAAGAATCAAAGATCCGTGATCCTTCTTCTCCATTAAAAAGATGAGGAATAAATTAAAATCGACTGGAAGTGGAAAGCTGATTAGAAATCCCCTTTTAGGTTATTAGTCATCTACAACAAAAGACCTTCCTGGATTCTCTTTCAAGTTTCACTTTGGTTGTCGGAATGGCTTTCCAGGAAAATGTGATGCTTTTGAGAAAGTCACCAAATATTTCCTTGTCCTTTTCTATCTTATCAACATAATTAAACAAGTCTTAATTATATAAAACAAGCGGGAGCTGGAGAGGAATTATCACTAAATGCATCTTTTATTGGATGGAAAACCACGACTATCGCAAACTTTGTTGGACCATGATATCTAACATGAATTCATACATTGAGTTCCTCTTTTTCTCTCTTCTTTTACCTTTTGGCCTTTTAAAGGCAAAGACCTTTATTAATTTTTGATCTTATTTGTTGGGAAAGGGGCCGGAATCTAATTCTAACCACATCGGAATAATTATGAAACTTTTTCACAATTTAATTTTCTGAAAATCAAGATCAATTTAATTCTATAAAAAGATTAACACATAAATCGTATTAAAGCGTGAATCTAAATCTAAATTCATACCTTATTTCGAAGTTTGATCATATTCTTATCATATCCTTCAAACAGTTTTCGAAATCGATCTATCTTAACCATTGTAGTCGCACAAATGTTCAGTTTCTAATGGTATCTACATAATAAGTTGAGAGAATTTTGTAATACTTACAGAGAGGATTAGACAAGAAATTCTAGCTCCATTAAAATCTTAAGCCTATTTATATTAAGTTTTGGACGTTTTAGTAATTTAATTGAAATTAAATTCTAATTTCAAATAAACTTTGATTATAATTATCAATTACGCCCATATAAAACTCTCTATTGATATTTGTTTATTAATTATCTCAAATTTAATCATAAAGTTTCTCAAACTTTACATGCAAGTCTAACTTGATTAAAATATCTTTACTTTCTTTAACTCATTCTTTATGCGAGACCCATAAAGTTTCAAATATGTTGACAATAATTATAAATTATAATTCTAATTCATAATTAGAATTAGATAAATTAAATTTTTTATTATTTTATCTTTAGTTCTCCAATTAAACAATTTATAATCGTAAATTAAGATTGACGTTCAGCAACACATCATAATCATTAAAATATTTAAGAATGTGAAAGCAGTTTTGACTAACCTTTATGTGCATGATTTTTTTGTATAATTCTATAATTTCATCGTACTATTTTAAGTCCAGTCATATTAGTTCTCTGCTATTAGTTATCAATTCAAATAATGACATTCGTAAACTATTTGCAAAGTGTCATTCTATCTTAGCCAAGGATTTTCTAAATCAATACTATTGGAGAACAACGGAACATTCTTCCTAATTACTTTAGGATGATGAATTCTATTTTAATCACACAACTACCTTCACATAATTCGTGCTACATTTAATGACTACTAATTAATCGACCCATGATTAAATATGTCATAAGTGGTATCAAAACATATCAATTCCTATAAAAGATAACTTTAGAGATCTCAAGTTAAATGATCATTTATACAATCATTACAATGAGAATTCTATAAACATACAAGTAATGTTTCAAATGGATTTCTCATATTGGGTTTGTTCAATGAACTTTTTCTTTAAAAAGCATCCACACGTTAGTTTAAGTATTTTTATAATTTAGCCTATGGGACTAACTACTTCCTTTATAAGGAAAAACATATCATGTGCTAGTCTTTTTGCATTCTATTAATGTCCAATCTTAATAGAACAATGACTATGAATATTTAGGAATCATACATAAATGTAATATAAATCTTATAATTAGAATCTCATTATAATTTTATTTGCAATGTGTAATTATATTGTGGACTTTATCATATACATTTAAAACATATACAAGACAGAGAATGTCTTTAAATAATTGTCACTAAACTACAACCAAACTGATTGGCTATAAGGCCTAAACCAACATTATTAACATTCAAAGAGGATCTTGAAGCGTGATACGGATTGGCATAACCAAGATAACTAATCTTGAAAACATTTTCTAAAAGATCCTCATTCTTTGGAGGAATCTTAGATGTGATAACTGATAATCTAATCATACCTTTATAAACACATACCAAAGCATATGGACTATGCTAGTAGCTAAATCAATCACGGAAATGTTTTAATGACACAACTACAGAGACTTAGCATACTCAGCTTGATTATAACAACCAAGTCTTGCTTGTTTTGCTAGTTAACAAAATGGAGAATCAATAGTGTAATACCAATTTAGGAGTCAATTTCAGATTATAACATGTATGCGTCTTTTGATCCTCAGTAATGCTTTTTTGTAATTTAGCTTGAGAAAAGTGAGAAAACTTACATCACAAAAAAAGAAGTACAAGCTGCCACCTAACAAAGGATTGATTAAGAGATGTATATCAAAACTTACACGCGTGTAAAACTGCAAAACTGTGGCTTGATATAGCTTCACAAAAGATGTAGCCAAAGAATAGGTCTTTACTACCTTGCATGAATTGATACAACGAAGAAACCCAATAATTTGTGACTCAGCTAATAGAAAACTCCAAAATATGGGAAAGTTGGTAGCTAAAAACCAAATAAGATAGCAAGCTTAAAGTTTATAATATATCTATCCATTAATAAACAAATTTCTTGGCCACTAAAGGAAGTAAAGCGATTGTCGCGTTTCAAGTTCAAGTCCGATTATTGGGTCCATAAGAAACTATCATCCCACAGTAGAATTTAGGTTGTAATATTCACTACTGAGTTATAAAACAACATAGATAACTAAAGATTTTAGTAAATCATTTTCTTTATAACAATAATTCATCTTCCTTGTAATTATGATATATTAACCATTGATCTATCACTTTTAAGGTAATAACAATAAAATAACTCTTTAATATTGAAATAAAAATAAGGTTCATCTTATAAAAAGTCCAACTCAGTCTCTTATTATTTTCTTAAACTTATCCTTTATTAGTTTTCCACCTAAAAATGCCAATCACATATAGTATATTACTAAATAAAAGATTAAAAGAGATGAATAAAAATTTAACAACATTTCAATTGTCACTACATGCAAAAAGAAGTTTGTCAGACCCCAATCCCGAGACCCGACTAACATACCACTGAACTGATGTCGGATCACGTTACCGAAGCCCGACGATCCCGGGAGGTGAGTCCTACTGAGAACCATGCCCGAGACCCTGCTGGGCCTATAAGTAATCTGCTGGCTGACCTAAACCCCAAAACAAAAGGAAACAACCTCTCCACAATACATAAGTCGGCTTATCTGGAAGATAAGTCGCCTTATGCAAGTCGACAAGGCGCCTTA
>JANZLX010000001.1:9899254-9913036 GCA_025531955.1 Erythroxylum orinocense
TATCTACAAATATGCAACTTAAGTTCGTATGGACAGATAAGAGAACTCTGGAGAATACAGGATTTTCATAATACCGATGGATTGAATACTCCGTCGGTAAAAAAAAAGAATTATACATGCCGACGGACAATTATCCGTCGGTATATAATGGACAGTTATGACGGAATATATTTTCGTCGTTACTATTGTCTTAAATGTACCGACGGATATTCCGTCCGTAAAATAAACCGACGGAATATACCGTCAGTCAAAGCGGCATTTCGCCGATGATATTGTTAATTCATGTCCGTCGCAACATAATAACAACGGATACAATTTTGTCGGTGTTCCCTTTACAATATACCGACGGTATATAAACCGTCGGTATACAATAGCGACAGATATACTGACGGTTTCTTTTTTCGTCCCTTTTTGTCGGTAAGTCATAATGCTGACAGAAAAGTCCAATTCGCCGACAGAATAATCCGTCGGTAATTGCCAATTTTCTTGTAGTGATTTTAAGTTACTGTGTTTGAATTCTAAGCGCAGTTTGTCCTTCGTTGATGCACCTTACTTTGCAATAATAGTGTTGTTGTTGCTGATCAAGTATATATATGTTTATT
Source organism: Erythroxylum orinocense (assembly GCA_025531955.1). Classification (NCBI taxonomy): domain Eukaryota; kingdom Viridiplantae; phylum Streptophyta; class Magnoliopsida; order Malpighiales; family Erythroxylaceae; genus Erythroxylum; species Erythroxylum orinocense. The sequence continues at coordinate 9,899,857 of JANZLX010000001.1, forward strand.
GTACATTGATTGCATGAATTGCGACGATTCTTCACAGAACATAAGATTAAATTATCAAAGGTATAAGATACCTCCAAAGAGTGTATGATGCTATGTATTTAGAGACTGACCAAACGATGCTACTGTTCGGAGCTTATTCTTGGCTTTTATTAGTAAAGGTTCTGTTTTCAGATGACTATACTGATATTCTGAACTTATTCAGATGGATTTCATATTTCTATCACGTTTCTGCTCAGAAAATGCTGGTGGGATTTTAGGTTTTAATTTCTGTGAACTAAACATTGTCCATCTCAAACCTTTCTTGCTTATGATTTATCACACTAGCTACTGGAACTTAACTGATTTTAGTTGTTCAAAATAATTGTTTGAGCACGTTAATAGGAAGCTTTCGTTCTGTTGACAGGTTAATTTGCTACCGACTTTGGCAGGCATGAGGGAAGAGGGAATGTCGGTGAGTATCTTGATGACTAGTTTCTATATAAGCGCCCATCTTGAAAATTTACAATGTGAATCAATGATAAGGCGGTCACTAATTATTTAACGTAGTTGCTGCTTTCTGAGGTCAATATATGGCCTCTTTCAGATTTCAAGTATTTGGTTGATGCAATGAAGTCCTTTATCCCACATGCTGCTATGGTTCACACAAAAAGCATCGGTGTTGGTGTTGCTACCCTGTTAGACCCAACCAATCTTTCAGACCCTATTGTTCTTGTAAACAATGAAGTTGTCAAAATCTCAGCCATTTCAATGGGTCAAAAGGATTTACAAGAAAACCTGATGATACCTCCTTGGTATATCTTTGTGAATTGCCATAAATAATGGGAAAATTTTGACCCACGAAAAGCTAAGGCTCTTGGTCCTAAACTTGGACCAAAATCCAGTGAACTGCAATCAGGGAAGTCAGTCAAGTCAGATTTCTAGGATTCCAGGGTGCATTTAAAATAATGTGAAAGAAGAAATATGGTTATGATTCTCTAGACTTCTTTTGTAACCGTTTGCCAATCTTTTTTCTAATATGCGAGATTTTTTTGTGATTTTAAGGTTCATCCGAGTGATGTGATGGATCCTTATATTCTTGGTTATATTCTTCTCGCTGATGCCCAACAGATATTGAATTTTTAATATGAGCAAAGTGTAAAGTCCACTAACAAGAATTGAGATTGAGTCAACCATTGTCCAAATAACTAGAACTAGTTGTTTGGATAGTTGACCCTTACCACTTATAAACCCTTTAACACTTTCATGTTTAGGCAACATAGGATATTCTAACACTCTCTCTCAAGTGCAACTGGGGTTGGACATCCAGTTATCACTTGAAATATATGTTGTGGTAACTGGACCGAACCACCGGGACTGGATATCTAGAGGAACAACCGGGAAATTAATAATCCGGACCAAACTTGCTCTAATACCATATTAGAATTTACAATGGACCTATGAGCCCATACAAGAAGGAAAGTTAGACCACATACAAGTCTAAGTAAGGTTTCATCCTAAAACCAATTGGTGATAAGAAAAGTAACCCACTAGACTTATACGTTAGTCTTCTTTCTTCTCTTTCTCTAATGTGGGACAAACTCCCACTCTTTATATTTCAATACACCCCCTCACATGTGAGTCTAACACGTGACATAATCTACCATTTCAAGGTATTAACGACTAACATAAAAGTAATTGATTTTAGGATGAAACCTCACTTAGACTTGTATGTGGTTTAACTTTCCTTCTCGTGGGAGCTGTAGGCTCACGTTAAATTCGAACATGGTATCAAAGCCATAGATCCTTGAGGGGTTGTGAGATTGAGTGAAAAAAATAAAAAACTTCTTACAATAGCTGCTAGCAATTCAGCTACTCTCCTACCCCCAAATTTTAATGGTGAAAACTATCAAGTATGGGTTGTCAAGATGAAAGCTCATTTAAGAGGTCTTGGCTTATGGAAATGGGTGGAAGAAGAAAGGGAATTACTAGTCTTGGGAAATAATCCAAAACTAAATCAAATAAGAGCTCATGAAGAAGAAGTAGCAAAAGGCCTAAGAGTGTTATATATTATTTTCTCTGCAGTTTCAGAATCAGTTTTTACAAGAATTATGACTTGTGAAACAACTAAAAACATTTGGGATATGCTGAAAGAATTATATCAAGACAATGAAAGAATGAAGAAGATGCAAGTTTTAAACCTCAAAAGAGATTTTGTAGCTTTAAGCATGAAAGAACATGAGAGCATACAAGAATATTATGATCAATTGATGACTTTGGTGAACAAAATATGACTATCTGGGGAGGATCTATTCAAGAGCAAAATTGTAGAAAAGATTTTCATAAGTTTGTCTAAAAAATTGAGTCGAAAATTTCATCTCTTGAAGATTCAAGAGATATTAATGAATTAACTTTATCCGAATTGATTAATGCTTTGCAGACACAGGAGCAAAGAAGGGCCATGCAGAAAGTTGAAATTGAGCAAATCGATGAAAGAGATCTTCTAGCCAAATCGTCAAAAGGAAAAGGTACATTTCCTCAATATGATCATTATAAGAAACCGAGGCATAAAGAGAAAGATTACTGGCATAAGGGAAAACCTCAATTTTTCAACTGTAAAAAATTTGGACGCCTACAGAAAAATTGCAGACTAAAAAAGTAGCAGGCAAATATGGTGGAGTTGGTTGGTGAAGAAACTCTTTTTTGAGAGTTGGTGAGATGTGCACCAAGATATTTTTGGAGAGACGTGCTCCAATGATTGTAGGTTAGTGAGAAGGGCATCAACAAGATGATGAGATGTGCAACAATAGGTGAAGAGAACTGCTTTACAAAATATTCTAAAGATGGGGAAAAGTGCTCCAGAAAATTTGAATTGCCGTGTAAAAGAAGTTTGCAAGAGTTGACTTAGCCAAAGTTGTCAATTTGTATCCTAAATTGAATTCTGCAGAGTTCAATTTAAGGGAAGGTGTTAAGAATTAGTTTGATTTATGTCACATGTTTAGCAAGGTTATTTAATTGTCCAAATCTTTAGGAATTCAGTAAATTATTGCTAAGTTGTGGAGTCATGGTAGTAGTAGTGGGTAGTTTTTATTAATGCTTTTGTGACCCATGTTGTCCACTATGCGTAAGCCTTATATAAGGCCTTGTTCTAATAATTTAATTGAAGTGTGTGAGTTAATATCATTTCCTTTTATCTCATTGTTCTCATGTTATCTGCTCACTCTTCTTTTTACCATTTATGTGTCACTTAACATGGTATCAAAGCCATAGATCCTTGAGGGACTGTGAGATTGAGTGAAAAAAAAAAACTTCTTCCAATAGCTGCTAGCAATTCAGCTACTCTCCAACCCCTAAATTTTAATGGTGAAAACTATCAAGTATGGGTTATCAAGTTGAAAGCTCATTTAAGAGGTCTCAGTTTATGGCAATGGGTGGAAGAAGAAAAGGAATTACCAGCCTTAGGAAATAATCCAAAACTAAATCAAATAAGAGCTCATGAAGAAGAAGTAGCAAAAGGCCCAAGAGTGTTATCTATTATTTTCTCTGTAGTTTCAGAATCAGTTTTCACAAGAATTATGACTTATGAGACAGCTAAAAAAATTTGGGATATGCTGAAAGAATTATATCAAGGCAATGAAATAATGAAGAAGATGCAAGTTTTAAACCTTAAAAGAGATTTTGTAGCTTTGAGTATGAAAGAACATGAGAGCATACAAGAATATTCTGATCGATTGATGACTTTGGTGAACAAAATACGGCTATTAGGGGAGGATCTATCCGAGAGAAAAATTGTAGAAAATATTTTCATAAGTTTGCCCCAAAAATTTGAGTTGAAAATTTCATCTCTTGAAGATTCAAGAGATATTAATGATTTAACTTTATCCGAATTGATTAATGCTTTGTAGGCACCGGAGCAAAGAAGGACCATGCTGAAAGTTGAAACTGAGCAAATCGATGAAAGAGCTCTTCTAGCCGAATCATCAAAAGGAAAAGGTACATTTCCTCGATGTGATCATTGCAAGAAATCGGGGCATAAAGAGAAAGATTGTTGGCATAAAGGAAAACCTCAATGTTTCAACTGTAAAAAATTTAGACACCTAAAAAAAATTGCAGACTGAAAAAGGTGCAAGCAAATATGGTGGAGTTGGTTAGTGAAGAAACTCTTTTTTTAGAGTTAGTGAGATGTGCACCAAGATGTTTTTGGAGAGACATGCTCCAATGATTGTAGGTTGGTAAGAAGGGCATCAACAAGATGATGAAATGTGCATCAATAGGTGAAGAGAAGTGCTTCATAGAATAGTTTGAACATGGTGGGAAGTGATCTAGAAAATTTGAATTGCCGTGTAAAAGAAGTTGTGAAAGAGTTGACTTAGCCAAAGTTGTCAATTTGTTTCCTAAACTGAATTCTGCTGAGTTCATTTTAAGGGAAGGTGTTAAGAATTAGTTTGATTTATGTCACATTTTTAGCAAGGTTATTTAGTTGTCCGAATCTTTAGGAAGTCAGAAAATTGTTGCTAACTTGTTGAGTCATGGTAGTGGTAGTGGGTAGTTTTTATTAATAATTTTGTGACCCATGTTGTCCACTATGCGTAAGCCTTATATAAGGCCTTGTTCTGATAATTTAATTTGTGTGAGTTAATATAATTTCTTTTATCTTATTGTTCTCATCTTCTTTTCTCACTCTTCTTTCTATCGTTTATGTTCAAAAATTCCAACAACAAAAATTCAGGCACAAGAATTCTTAGCCACACAATGTCTTAACAATTACTGCACAAATCATTCAGGAAAAGCACGAGAGGAAGGTAAGACTTAGCTTTTATCATTCATTTAGGCCCAACTTCTGTAATAAACAACCCTACTTACCTGAACTGGTTGAAAAAAATTATGTTTTGTACAACATATAATGGTTGGGCGTGAAATACGAGTAACCCTTATTTCCGTTCTTATTCAAATAAAGTTGTTCACACGTGCACTATTATGATTGTCTTAGGTACTCTTATTTTGCAGGAAGAATATGGAAATTCCTATCCTGAAATCTATTACACACAGCTCAATTGTTATAGATTGACTAATTCAAGCTCTTGACGGCTGCCCCTCCACCTGTTTTACCTTGTTTCCATATTCTCTTTTGTTCCTTTTATGTGATTCCATTAGTTATGGTTTTCATATTTAGTGGTTAAGCTCTTAAAATAGGATCTGATTTTTTATATACGTGTCTTTTGCTTACAAGGTATAAATGCCTATAAAGGACCAAATGTTATGTTTTATTTAACTCAATAAAAAAAATCTTGCTTCTGTCCACAAATTTGAGTATGTTTTTTGTCCCTAAGAGTGTATTTTTTCTTAGAGTTTGTGAGGTTATTTTATTGGGTTTACTTGCTCTTTTAACATCAATTACCTATGTCCTTATTTTTTCCCAGCTCCAATATATAAGCTTCTTTATATAAATCAACACCATTCTCCATCTGATAAGGCTATATCTTTAAATACAACCTCTTGGGTCGTTATGAGGGAACTAACCTTTTATAGTCTATCCTTAACCAAAATCTTGTCCAAAAGTTTGGGGAATGTTCATCTACTAAAAGTCTCCTTTAGGTATGAAACTTCTTTTTATTTCACAAAATTTAGTTTCTTTTAATAATTGGTACCATAACTAGGTTCGAGAGAAGCCTTTTGTGAGTGGTCCTTATTGAGAGTGTGAGATCACCAAAAAAATAAGAATGTCCAACTGGCAAAAGATAATATGGCAGCCAACAATACCTCTAATACTCAAATAGTTCCCATTTTTTATGGCACTACTTACTAATTTTGGGCCATGAAAATGAGGACCTTGTTTAGATCTCAAGATTTGTGGGATTTAGTGAAAAATGGTTTTAAAGAAATTGTCGATCTTGAGCAAACACTAAGATTGACTACAGGCCAAAGAAATGAGTAGAAGGACAAATAAATGAAAGATACGAAGCCCTATCCTTCATTTAATAAGGTGTGAATGATGCTTTGTTCCCATGAGTGATGGGATCAAAGATTGCGAAGGAAGCATGGGATTTACTTCAAGAACATTATCTAGGGTCAACCAAGGTAGTAACAATGAAGCTACAAACTCTTCGTCAAGATTTTGAGAATTTGCTAATGAAGCCATCTGATTCAATGCAGGATTTCTTTGTAAGAATTTCTACCCTTATATATCAAATTAGATCTTTTGGTGAAAAGTTGTCCGACAAAAAGATTGTTGAGAAGGTTTTAAACAGCCTTCCCCTTAAATTTGATCATGTTGTTGCTGTTAGTGAAGAATCTAAGGATTTGTCAGATTACTCATTTATTGAGCTAATTAGTTCTCTTAAGTCAAATGAAGCTTGTATGAATAGATCAATAGGGACTATTGAATTTTTAATATGGGCAGAGTGTAGAGCTCATTAACATAATTGAGCTTGGGTCAACCATTTCCAAATAACAAAAACTAGTTATTTGGATAGTTGACCCTTACCACTTATAAACCCTTGAACATTTTCATGTTTACTCAATATGGGATACTCTAATAGGGACGTCTTTAGAGCATGCTTTTCAATTGAAGATTGATATGAAAAAGAAATTTGAAGGTTCAATGAGAGGTGGAACTAGTAGCAAGCCTAGTATTGGATGAGGAAACTTACGTCAAGGAAGAGGTTGTGGTAGATCATATGGCCAAGAGAGAAACCGTGGTAGTATTAACTCTCTACCTCCATTTTCTCACTATGGTAAAACTAATAACATTGTTTTAGAAATTTTATTGGAGTATAATAAAAGTGATCATGACAAAAATGATGTTCATTGTTACAAATGCAAGAAATAGGGCCATATAGCAAGAAATTGTGAAGAGAAAAAGCTGGCTAATCTCTATTAAGAGAAAGAAGATTTTTTAGAAAATTTATTTGTTGCTTATTTAGCTGCTAATGTTGATATGTCTTCTGAATTTTGGTATTTAGACAGTAGACGCAGTAATCACATGACTGGAAACAAGGATTATTTTGTGGAGATTGATGACTCTGTGGACTCATAAGTGACTTTAGGTAACATTAATCAAGTTCGGGTGCCTGGAATAGGCATAGCTGCTGTGAGTTGCAAAACTGGTAGGAAACTTATTCAGAATGTCATGTACGTGCCTAGTATTGTTAGTTTGGGTCAATTATTAAAGAAAGGTTATTATGTTATGTTTGATAATAGTGCATGTCTGATTTATCATAAAAGGAGCGTGAATTTGGTGTATTTAGTAAAAATGTCTAAAAAAATGTTTTTATTAAGTTTTCGCAACCAAATCCTAATGCATTTAAAGCCTCAAGCGATGATTCAGTTTTATGGTATAGAAGATTTGTTCATCTCAATTTTATTGGGTTACAACTATTGCATAAGAAAAATATGGTGATAGGACTACCAACAGTACAATCCTATGAAGGCAATTGTGAGTGAAAACTGTAAGGGTGTATTAGTTTCGCAAACTCTTCGATTTACTGAAGTCATTTTTAGCACAATCAAAAACCAGAAAAATCAAACAATTAAAAGCGAAATAACAAATCAACACCGATATTTGTTAGCGCAGTTCAACACAACTTAATACTTTCACTAACAACAATAGTTTTATACAAGGCTTTACTGAGCTGATACTACTCAAACCTTGACACTATTCCTCGTCTTCGCTACCTGTGAAAGAATTTCATACCCAATAATACGGTTGTCTCGTACTAACTTCAATAAAGAATTTGTGCTAACAATCTTACAACAAAGAACACTTAATAAAAAACTTAAATGGTTAAACAAAATTCAACATAAATGAGAATACTTGAGAAAGAACTGAAAAACAACTCCCTTATAGGTTCAGTTCAACTGAAATAACTCTGAAAGTTGTCACCATAAACTATAGGTTGATTCATGTAAATAATAGTATTAATTCACGGTTGTAACAAGAAGACATTAAGTATGATAACCCATACAAACAAACTACTTCGAGATGTTGCAACCACAAAGAAATCAATCAACACACGTTGTAACCCAAGATGAAATTATAACAGCATCGAGATTCCCTCATTGATGCTTTCATGCACTATATTTTTAATCACCAGAACAAAACAAAGCCTCACTTATCATATACCTGCGACAAACCCAGACAAGACAAAGACCAACCCAACACAATGCAAAGAAGGAGTCACGCATAAATCATCAAAAAATCTACAACTCACAAACTCTATCCTTCAGCCTACGACAACGTGATACATACATACTCCTATTCCAATTTTCACACACACACCTTCAGCCAAATCCAAACGAAGCAATCACACAACACCCCTCAAATCACCAAAATAATCAGCTGCAAAACATCACCATACACGCATACAACTCCAATCAACAACCAACCAAGACAATAACAAAGTAGGGCATATGTGGAGTGCAAAAGTGAGGTCATGCACACAACTCCTATCAACACCCAACCTATACAACAATCATCTCTTATTTTTCAATGATGTATTTTTAGCAATAATCAAAAGAGAACCACCATAGACCTTAGACACATACGTAAGCTAGATAACCTACCTCTTCATAAAGAAGTCTTTGCTTAGTAGAGTACTTTATTCAGCAAATCCAATAGTCATGTGATGCACACCCATATTTTTTTCAAGATTGGGTCTGATTCCAAGTCAAACAAGAATTTTTGTTTAATCACACCAGTAATCCAGCTACAATTATCAAGTCATGTCTCTAACAAATATGCTACTTTAGATAGTCATTATTCCCAAAATAAGCTATTCATTAAATCCTCTCTTGATTAGGATTTTAATTTCAATTACCTTATCTTGAATGAGTCCCACATAAACACAGCTAGGTCTAATTATCAAATAATGTCCAAAATTAAATAATAAGATATAATCACCCATATCTTAAAAGTGACCTTGCATTTTGCTGAAGCATTATTAAGATAATTTTCTAGTATGCAAATCGTGGAGAGCTCCCAAACCTCTGATGCTTATTCATGTAGATATCTGTGGTCCAATGCAAACATTATCATTGAATGGGAGTAAGTATTTTATGATCTTTGTTGATGATTTCTCACAGATGACATTGGTATATTTCTTGAAAGAGAATCTGAGACTTATTATTTTTTTAAAAAAATTTAAATTTATAATGGAGAAAGAATCTGGAAACTTAATTATAAAATTGGGGACTGATCATGAGGGTGAATTTACATCCCAAGAATTTCAATTATTTTTGATCAATCAAGTATGAAATTATACACCACAACAAAATGTTGTAGCGAAGAGGAAGAACAGAATGATCATAGAGGTAGCCAAAAGCAAGTTAAATGACAAATGTCTTCGAAACAAATTTTGGGCAGAAGCAGTGGCTGCAGTAATATATGATATGAATCCATCGCCCACACAAGTAGTTGGAGGACAAACGCCATATGAAGCTTGGTTTGGTAGGAGGCCAAATGTGATTCATTTATAGATTTTGGGATCCACTGCTTATTCATTTGTTTCACCAGAATTAAGAAGGAGGCTTGATGAGAAAAGTGTCAAGTGCATCTTCATCGGCTATAGGGAAGATACAAAAGCCTATTAATTGTTTAATCCCATCAATAATAAGTTAATTGTCAGTCGAGATGTCATTTTTAATGAAGATGATGCTTGGATTGGGTTGAAGCAGGTGCCACACGTGCCACTAGAGAGATTGCAAAACTTGTAGAGCTTAATTCTTTTACTCCTCGCACGATTGATGATATATTGTAGATTCTCCCCTAAGAAAAGTCAAGAGTTTGTCAGATATTTATGCCTCAACTGAATTTGCTTGCTTTGTGATGGAACCTACTTGCTTTGAAGATGTAATTGTTAGAGAAGAATGAATTACAACAATGAGAGAAGAATTAGAAGCCATTGTAAAGAATTAAACTTGGACTTTGGTGGATTTATCTGATGGGAAGGATTTAATTGGTCTCAAATGAATTTTTAAGTCCAAATTTAATCTAGATGGTACCTTGAAGAGAAACAAAGCAAGGTTGTTAACAAAGTTTTATGCTCAAATTCCAGGTATTGATTTTTCAAAAACTTTTTCGCTATTGCACAATTAAATACAGTGAAATTAATTCTAATTGGCTGCCTATAATTGTTAGTTTATTTTTCAATTAGACATTAAATTAACATTTCTTAATGGTGATTTATTTAAAGATATGTATGCTAAAAAACCAAAAGGTTTTGAAGTTAAAGTCTCTAAAAAAAATTTTGGCAACTTCACAAGACACTTTATAGGCTCAAACAGGTGTCACAAGCCTAGTACAGCAAAATTTACTCTTATTTTGCTACAAATTATTTTTAAAAGTGTTAGTGAACCTACTTTGTATGTTTAGAGTAGTGAAAATGATTTTTTGGCAGTATGTTTGTATTTGGATGATATAATATATAATAGGAATTCATTTAGATCTATGGAAGCTTTCAAAGTGTCAATGACGGAAGCTTTTAATATGTCTGATTTGGGATTATTGCATTATTTTTTAAGTTCAGAAGTGAATATCCGTCTATCAAAAGAAATATGCTATAGATCTTTTGAAAAGGTTTGGTATGTTTAATTGCAAAGCTGTCAAGACAGCTCTGAATGCAAACTATAAGTTATCCTTGGAAGATGGAGTTGACAAGGCAGATAAGAAGCATTTTAGTAGCATGGTGGGAGGCTTGATGTATTTGACCCATACTCGACTAGATCTTATGTTTGTAGTGAGTTTGATTTCACAGTTTATGCATAGCCTAAGCGAACATCACCTTGGTGCAGTGAAAAGAATTTTGAGATATGTCTAAGGAACGATCAATTATGGGATCAAGTATGTGAAAGATAATAACACTAATCTTTTACATTTTACTAACAATGATTAGGCTAGCAGTGTAGAAGACAGGAAGAGCACAACATGATTCATTTTTTATTTTGGTGGTGGAACCATTTCTTGGATGTTAAAGAAGCAATAAGTTACTGCCTTATCTAGTATAGAAGCTGAATACATAGCAGCTACAGCTATAACTTGTCACACAATATGGTTAGGAAGAATTTTGCAAGATTTGAAGCATAAGTAAATGCAACCAACAATAATTTTCTGTGAAAATAAATCCACCATTGATTTCATAAGAAATCCAATTCATTAAGGGAGAACCAAGCATATCAGGATTCGGTACCACTTTATTAGAGAATTCGTTTCCAAAGGAGAAGTTGAGTTGCAGTGTTGCAATACAGAAGAACAACCCACAAATATTCAAAAAAAGGCTTTGATAGAGAAGAAATTGTTGAAGCTTTGGAATATAATAAGTGTTCTGCCGCCACTTGCCTGAATTAAAGTGGGGAAATGTTAGAGATTGACTAATTTAAGCTTTTGACAGCTGCCCCTCTATGTGTTTTACCATATTTCTATGTTTTGTTTATTCCTTTTTTTCTAGTAATTTCATTAGTTATGGTTTTCAGATTTAGTAATCAAGTTGTTAAGATAAGATCTGATTTTTATGTACGTGTCTCCATTTTAAAAGGTACAAGTGCCTATAAATAGACCAGGTGTTATGTTTTGTTTAACTTAATAAAAAAATCTTGCTTCTGTCCTCAAATTGGCGTATGTTTTCTATCTCTATGAGTGGTTTTTTTTATAAAGTTTGTGAGGTTATTTTATTGGTTCACTTACTCTTTTAACATCAATTACCTGAGTTCTTAGTTGATAAGCTTTTTCATATAAATCATCACCATTCTCTGCTTGATAAGGCTACATCTTTAAATATAACCTCTTGGGTCATTATAAGAGAACTGACCTCTTATAGTCTGTCCTTAACCAGGAACATATCAAAAAGTTTAGTTATAAAACTTCTTTTTATTTCACCTAATTTAGCAACTTAGGCCCTGTTTGTTTTTGTTTTCTTTTCTCGTTTCCTATTGCGGTTTGTATAAAAATTGAAACTTCCACATAAATCACCTTTGGTTGATATTTTTTTATTTCACTATTTAAAAAAAACTGCAACTCTTTTACGAAAACAGAAAATTCATGTTTTCGTGATATTTCACAACAAAAAATATCACGTTTTCAAAACCTATTCTTTTTTTCTCTGCACCATTATCTCTCTACACCGCATCTTCATCCTATTTGCACCGCATCTTCATCCAGCATCTTGACCCTCTCTGCACCTCATCTTTATCCAGGTTTGTGTTTATTTATGTCTTCATAGCTTTAGTTAGTGTGTATATTTCCATGTCATTCAAAGGCCAACCTGTGTACTCTTTCCAAACATCCTTCACAATCACCCTATACTTATCACCAAACTCGAGCTTGAAAGCGTCGCGAATGGCTTCAGCGAACGCACGATGACCACCACCTGTGTCACTTATAAAAATCAACACGTTATTGGTTCTCTTAGCACCCATCTGAACAGGTTCCATGTTCCCATACACTCTCCGCAGAGGACGATGATTGGTTCTCTCAGCACCTATCCGAACAACACCTATCTATAGAGGTTGATACCAAGGTGTCGAACTATACTGAAATAAATAGAGAAAGATTAAAACAAGAGAACCCAGATAGATAGGAACTGAGGACTAATAAGCCTTTCATGTTGTCTTTCATGCATTAAATGCATCTATTTACGTGCCTTGCGTTCATTCAATGCATCTATTCAAGTTGCAACATTAAATGCATATGTTGAAACATTAAATGCCTTTTATGCAATGTGTATTCATGGCTTCTATCATTTTTTATTCATTAAAAAGCTTCATCTTTAAAATAAAATAATGGCCATATATTAAATGTACAGTTGAAACATTAAATGCCTTTCATGCAACGTGTATTAATGCATTAAATGCAAAGTTGAAATATTAAATCCATTTACGTGCCTTGCAATTCTTAATGTGTATTCTTATTTTTAATGATGTCAGATGATTTTATTATCTTATTGTAATACTTCTTTTTAATGTAAACAACCGATGATTTTTTAAAATGTGGAATACAATACATTGTCACATGTTTATTTTAATACATATTTAGTATTTAATACTTTGCAAATATTATTGTGATTGATGTCGCTTATATGTTATTATATTTAGTTATGGAAAGCTTGAACAATATGAATGATGATAATGATTGTATAGAAGTAAATGAAAAAGATGGGGTATGGAATGATACGATAGAGATGTATTTAATCTCCTTGATGGTTGAAGAAGTGAA
>JANZLX010000001.1:9915066-9936026 GCA_025531955.1 Erythroxylum orinocense
TCTTTCTATGTTAGGTAAGTACTATTTGGTTGACTCGGGCTACACTAATATGCCTGGATTTCTTTCACCATATCGAGATGAAAGATATCATTTGCAAGATTATAGAGGCAGAGGAAGACCTCAAGGTCCACAAAATTGTTTAACTACATGCATTCTTCATTAAGAAATGTTATTGAAAGATGTTTTGACGTTTTAAAAGCAAGATTCCCTATACTTAAAAACATGCCGAGTTATGATATGAAAAAACAAAAATACATCGTCATTGCTTGTTGTTTTATACACAATTATATTAGAATGCGTGGATAAAGCGATGAGTTATTTGAAAGTTGTGCTGAAAATAAAGAACAAATTAGCGGAAGTGAAAATCAAGATGCAAGTTCTCAATTGGAGTATAATATCACTCCAGCACAACTTCGAGGCATGTCTTAGAAGCGAGATGAAATTGTTAGACAAAGATGAAGTGATTATATTATTTTAATTAATTTATGTTTCTTTTTGTAAATAATAGTACTATTATGTTTTCAAGAATTATAGTACAATGGACAATTTTTTTTTGTAATTATGATGGACATATTTTATTGATTGGAACGACTTAATATAATTTTTAATTTATGTAATTTTATTATATACAATTAATGTGTAATTTTTTAATAATATTTGATTTGCATATATCTAATTTTAGCTATTATGACAATTAATTAATTTAAAAATATAATGTATTATAATATAATTATTATATATTATAATTATTACACATAATAGTATAATTACAAAAGAATAAAAACATAATAATAAAAATAAACATATTTTTGTTTTCAGTATTTTTAGAAATCTCGACTAAATAAGTTTTGTTTTCAATTTTTATATTACAAATATCAACTAAATAATTTTTCTTTTTTTTAGAAAAATAGAAACTAGAAAATAAAAATTAAAAATAACAATAAAAAACCAGAAGTGAAATCAAAGGGCACCGAAGCTACTGTCAGCCTTTTTCATAGTAAGTTTGGGAAGAAGTTGGGCTTATTTACCCTAAAGTCGCACACTTCCTACAAATAACTGCAATATTTTCTTCTGTTTTTTTTTCATCAGTTCCCTTTGCGTCCTCATGCTAATGTTGGACTGGACAAATCCAACATTCCACCGATGACTCCCCCAGAAGTCATTACCAAGTTACACGCAGACATTCCGGAGATTGCAGATGCTGCTAATGCTAAACATATTTGCTAAATCTGACATGGTGCTACAGAAGCGAAAGGAGATGCATCTCTGCAAGATAATAAAGTTATGATTATTGTAAGAGCCTTGGCGAGAAGAGTGTACTCTTCCTAGTTGTTTAGAAAACAACAGGAGAGATGACCTGGAGATTGTTCTCTTGGGTACCGGTTCATCCCAGCCATATCCAAATATAGGAATATTAGTTCTGTCTAAATTAACCTCTTCTCCAGAGGAGGTTTGCTCCTAGATTGTGGTGAAGGAACTTTAGGACAACTGAAAAGAAGGTGACTATGCTCAAACTCATGTTAATATTTGATTATTGGTTTTATTCCTTCCTTAATGTACTATTATTGATGTCAAATAACAACAGTTATGGGGTGGAGGCTGTGAGAAAGCTAAGATGCTTTTGGATTTCCCATATTCATGCTGATCACCATACAGGATTAGCCTGGATACTTGCTTTTGGGAGTGACTTGTTAAAGAGCACTATCCACGAACCCATTTCTTGTTATAGGACCTAAGCAGCTCAAGAGATTTCTAGATGCATATCAAAGACTCGAAGATCTACGTTCATTAGTAACTGATTGTAGGAGTACTACTGAAGCCTCATGGCGTGCCTTACAAGGACAGTGATGAATCAGAGTCAAATGAGGATTGCTCATCTCCAGGAAATCCAAATTCTATGGATGATTCCAATAAACCTAGACTAAATATTGAATCAACTTTGTTAACTAGAGGAAGTCGAATACAGAGTTATTTCAAGATACCAGGCAGCTGATTGACACAACATGACTTTTCCACTTCCCCAAGAAAGTGCCTGCCCAAGCTGGCTTGGAGACTCTAATCAGCCTTCCTGTTGCTCACTGCCCTCAGGCATTTGGCGTTGCCTTGAAAGCATCTGAGAGAACCAACAGTGTAGGGAAAGTGATACCTCGGTGGAACATTGTGTACTCGGGTGACACTAGGCCCTGCCTAGAACTGGTGGAAGCATCTCGTGGAGCAACTACACCTATATATGAGGCAACTATCATACTCGATCACTGTTCATTTGGCTCAGCATCTAATGTAAACTCATTCTTGATGATCTAACGGTTGATAGTGATCAGCGGAAAAGAGGCCAATATGGCTGTGATTGACCTAATGATTGTCTCGTAGGCAACTTTTGAGGATGACTTGGTGGAGGAAGCAATAGCCAGAAACCATAGCACCACAAAGGAAGCCATAGAAATGGGGGATGGAGAAAACATGAACTGTTGAATGTATTTTCCAATTGATAGTCCATCTTTCCAAGCACCTTGTACAGACCATAAAATAGGGGAACGGGTGTTTTGTCCCCTACCATTCATTTGTGGGACCTCAGCCATTTATTTGTGTAAATAGATAACTGAAATTTACTGAAACAAGATAAGAGATAGGATAAAGAACAGATAGGATAAAGAACAGAAGATCCTGGCAGATAAAATAGGGCTTGATAATTGATAATGTCTCTTCTGTACACTATGCTGACGATGTGGTTAAAATCCCCAAGGAAGACATTTTGATACACCTCCTAGATTATTTTTCACGACTGTCACATGAAGAGAGGTTAAGTATTAGACAAAATCAAATCCTGCTTTCAGGCTAGTTTATATGATTGTTGCAGTAACTTCACAAAACGTTCAATCTTAATAAAAAAGGTTCCTATTTGTAGGACAATATTCCTTTACTGAAGATGTTTTGAACAAGTTCTTTCCACCCTTCGAGGCCAAGATACTCAAAACTTGAGATGTCAAATTTATTCTTTTAATCTATAACTGGTCCACAATAAAGCTTCCTGATTGAAGTGTATTGCCGCAATCTTCATTAAGGTTTAGAGGTGTAATAATTTCAAAAAACGTTTATATGTTTTCCTGTGCCGCATGTTTGCACGCTCATGTATCAGCAGGCTGTGATTCCATTGATTGATCTTGAAGGATCAAAGATTTGTACAATGAACAAGGTTATATACATCCTTGCTAATAAGTTTAGCAACATTTAGGATGCTTAGCGTAGGGAAAAGGATGTGTTGTACCTAGTTCCTTTTCTTTTCAAATCAATCGTCACTATATACACCGTAAGCTGCTCAAGTCACAACAGCAAACATATTAGCCCCCATTTATTGTTTACAAGCTACTAGTGTTGTTCCACAAATGATGGGCATTGCATGAATCATAAAGAAGGAATAAATTGGCTATGGCATTCTAGAGAGGTTTCTGGACCAAGCTTCCGTCTTCTGTGTTCTCTTAAGTTGTTTTACAACATCCAACCGCTCTGAAGAGTATGGAGAAGGGATCTAATCATAACAGACGAAAATGTGAAATAATAAACATTAGGTATATTGATAAATGAACCTTACAGTAGGAAGAAGCATACCAAAAACGGAGCATATTTCTGGATGGCTGCTAGAATGGCAGCATGGCCCACAGCAGACAACTAATGGCAGAGATGGAAGAGATTTAATCAGCTATTTCACCAATTGTTTGAACAGAGAATTTGAGTCAGTTGTTTGATTAGAAGTCCTGATGTTTTTTCCTTTACATTAGCAATAGCACATTCATAGACAACACTTTATTCATAACACGTGCAAGCAAGTGCATGATTATTAGATTATGCGTCCACGTAAAAACTGAAGCTCACTAGAAACTTGCAGAGGCTCCTCCATTAACTGTGAGTCTATAACCGTTAACTAAATGTCAAATCCTTAAATATCATTGTACGAGGAAAAAATAAAATAAAATAACTGTTCTTTAGGCTCATTTGTTTTTAATCGAAGTCTTGTATATGGTGGTTAACGAGTTTATTGTCTTCAACCATCTTAAGTCCTGGATTACGTAACCCAAAGAGAAAAATGACAAGGTTAGTAAGTCCTTACAGGGAGTATCATCACAATAGTAACTGGAATAAGGGTAGCAATGTCAGTTAATAGTCTCTTCAACTTAGTCCTTTCCCTGGCTGAGGTTTTGTTGCCACGCAATGGCCTTAAGAGTAGCTCCACAGCATCCATGATATCTACAATGAGCAATTGAGTTCCCATCCATAGATCCTTTGAGAAAAATCCATCTTTAAGTGTTAAAACTTTAACAAATAAAAATTGTTACATAGCTCTATCACTGTCAAGAAATGTGCTTGTTCGACTTACAGCGCTTGTTGATACAACTTTGAGGCCATATTTCCTAATTAAACTCTCAGGAAGAAAATTTGATCTGGTGGTAGATGAGGCCTCTGCTAAATCTATTGTTTCTGTCTCAGCAGAGCTGCTGTCCTGAGGTAAAAATGGACAAAAACGAAAAATAATAACACATGCATCTTAGTGGAAACAGAAGCAAAATATGTGTTCATCTCAGCATCTGCACAAATAAACCTTAACGCAAGATGCTACATGATTCTCACTCTTAAGAATGAATCATATTCCCCAGTGATGGATAAAGGTCCATGGTATTTGCTCTCGTATTTCAGATGCAACGTTAATGTTGGAAGGTAAAGAATAGTCTTGTCTACAGTCCAAGAACAACTCGGGACCTCCATCATTATGGAATATGATTCATGAATATATTCCTCACTAATGGTACCTATAATGAATTCACTATTCATCATTCTGGCCCACAAAAAGTGTACTTTTCTTTCCTTGCATTTTTCTTGCCATAGCATGCCGTTTCACTTCTTAAATGCATTCATAAGAAAAGATTAAAAGCAGCGAATATTGCCATATCTTGTTTGACAATAGCATCATTGCACTGAAGTTCTAAGTTTAGACTCAAAATGTGTCAACAAAACTTTGGAACTTAACCATCCATTGCTCCAAATCTATTTATGAGCTGCTCTCATTTCTGTTTTTCATATTTGGCTTATACCTCATTTCTGTTTTTATCTCACAACTCTAAGTTGCAAGAGTTTGATCCTATAAGTTTCATAGCACCATTTTGTCTTCTAGAAACTTTATCACCACTCACTCAACAATTGCACCATATTATCGTGATAGTGGTTGATTTTAGTCGTACATGTTCACAGCACATTATAAGGACCATGAAAGTTGCTAGATCTAGTGGTCAAACCTTTCTTAGCTCAGAGCCCCATTGAGTTATAGTTTTTAGGCGTTCCTGTAAAACCAACTCATTTGGTCTTTTTTGAGCTTCCAGTGCCACAAACAACTTCTCGCTACAATTAGTTCCTAAAGATAACGCTTGGTCAAAGACACCTGTTTCTGCAATCCTGTGTGGATCATGCATTTAAAGTGCAACAGAAGGATAATTATTGTAAACATCAGTAAGGTAGCTCATAGCTGAATGTATCATATAGCTGCGTTTCATTTAATAAGAAACTTACCATGATCTACAATCATAAACTGAAAAGTATTCGTCCATACATGTAGTCAACAGACTCTGGCTGTTGAAAGAATCATCATTTAAAACTCATTAGGCGATTGTAGAACATAAAGATGTTTCGAGTTCGACCAAAACAACTTACGAAAATTGAAATGTGGTCTGCTAACCTGCACAGCAGGAATCTTGACAATTCTGCATCTAAAGTCTGTTGGGTTGAACGGCTAAAGTGAGCAAAGCCAGAGAAAACATCATAACAGACAGTTAATACTTTAGACAGTATCATCTCTTTCTCTGCCTGGATTGCATGTTGCTTGGATCTTTTTCTTTCTTGATTGCTCAGAGAAGAATATGAAGCATAAAAATCAAGCCATCCAATTTCATTGATTACTATCTGCAAAGTAAGCTTGTACATTAGATGCTTTGATTGTTTGCATTTCCAGTGAAACCATTATATGAACTTGCCTCCATGAAAGATTGGTACGATGATACAGAAGCAAGCTCAGGGTATATGAAAATGCTACCACACTCCAGGTAACTGCAGGCATGATATTTTGATCTCGCACAAATTTGCAGGTTGAGAACAAGAATTTGTGAAACCAGTAAAATTTTCAAGTTACCTTAGGAAGTCCCAAACGGGTTCATCAAGATCCTTAATATTCACCCTTGACAAGAATAATCTGGTTTTTCTTCCTAGATATGCAAAAAGTCCAAGGGTAGCTATGCTATCTGCCTCATCCTGTAAATATTTGGCACAATGGCCCAACTTTCAGATGTTTAAGTGGTAAAATTCCACTGATTAATCCCTCACTCAGTAAAAACAACCAGAGGTTTCAGATACTAAATACTGAAATTGTTGATTCAGGAAATTTATTAATTGCATACATTTTTAATGTACATATAATGCATTTACTGTAAATTGGTTTTCTCGAACAGAAAGGGAATAGAAACAAACAAGAATTGACCTTCTGTTGAAAGGTTTTTGAGCTTGTGATCTCTATTTCTCTACGGAAAGCCGCTGAAAGTTTTTGCTGAGCCAACCCAATCCAAAACTCTAATTCTTCAATCTTTTCACAAGGAAGAACCTTTGCACCAAAATGATATAGGAAGTTCAGTTCAAATCCTGCTTCACTTGCCAATTGGTGCAGTTTGTCCACAGCTACAAGATTGTACGATAGATCCATGAGAGCTATGTGGATATCTTCACATGAAAGGGCCAATGAGGCACATGATATTCTTTGAGAACCCAGATTCCCAGCAGCAGCACAGCAGCTTATTGCTATGACAATTCCTGCAACACCACTGAATATGCATGCCATCAGGCTGTGTTAAAGGCTCAAGAACTGTCACAACAGGATTAAGCTTCAAGTAGAGAATTGTTCAAACCAACCTTCCAGCATACTCAATAGACCACTTGCTCAGCAAGGGAGTGAAAAAACCTTCTACACGAGGCAACTCCACAACTCTAAACCATTGTACCAATTCCGGGTGCTTCAACTTCAACTGGCTTTCAATTGACTCACGCAGCAAATCTACTCTTGGAGTTAAGCTGTACAAAATGGTGGAGAAAAAAGAGTGGATAGCTGATCTGCTGATCATCAATATTTTCACTAATGTAAGTGGTTGCAAAATGATACTTCATGTCAAAGACAAAGACAAGCTAAGCATCATTTACTGGTTTCTGTAAAATGATGCCCAACCACTTGAATGGTAGGTGCTTTAAATTCTTAATATAGAACTATGACTACTGACGTGAAATCGACTTATCAAAGCAATCACTTACATTTTTCTAGCTGGAGACAGGTTGTTCTGACAGTCATGAGAAAGCAGGATCTCAACTTCAATTGCAGTCCTCAACATGGCAATAACAGCCACCTGAATAGCAATTGGAACTAATTATTCTTGTTTCCATTTTGAACGTTCTCTACAAATTCAAAAACAATGTTGCACATCTTTAAATTTGTATAGTTGAAGTGAAAATTGTTCATGGTAAAGAACTTCTGAGCAGAAACATGTGAATGATGCACCACATGCAATAATGAAAAGAGAAAACCAACAATAACACAATAATCTAAGTCATTAAGAAAAATCTCTAAAATTTTTCTTATTATGGGGATCATGCACTTGTAATGTTTTCACAATCTTGATACCTGATATGCAATTCTCTTGTGCCATTCGTGAACATCCTTCCCATTCCATGCCATTGCAAGCTCTGTACCACTTCCTGACAATTCAAGAGACTTTATTGAAAGGGAAAAGCTAGAAGCAGCTTCATGCAATACCCATACAAGACAATGGATACGATTAAACTCCATCTCCTCATTATGGGTTCTACTGACAACTGTCCCATCTTGACTGCCAGTTTGCTCGGAAGATGCTTCTGGTGATAATGCTCTTAAAGAAACTCGATATGAAGAACTGTCATGTGGCAACAAATGTCCAACTGCAACACTATTCTTTGAACACACAGAATTTCCAATTTCTATGCCGGTTACTTTTGATAAGATGGGTGCATCAGTCTTGGCCCTTCTTTTGCTTTCTGATCCAAAACACTTTCTGTGACGTCAAAACGTCTATAAATCAAGGTTGAAACGTTCTACGACCCAAATTACAGGAAATGTGTGAATATGAGAAGCAAATAATAACTAAGGACCCTTACTTTTCTAATCTTCAGAAGTTCAATTCTGTGAGCAAGCAGGATAAGAAATGATGATACACCCTAATCATATAAGGGCATAAATGATCTCTATACAGATAGTGAAGGATAATAGAAAATGTTTGCCAAAGATCTTTAATTTTGGCGACATTTAACTATCTTAGCTGTTTAGTAATATGAGACTCGGAAAGAATAAACGAACATTCAGAGATCGTGATTTAAGTTCTGGATCATAAACAAATAACATTCAACAAGAGAAACTCCATAAAAGATGCACTCTTCAAATGAATTGCAGGAGTAAGCTTTCCAATGAGTCCTATGAAAACAGATCCCAAATGTATAACAACAGAACAACAAATCCAATGAGTCCTAAGGCATACAAATGGACACCGACGTGTGTGTACGTGTCCGTGAGTAAGCGTGACAAAGGAAGCAGAGCACTTACGATAAGTAGAGTGACTTGTGGAGCTGCAAGGACAAATGGGAAGCCATGAAAGAAGAGAGAAGAGAAAGGGAAACAAAATGTGAAGACATTAAATAAGTTTTATAGGAAAGCATCGCCTTGGGAGAAGAGTAAAAGGAGGATTTTGTAGTCATTCAGGATAATGCCTTAGGCTCTTAGTTGTTTCCTCGGGTGTATCTCCCGCCAGCCAAAGCATTTGAACCGTTGAGAATGAGGAGATTTATGACGTTTTCTGCCTTAGAACCCCTTGTCTCTTACCAGAAAACAATGTTCTGACATGTCGTAGAGGCACTGGCTCTGGTCTGGTCTGGTCTCTGTGGATTTATATGTTGAAACATGGGATTTTTCGCTATCTCCGTGGTTTGTCAATGTCGCGGAGGCTTTGAATTTAGCTTTTAGGAATTGTAAGGCCTTGGAAGCATGAATCAATATGGGGCTTGTTTGTCACAATTAAAAGGTCCAATCTTTACTGTCCATATTTGCTAATTCTGGTTTATAAATTCCAAGATATTGATCAGCTCTTCACGTAGTTGGTCCTGGGACTGGACTTGAGTGCATCATTCAAGCAGGGACTTGCAATTTCATTCACTACAAAACCTCACATCTTCACTCATCCCATTTTGTGCAAATGTTAGATGCATTAGCTTTGAAAAGGGGCTCCAATCTCAGCTCCTGATAACACTAAATCTCCCTGTACACATATCAAAAGAGATGCAGGTATATCTTGAATAACGTTACATGAAGACAACAAAACCGCCGTCGAGGTATCCACTTGTTACGATTGAATTAATAATAAATGTAAACTAACTAGTGGAACAAATGAACTATGGGCTTTCTGGATAACCATGTACGATAGAAGAGATGCGTTCCAACGCAAACTAAACAAGAAGTTTGGTTCCTTGCAACTTCTTTTTTTTATATCATCTTATCCCAAAAATTGTAATAAAAAGAAAAATTGGTACTTATGCTTGATATTCTGATTACACTAGAAAACTGATGCACTATACATACACCTTCAAACCATAAGATGAAAAGATCCCACGCGAACTTCCATAGTAATGTCATCGCGAAAAACGGAGGACTAATCCAGTTTCCAACTCTCATTTTCACATTGCACAAAGAATGTAAATAAGGGTACAAGAGGAAAAATAAGCTTCGTATGATTGTAAAGAAGCATCTGTAAGGCACCAAATAGGATGAAGAATATACATTCTGATCACTTGACCACATGCTGAGACACGAATCTGTTACTCAAGTAGTAACTCAAGGTGACTGAACTATCACCCGAGACTTGAAACTTCTATGGAATGATGAAAAACTGTATATGTTGAAGTTAGTTTCAAATTTGTTGCCGGACTTCTTTCTAACTCATAATTTCTGCCTTGCCTCACAGCTATATTGTCGTCTTTTCTACTTGTGACTTTGCATAAGATTAATCTGTGTTGAAATCAGGGATAAGCTATGCACGTTGTCAGCTTGGAGATGTTAGCCTACATGGACGTGGATGCTGAATTACGACGACAATTGAATCACTTGAGCTATTCTTACAGAATGGAGACGTAGACTGCACAATCAAATAGTTCAGTAGATAAGCCCACGTCGAGTACAGATGACCACTATTAAACTAAGGGAATTGAGCTTGCATGGAGCAATTTATGGGAGATAACAGTTAACTGATATCGGTCAGAGTGTTGACTTACCACTCCAATTTGCCACTGTCGACAATTAAAACCTTTGAAAGTTGCAGCATCCATTTCCTGTAGCAGATGAATTGATTTCTTTAGAAAGAAAGAAGATGTTCTATCACTCTTGTCTGGAAGCTAAATTGCCCCTTTTTATGACTTGGTGTAGGCCCTGGTTCGGACCTCATTCTACCAAGTAGGACTTTCAATAAGTTATAGAATAAGCAATGTCTAGCAAGAAATTTGAGAATGACAGGTAAGAAGTCAACATCTTATAAATCTCCCGTGTGATAGAAAGAGCAAAAACCGCCGCTCTAAGAGTTGCTATAACTGATCATCAATGACTTGCAATGGAACATGCAAACTAGTCCGGCAGTCAGCAGCTCAAGGATACAACTATCGCAAAAAGGAAATATTTCATAGAAAATGTCAAATATGACATTTTATGATATGCAATAATAGCTTACAATGCTGTAGATAGGAGGCACTATGACCTCTCGTTCGGATTTCACAGTTGGCATCATAGAAAACCAGGGTGCCAAATCTTGTGACCTGAATGTCCACCTGTTAAAGAGAAACATATTCAAATACAAAGATTATCTTGTTATTTAACTTATATTCGGCTATTAGAACAATTTAAAAAAGTACATATGTACTTCATAGGGAATTCATACATACCCTATATACACAAAGATGCAGAACTGTGCCCATTCTCTGATTAATAGGCGTAACCAGTAATTGTCAGCAAAGTTATCCACATTGATGTATATCTGAAAACCAATAGCTTTGCTGTCTCAAGCCTAACTGTTTCATTTATTATGCACATATTTCACATCCAAAGTATGCATGAAAAGTAATAGATACCACAGCTTCTGCCATGGCTACAATTTGCATTGCACCCTGAAATTTCCTACACAATGAAAGAAAGAAAGTACTCAAAGTTAACATCATATTCGTGTCAACTTCCAATTTGTCAGTAATAGTGACAAAACTCTACCAAAACATGATAAATTAAAAATCTTGAATATAATAGAGTCCATACTTGAACATAGTGTACTTTGTTAACACAGTATCATGCATCATTTGCACATCCTCATCCTCTATAAAAGTTAATTGTTCACGTAACACTTGCAGATTCTGAGATATCTGGTGGAATATCAGACAGAATGAAATCAAATAATTCAGCAACAGAAGTACCTGCATGAGAAAACTTGACAAATGAGTGAAGTGAATGGTGATTCATTAAAATTGGGAAAGAGTAGCTGTCCCTGCCTAATTAACAGAAAATCCAATCAATTATCTTTAAACTCACAGAGAAATATGGTACAGAAGCCCTGTAACCCACGAGAGTCAAGTAAAAGATGCTGCCAATTGCAGCTGTAGTACGACGCTCAGTAACTGAAAGGCGCTCACACATGATGCAGTAACCATGGGAGATAAGGATAAAGGACACAAATGATGCTGTTTGAAACAGCACTCCAGTTACATATACCCCAAATGACATCCAAAGAGAGCAAATCTGGCGATAAAAGCATGAATACCTGCAACAGCAATGTTTCAAACTATTAGAGAAGGCTTGATCAGATGAGATAAAATAGTAGAAATAGATAAACAGATTGAAAGACATAGATGACATGGCACTTAAAATGGTTTACGTCATCAGTCACAGTGACGAAAGAAAAAAAAAAGCAGTTTGTTATATGAAGCAATAAAACACTACATCGGCTCTCAAATGTGACAACAACACTAAACATGCCATAATAAAACTTGATATCATTTAGCCATTTAAGATCGGTAGGGAAATCATTTACTCCTAAACATATCTCTGCTCCTCAAAAGCTTCTACCAGCAAAATGGCCGATTGAGAAATTATAACAAATTAGCTAATGCAGATGATCATGTTGGCAGACGCTTATTTGCATTGACTACTCTTTCTAGTGGTCTTACAGTGTGTCAAACTGAGTACATGCACTAATGTCTGATAAATTCACTCCATGGGATGATAGATGTAGATTGGTACTTCTTATACATGTTATGATAGATGTAGATTGGTACATCTTATACATGTTATGAATCATGAGTGAATCGATGACATAAGAAAAGCAGCATCACAAAGACAGAGATGTTTACTATCTCTGTCTCTTCCCTTCCTTCATAATTCAAGAACAAAGTACATGGATCATACCAGAAGAGGAATGACAATGTGAGTTGCAAAGCTTTAATCAAAGGCACAGATGCCAGTGTCCACTGCAAATTGTTCGTCTGCTCTAGTGTAATCATAAACACAATAAAAAACAAATGTATAATTGCTTCCAGAAAATATGTTATGGAATAAGGTAAAACTACATTAAGAAATTTGAAAAAAAATTCAATGGCATAATAAGTATGAACAAACGTCATAGAAAGGCCAAGATCAAAATAAACATGAAAGATCAATCTAGTAACGAAGAAAACGTGAAAAATAATAACTTTCTTTTTAGGGACAACAAATGAAGTAGAAGATATCAAGAGTCTTGAAGTATCAATTTCCACAGATTTACTCTTCCAATAAAATATCTGTATAATTTGTCTTCACAAAATTGAAAAAGTTTCTTTTTTTATTACAGCTTTTCTCAACAGAAGAAAGAAAAGATTCAGGGATAACCATTGCCGAAGCCCACAAAAAATAACTTAAACCATTCATATTTCTTTCACTTTCCCTCAAAATCAAACTCCCCCATCCTATCAATCACCAAGTGATAAGAGACACCGTGCTAATTAGTAAGAAAAGAAACAATTCAAAAGTTAACATCTCTTCCTAGCCTTATACGCAAAATGTACATAACAATCAACCCAGAAAATGAGATCAGCCAAAAATCCAGAGCCCAAAAAAGTGAATCAACATCCATCAATTCCTCAAGCATTTAGATACATAATATAACCTGAAAGTGGCGGTTTTTATAGGTGTTGAAGGTCCAGGAACAAGCGGAGATCAACCAAATTGAGAGTAAAACGAGGTACACCGAAGGCAGAGGGCGATAGGAGTCGTCAAGTCCGACACTTTCGGATGACCCCATTATCAGGAAACGCAACAAAGCAGAAGTTAAGAGGATTAAAGCCTGCAACTTTGAGCTTTGCCTTGGTTGAGTTTGAGATTTTTGGAGGTGTGCGTTTCGAGCGTGTCCTGGGTCGTTAATATATATGCATCACACATGCAGAAACCGGGTATTACGTGTCTGTTTCCGTTTTTCCCTTCTTTAATAACTAAATCGTGAATACTATTTTTTATCAACACCGTACATGTAAAGAAAATGGGCCATATTTTAGGGAGGAGGAGGGAAATGAAGTTGGTGAGAATAAGTGTATGATTGTGTAGTCCCCCGTCATTCAACAAAACCACTTAGTCGTTGCCCATCCTCACCTTTCTGGTCCTTACTAGTAGGCCAAAGTTTGGAGGATCTACCCAGATCATCCCAAGATAGCATTTTAAATTTACTTGTATGTATATCTCCAAAACTCACAGACACATTCATTTTTATAGATCAAGAATAACGTGAAGGGTACTTCCATATATGTCCTAATGTATCATTACGCTTCTATACATATGTGAAGCAGTACGTGACTCGAACTAGTTGACCCATATGAGCTTATTCCATCCAGGCAAGTAATTTATATATCCAACAAAAATTATTGAGTTTGTGTGTGTGTGTGGCTCTGTCACAAAAGAAGGAACAGTTTAGGGTGTTTATTTGAAGCACTGCATGATCCAACAACCATGCAAGGTTTAGGCAACTGATTTTGACCTTCTTTGGAGGCGTTCAATTGGGAAAGAAGCCGAAGCCGCATTTTCTATATCAAAAGAATGTACATTAGGTGAACAAACTCATATGATGATAAATTAGCTACTTGCAATAAAGATCATTCATGTTTTGGTTATGCCTTGTTACAACCACTATTGGAAAAAGATGTAAAGCCAATATCTTTATGGTAGAACTTTTGAATAAATAATTGCAATTTTTTACAGTTTAAAATTTGAACTTCTTAACTTATTTCTAACATTATTTTAGAAAGTTTTTAGCTTGTTGAACTTTTTGAGCTGTAGCTTGATTAATTAATCAAGCACATATGAGTATGACTAACGTGTTCTTTATTAAATGTTTCTTTTTTTCCTTTCTTCCCTCGGAAATTATGATTTCATCAAATTCATTAATTGAGAAGTTATTCTAGTGTGTAGATTGACTAGACTAGAGTTATATTTGAAACATAGCATGCCTACCAGTACCATGGTTAGATACATATGAGTGGATGCATGCCTTTGCATGAGCTTATTACAACAGCAATTAACCCCATCCCAAACTGCAAATCTTTTAGTTCTCTTTTTCTTCAATTCCTAAATGTTCAACTTTCACATAATATGAAAAATGAGAAAGGGTTGTTTATTCTCATATCACAAAGTGAGTTAGGCCATTTTGGATTTTATATAGTTCCAAGTGCATCCCTTCACTACAATCAAGTCGATTTTTTGCTACGAAGAAAAATATAGCTAAATCTCTAAAAAATGTTGCCTATAGTTTTTAGCTTCATTCATATTTTATTGCACAAAACGTCGCCAAATTTCAGTAGCTGAAAATTATATGTGACGTTTTCATAATTCGTAGCTAATAATTTTTGGCTACTTTTTTTTGTAGCTAAATATTATTAGCTATGTTTTCAAAATCGTAATTAAATTTTTTTTATCTGAGTTTTTGAAAACGTAGCTAAATATTTTTAGTTACATTTTATAAAATATTTTTAGTTTATTTTATTAACGTAGTCAAATGTTATTTGCTATGTTTTATACAACGTAGCCAAATATTATCTACTATATTTTTAATAATGTTGTGATATATTATTTGTTACATTTTCAATCCATAATATTGAACAGTATGTTTTGTGTATAATGTATTGGTATATTTTTATTGTGAATTTATTATAAAAATGAATCGTATAAAAATATCATTAATTCAAAATATCGATCATTGTATATAAACAGTAAAATTATATACATAATATTAAATTATACCAACTAAAAGAATATTTTTCTTGCACAAGATATTAATGTCAACTTTAATAATTCTAATAGACAAAATAATAAATAAAGAGATCATTTACAAATTATAAATGCTCGGATTACAAAAATATTAGAGCATAACTCCTACATATGTGTTGTTTTCTAGTGAATTACAACTTGGCAGGAAAAACACTCATTTACTTTGTATCCAATTTTTGTTCATCTTTCGCCCATTAGCAATTCTAAAAGAGTAGTTTCTTACTCCTGCAAAACAGTAACACAAACACAAGAATTCTATAGTTTATTTTATTAACCAAATCAATGGTTATGGAAGAAAATAGTTGCTTATAACTAGGGCATTGAACTCAATCTCCTCATTTATGGAGATTATTATGGTTGGGTCCTCCAAAAGATCTTATTTTCAGATGAAAGAATATGATTGCTTGAATCATGCTTCAAATATAAATCAATCAATCTCTCAATGTTATTAGAACTTATGCAACAACATTTAAAACTAATTGAAAACAAGCTACTTTGCAACAAAAACTATAAACTATATAAGTAGCAAACAAAAGAAGGCAACAAATTGGTTGTATGATGAAAGCATATGTTTTACATCATCAATTATATGCAGTTCCCCATTTGATTCTACAAAAACATGTCTGAATTTGGTAAATATCACACTGGATAGGTAACCATAAAGAAAGGGAGAGAAAACCAAAGGAGAAGAAATATGACAAATAGAGGAGAAGAGAAAGAGGGAGACTTCTAATATTACCAGCAAAGCAAAAGCTTCAACCATTAAGATTTCCAAGATAATTTTCATTATGCATTTAGTAAATTTAGAGTCTCATAATAAAGTCATGACAGGTGTTGATGATACAACAGAGTTCGATTGGCATTTTCAATGCTAGGAGGCTTAAACTTTATGGTCTTCATCAATGGTTGAGCTTTATACATCGAAATAAATGGCTTATAATTAAGTATAATCAAAGTGAAACCAACATAGATTCAAGCCTAAAAGTCAACTTTCCAAGTCTACAAAAAGATTCCTACATATTTCAAGATTACTTAGGTTTCCAAAAGTCTAGGTTTGGTGCCTCTTAGTTTCTTCTTTTGAGTCCTTTGGAAAGTGAAAGCTTCTCACTTCTTTACACCTGCTTTTCCCATGAAAATTAATATTTTTTCATGCTAAGACCTACTTCAAGAGAACCATGATTGAACAATTGGTATTTAGGCCATAGACATAAACTAGGCATTTCAATAGAGCAAAAATGATTAGTGATTCTTAAAATTGATTAGGAAAATGATAAGATGTTATTTAAAGGAAAGTCTCGTGTGGTTCACTAATACATCACACTAAAAAGGTTCTATGTACTTTCACAGATTTTATTTCATCCAGCATTAGTCAATAGGCAGCCAATAATAATTCATAAATAATAAGAACAAGTGTTCACAAAAATTAGGCTAAAATACTACCAAGTGAAAGCATGTAATTTCTACACCTTCACTCAGTATGCCATCTATATCCTGACTATCATCTGCAGTATTATAAAGCAAACTTCAATTCAATATGACGTATAAGGAGAAGAACTTAAAGCATAAATTCCACATAAAACTAAAAGTCTGAGTGTTCTTTAACTTTAAAATCAATCAAAATCCACAATTTGTTTTATTACTAAAAAGAAAAAGAAACACGAATTGCTTTGAATGGCCGAATTTAGGCACAAGGAACTAGACTCGTCGTCTATTTACATTGTCTAAAGAGTAAAAGAATAAGATATCACGAGTAAAAGCCCCCAAGAACTAAATGTCAAATAGGAGACTACAAATGGAAATGATAAACCATTTCTTCATGTCATTTGTGGAAAAGAAAAGGAGGAATAGCACATAAAGAAAATGTCCTTGGGGAAAGAAAGAGACACAAACAAAAGCACAAAGGAAATGTAAATAGTGATCGATTAATCAATGAGGTTAAATAAAATTGAATAAGTAAAACCTTCAAGATAATGCAATATCCACAATAATCAAGTACCCAAAACAAACCACGTTCAACATATAGACTATACATAATGCTCTACATAAATAAATAGGATTAAAGGTTGCATAATATGACCAATTTCTAACAAGTCCACTAAGGAGAAAAAAAGAAGCTTCCCAGATAAGTCTATGAGTCTTCAAAATAAAAGGTAATGTAAGTCCATGTACTATAAAAGGTGGTTATATAGGGAATTGTTCCCCAACTTAGCCACAAAAAGCTAAAATGACACTCTAGAAATGCGAGATCAAGTTATCTACTTTGGGAATTCTATTATATGAAACAGTTTGAAAAAGTATATAGGAAGGGAATTGCTTGTTCAGAAATCAAATATATAAAGTTATTACTTATTAGTTCATATCAGCATGGCTACTTGACAATAATTGCCCTACAGAAATATATAAATTGTATAGGGTCCTAACTATAGTTGTTATCACTTGGTGTAATCATTTTTACCTCTATTTTAAAGATCAAAAGATCTTTAAAATATATGTAAAAATGATTGTAGCTAGGGCATTGGAATTTTCCTAGAACATACAATCAATGTGATTTATAGAAGACAAAAGTAAGGATTACCTTTAGAGAATTTCTCTATAAGAGACATAAGTCCCCTCATAATCCATGTCTCTACAAGTAGAACCCTTGAGTAATTTGATTTTTTAAAAGATTTAACTGAACACAACATCGAGACACAAAAATGGTGAAGGCATTCATGCTTGAGTGCTTGTGATTATGGGAAAGAGCCAAAGTAAAATATAGCCTTGATGGGTTAATAAAGAGGAAGATTTACTTTAATATAAAGTAAATCTAGTAGTGTAATTTCAAGCCTTTTGAATCAACTTTGAGAAATTTGTTCTTATGATCTCATCCACTTTTTAAGTGATTCGCGTCCACTTTTTAAGTGATATGTTATTCACACAATAATGTTTATTGGTGGTTGTACGAAACCCTTCACCTTTAATTCATTTCAATTCAGCCATAACTTCCATTAACCAAGAATTAACTAAAACTCCAATTACTTAGAGAAGAAGAACCCTCATTTAAATAGGCAGAATAGACATTGGCAATTGTAGAGAAACTATAACAACAATAGAGGGAAGAGAGAAAAAAATGGACAAAGAAGGACAAACACACTAGACGAAGCCACTGGATGAGCCCACTACAACTACTATGAGATGAGGATGAAGACGAAGAACATTCAATGGAGGATAAAGCCTTTTTCTTAGTTAGGTTATCAATATGAAAAAATTGACATTGTTTTAGTGGACAAAATGACGTCATTTTCATTGTCCTTTGATCCTTCTTCTTTTGGGTACAAAAATATATTCGTAACCAAATGTTTTTAACTAAAAAATCTATTTTTGTAATTGATATTATGGAATATATGTGTTTTAAAAATATTTTGATATGAAAAAAATTTTAGAGTTAAAAAAGTCACCAAATGTTTTTAACTACGAAATATTTTTCATAGTTAAAAACATTTAGCTACGAAACTAAGAACATGGTTAAAAAATGTTGCCAATTTTTATTAGCTTCGAATATAAAACGTAGCTTATATTAAATTTCATTAATAGTTTTTAAAAACTTGCGAACCATTTTACCACAACGATTTTATTTCCTTTAGCTATGATTTTGGAAAATCGTAACCAAAGGGTAACAAAAAAGTATCTAAAAAGGCTATTTTGTTGTAGTGCTTGAGGCTTACTAACTAGGTTTCTTGCAATTTAATCCATAAGTTGGGTGCCCAATGAATCTTTGAACCCTAAATCAATGCCATAATAAACAAATCATGCATAAGATCCTAAACTAAAAACATGACC
The DNA here is from genome assembly GCA_025531955.1 of Erythroxylum orinocense. Lineage (NCBI taxonomy): Eukaryota > Viridiplantae > Streptophyta > Magnoliopsida > Malpighiales > Erythroxylaceae > Erythroxylum > Erythroxylum orinocense. The sequence continues at coordinate 9,934,307 of JANZLX010000001.1, forward strand.
CTATTCAAGCTTAAACGACTTCATTAGCATCAGTTAAAATTGTAAAATTTATGGGGAAAAAATGATGAAGAACAAAAACAACATTCAGTTCTTTGTAATGACATAGATTCATCTTTTGAGCATCAAATCATTAGGTCAAAATTATCAAATAAACAACCTTAAAAAGCACATTTCTATTATTAGAGAATAGAATAAACTTCTTACATATTTTTTTTGACAACATCAATTGTGACCTATTCACAATGCCTCTATTGACCTAATTATCACTTCTCATCTCAATCTTCTTTCTTTGGGACTAATGAATTTGTATCAATGAGTTCCTTTTCTTTTATTTGTTAGGTATCTCATTTATTTTTCTTTGAGCTATTCTATGCAACTTAAAATTATTTAAATTTATATCAAGGTTGGTAATTTAATTTATTAAAGCCACTTTTTGAGTTAGTGGGCAATATTCATTTTGGTTGTTAGCTGCTGCTTAACATTCTCTCTTTTTAGCAAAATTTTGGGTAGCTAAATTTGGTTTCTTGCTTCATTATTCTTAAAGAGCCATTATAAGTTTAGAAAAAGGTCAACGAATCAAAAATTGAAATTTTCTATTGCGATTTCATGTTGTTCAGATGTTGAAATCATATATTTACTTTAATGTGAAATTCACTGCAATGGTACAAACTTTTCCCTTTTCTTGGTAAGATATTTAGATAGAAAACCTTATAAGGAAGTGGAATTTGATTATGGAAACTTAAATTTAGTATAAGTAGATAAGAGTTTATGATGGTTTATAGATGTTTAGATAGTTAATGATTTTAACTTACCAATTTTATGAATGTGCGGTCCTTAATTAATTTGGATTTAATTCACTATAAGGAAAAGAGGGGTATGCCGACGGAAATTTTCAGACGGAATTTAACTACTGATGGATCCGTCGGTGGTTTTAATGTGAGTCGTCGTTACACAACGACGTCGTAATGTAACAGGAAGAAACGTTTAAATATGTTCAAAACGATGTCGTTTTGGACATATCATTAAAGGCCTCCAAAACCTTCCCCCCTCCCATTCCCACGCCCAATTTCTCCTCCCTGCTTCTCCGTAGTCTGTGGCCGACATCTCCCTCCCTTCGCCGTTGACTGCTTGCCGCGCCATCGTCTCCCTCCCGTCGGCGTCGGCGTCGTCTTCGTCAACAGTGGGCTCCGATTGTGGTAAGAGTTGTTCCTCAATCCTATCCTCTTCTCCTACTATGAGCTTCGGTGGTTAATGTTTAGGTTGTGTTTGGTTAATGTTGAGTTATTTTTGGACCGTTAATGTGAATTATTAGTTGTTAACATATAGTTTTGTCACAATGTTGGAGATTAATGGAGGAAATTAGGGATTTTGTGTTGAATGAGGTATGAAAACATTTTTGCACACCAAGTGTTTGACAAAATGCATATAAGTTTTTGTCTTGAATTGGTCTTGAACTTTAATTATTATAGGATTTTTTGCAACAAGTTTAGAATATATGTGTTGACAATTTATATTTAATCATACGAAAATTGTTATAAATCATATGAAAATTGTTATAGTAGTCATGCACTTGTTAAACTTTAATCATTTTGCAATTGTAGTTTCAATAAATTTAAATATATAATAAGCTTATAATGTGTGAAATGACTATGTATTCATAATGAATATGTAAAAGATAAGTTATTGTTTGTTTGTTTTGTGTACTTTTAATTATATTGTT
>JANZLX010000001.1:9938953-9956399 GCA_025531955.1 Erythroxylum orinocense
ATTGTATTAGATCTGTGTCGCACATAAAACATGTATTTGATACTTTTTGGTATCAAAAGACTTGCAGGATGGAATGATAGACTTTCATTATCTTTGAATCAAATGTTTTGTTTTTAAACTTAGTCTACTAATTCAAGAGCGTGGCTTAACCGAGTTTTTAAACTGTTTTAAAACTAAAGTTAAAACTGCTATTAATGCTTGTCCAAGTGGGAGAATGTTGGACAATTTTATCCTTTCTTATAAAGTTGGGCAACTATTAATTGCAATTTTTAGTTTTTAATAACTTATCAATTAAGTTACGTAATTTGATCCAGATAAAGATAATAAAGTGACCCAATAAATGGTCTAAATTAATAGGTCGAAGTCCATGTGAAAAAATAGATCCTCATTAGTGTGGACTGGATCCATATTGGGCTATGATGGGAAAGTCCGATATGGAAGCCATATATAAAGGTTACAGTCTCTTGCAGTTGCTAATATATCAATCGTAAGTATAAGGATTCTCTGATCTGTTAAGAGAGCTTATGTTTTGAAAAAATTGTAGAAAGACCTTACTCGTTTCTCGGGGAGTAGTTCCCGTAAAGGTGGTGGTGGATTCGCGCTCGTTTTAACTTCAAAAAGCTCGTTTGAAATTATGGAAACCGAAATAAGATATTTTCTACATTTCTTTGTTTCTTGTCCTTTCAAGTTTGATCCAGAATACGTAACTAAAACACCCTTACTTATTACAAGAGGCTCCCTTTCTTCAAGTAATAATAATGGTCTGTAGAAACATAAGACTTTCATTGTTCCTTTCCTTGCCCTCTTTAATGCGTGAACATGAATACTTCATTCTTAATTTCTTGTTATATTAGGACCAGGCTTTTGGAAATTGACGAAAGGTCATTATTACGATGTCACCAGAATAAAACTATGGAAGTATCGGCATTGCACATGGAGTACAGCTTATGATATGAAACAAGCTGTGCTGTACTCTACCTGTTTCTCGTGAATGGAAGATATATCCGCAGCATCGTGATCATTACGATTCTCCCTTAGTGCACCACTTAGAGAACAGAAAGATGACGATCATACCAGTAATTTCCAGACTAACAATTACGTCAATATGTAATAGAAAAAGCCATCTTCAGTTTTGTTAATTGATTATATCTTTCTTTTCATGTGGTTTGCTGAGTCTGGTCAAGAGTGTTGAATTTACTGGTTGCTGTATGGTGATGAATCACATCTAATAGTGCTCCGGTAGCTCGCGTACCACAAATCAAATGTTGGTATGACTCGATGAAAACTGTAATTTAGAATTTGATTTATTCCTCTGGCCAATTATACCCTGTGTTACATTTCATAAGAATATAAAATGTGTGACATGCATGCTTCTACTTCTATGTTTAAAGAAAAGCTCGATCTTTGAAAAACTTACTTTCCTCTGGTTTAGATTCTATAATGCATATTGATATACTGAGAACGAATAAAACTTAAGACTCGAAATTAGTTGTAAAAGCAATGGTTCATTCACCAAGTTTGGTGGAGTGGCTCTTGTAATAAAAAATGCTGTCCATAAGCCTTAACAGGCAATGAAGATGGTAAGAAACAAAATCTACTTTCCATAATTTTTTTCAGACAAAATATTAGAAACGACAAGGTAAGGCAAATCTAGTTACCGTGAGAATGGTCCAAATTAAGCTGATGATTAAGTCCTTTGAGGACGTTCTTTTTCTCACCTACCATTCGGTCGCTCATAAAATAAATGCAACCCTCGTCCCGTAACCTGGAGTGTATTTTTTAAAAAATTAATTTATTTTATTGTCAAATTCCTTGTGAAGTGTGAACGACCAACAACATTCATGAAGAGGTTAAACACGTGTGACAATCCTATGGTCTGCAAACTTTGGGCTGACAATGACACTTATGACCTTGGTAAGTGGGGACTAGAATAGCCATGCGATGGTCACACTTTAGAGCCAAAACTAGCAATTTCTTCTTCAATTTCTGGTGTGCTTGTATACAATAAAAAATAATTATATCAATTTCATGACTTATTAGGAAGAATTGAAATATTATATTTTTTAGGGACCTGGAAAGTCATATAAGGAAGCTAACAGAAAAGGCTTCTATGGGTTGATGTCTTGTATATTTGTAGCAGAAGAAGGCAGTCCATTTTGAGAAGGTACAATGGGGCTAGACTAGAAACTTAAAATAGAACACTAAAAAGATGATATTACGACTCTTGATTGATTAGCAGCAACTGGTGATGAATAGACAACGTAAGGAATATTACGAAAAAACAGTTAACGGATATATAAACAAAAGTCCGTAAGCGACAAACACAGGAAGAGAGAAAGGATACGTGGATACAGCAGAAGAAAAGAGGATGATTTAATTAAACGCTGCTTGCTTGGTGCAATAGCAACGAGACACCCATTCTCCATCGGGGTCCCTGATTCCACTCTGACGTTACCCCACCCATTCACTTCTTCTTCGTCTTCTTGTCTCTTTCTTCTTTCTTCTTTCTTCTTTCTTCTTTCTTCATGTCTCATTTATTTTATTTTTTAATTTAACTCTCAAGTAACATATTTCTTCATCTTTACAACTTTATAGTTTCTAAAATTATTCATAAAACGACATTAGTCAAAATTTTCTATATATATATATATTGTTTTTTTTTATTTTTACAAATGTTGTTTTAAACTTTTTCTCAAGTCTCTCTCTCCCTCACACGCACACACTGAGCAAGTTTTTGTCATTGGGAAATAATGGTAGGTTAAGTGTCACTCTTAGGAGCGTGTACTAAGCCTTTAACCTTTCCCTACAAAAACCCTCTCATTATTCTACTCCTTTTCATCTTATCCCCACCTCCCCTAAACCTCTCTCTTTCTCTCTCTCTCTCTCTGTAACTGTGCAACAAAACCATATTTTGTTTTGGCTTTTATGAGTAAAGCATTCCTACTATAACCGTACCTCTTTAACAATGTGTGAAGAAAGCACCAGCAACTCATCGTCATCTTCTTCTGCATCTTCAACACCCTGTTCAAGCACCACCAACCAGTCTAAGAAGCTTAAAACTCGAAACCCAGAAGGTAACACTTCGTGCAAGACAGCTCGAGACAAACTCCCGGTTTACAGAGGTGTGAGAATGAGAAGTTGGGGCAAATGGGTATCTGAAATTCGGGAGCCTCGCAAAAAATCACGTATATGGCTCGGGACATTCACGACACCTGAAATGGCGGCGCGTGCACATGACGTGGCGGCTCTGAGCATTAAAGGCGAGTCCGCAATCCTCAACTTCCCCGAGCTCGTGGAACTCTTGCCGCGACCCTTGTCTTCAACGCCACGTGACGTTCAAAAAGCCGCTGCCAAAGCCGCCGCCATGGTAGAGTTGGACAGCTCGTTATCAGAGTCATCTTCATCGCCGTCATCGTTATCGCATTTGTCTGTTTCCGAGGTTGGAGAGTCCCAGGAGCTGACTGCAATAGTGGAGTTACCGAACATAGAAGGGAATTTTGACTTGTCGGAATCAGGGAGCGAGCTCATGTTGGTTGACTCGGTTGATGGGTGGGTATACCCACCATTGCTAGAGTTGGGTGGAGAGTTCTCAGATGAGTTTCTGGGAACGGAATGTTTGATGACATCAGGTGGATTTGGAGCTCAGTTTGGGACTAATTAGGCAAAAAAATTTGAAGTTTGCAAAGTTTACAATGATTCTAGTTTTAGCAGGATCTAGGGGAAGACATGTTTGGACTTTGGAGATGCTCTTGCTGACTATAATTGTCAGTTTATTTTTCCTATTTCTTTTGAATTATTAGAGGGAATTTAGTAAATGTGGGGTCATTAGTCTTGTTCTTTTTTGTGGAAGTAAAAATAATGTAACTTATACGTCAAAGTTCTTTTTGTATATACGAATGTAATAAATTGTTGTAATTAAGGAAAAATATATAAGAAATCTAATATGTATGTTCCTTTTTGCTTCTTTTAGTATATTAAAAGACTAATGTATTAGTCAAGACCAAATATCGTCGCTAATTAAACGTTTTCTGTAGTAGATATGAATGTAGCCTTTTGATATTTAAATGGCTCTTACGGTACGAGGGTCAACATCTGAATTTTGTATTTCTGTTACCTAAACTCTTAAAGGCAAAAAGAAGGCGACATGATGGTCTAATTTGTAAGCTATGAGTTATAAGGAACATTTCCTTTTGTCGACCTTAGCACTACCGTTTCTGGTAATAGATGAGTGGATAAGAATCCTATGATGCAGATAAAATGAAAAAAAGAAAAGAAAGAGATATATTTCTTTTTAAGGTAAGATTTGTTTTGGGCCAATTGTGGAAACTGAATGTATGTATGATTGTTAGTAATTGATGTTTTATCCACAGGCCAGAAAGATTTTACAAGTGGGTTGGGTTAACTCATTCGGCTGGTTTGCTATACAAATGGGGATTGGACAAGCGCATGAATCACAAGCACCTCATCACGGGGTTATAATTTATGTTATCTTTATTTGGACATCAGAGGGCTTGCATGATTGTCATCAAATTGGTGACCCCACACAAAAAATGGTAAATGTTTATGCCAACTTATGTTACAATCTTCAAATATTCCTTATAAGTAAGATATGAATAAAGTTAAAGAGAGGCCTTTAGGGACAAATTCAAAAAATAAGAAGATTTGTGTATTTATATTAAAAAGAGAATAACCGTTGATCCTATGGTTATGACTTATGATAATGACAAGACACGGGAAGTCGTAAAAGAAGGTTCTACGGAGAATTTGCACGCTTGGCTGTTGTGTATACTCACTCTCCTTAGGCGTATTTTGGGGCAAAACCATGTTTATGATTGTCTAATACAATTTCGAACAAGTAAGATGATGAAGATGAGAATAGATCCATATATTTAAAAAGGAAAAAAAGAAGAGAAAGTTGATCTGGTCTTTTTCTTTGCTTTGCTATTCGGTGCATGGATGACCCACAGTAATTAATTATATTATATGTGCAGTTCTACTAATGCCAAAGTTTGGGAAGATAATGAATGAATGAATGAATAGTGATAGATATTGTATCTATATCTCTCCCGAAGTGGTGATTGTGATATATGAGAGCGAGCATTTTCAAAATGTACCGTTGGGAGAGCTTTTGGAGCTTCTACGACATACGCACAAGGATCCGTTGTAAGATTGTTCTGTCTTCTTGTTCATTCATCTGACTTGACATGGGACTCCAGTTGGTAGCTATAAGCGACAAGATTTGATTTTTTTTTAAAAAAGTACAAATTTTCATTTATAAGGTCATGGTAATTTTCTGATTCCTTCTGTTAAATACTGATGTTAAGCTCCAAGCTGTTACTTGAGGTCATTCAAATTATAATATATAATTGGATTTAATACAGACAATTCAATAATATTCTTGGTACACGAACAAACAACCAAAATCATAGTAAAAATCTCATTGAGACACTACAAAAGAGAAAGGTTTTCACGACGAAATATATCGTCGCTACAAGAAACCAAATTGTTGCAAAAACTATTTAGCAATGGAAAAAAATCGTCGAATAAATGGTCGCAAAAGTCCGGTAGCAAAAAATTATCTACAACGTTTTAAAGGAATCGTTGTTCAAAAGATTTTGCTACGATCATCCTTTCGTTGCTAATAGGAATAGGCGAGTGATAAAACAAACACACATAAGAGGAGGGTGAATTGTGTGTTTTTTTTTTTCACAAGTTCTTTTAATTCGTATAATAAACAGATCCTAGTTAACAAATAAAAACAATAGGAGCCTGTTAGGTTATATGAGCCTTTTGTGGGATAGGACCTTCCTTAAATGAAAGGAGCCTAATGAATAATAAATCTTGTTAAAACAATTTAAAAACAGAAGGCGTCTGTTAAAACTGAAAGGAACCTCTTACAAGTTGTAAATAGAAAGAACCTCTTATAAAAGCGAAGGAGCCTCTTGCAAAAAAGAACACACTCACAATATAATGCAGAAATTTAAAAGGGAGAGAGAAGAAAGACGCAGATAATTTATACTGTTTTGGCTTACAACCTAACCCTACGTCCAGTCTTAGGTATCCAACTTGAGTATTTCGTTATAAAATCCAAGTATTAAATTTGACAAGCCTCTCCAAGCTCATAAGTACATAATTTTCAAGGTTCTTCAACCTTCCACACTTGAAGTGTGTAACAAGTTTCTAAAAGCTCAAAGAAAAATAAAATGTAAAATAAAAAATAAGTTCTTAAATAACAATTTCTCTCTTGATAGAGTGATTTCACTTTCTATGGCACAATAAGAATGATATAACTCTCATGAAGATAGATGTTACTCAAATGTTTCGAAAGTTTATGTATGCTCGTTGCTTCACAAGTCAATTTCTTCCACTAGTTGTTGCTTCATCTTAATTCTGAGTTGACTTTAGATTTTCGATATCATCTCTGTTGGAACAAAAAATTTTGAAGTTAATTGTTCAAAAAGATAAGATCCTCTCAAACGTTAATAAGGAAAGTTTATTAAGAGGGTTCTTGCAAGAAATAAAGTAATTTTCATATGATTTTATTTTCTATAAAAAATATACTTATCTCTACAAGGAAATAAATCCAATTTGAATTTTGAAATATTATATAGTTATCATCAAAATCATTAAATATAAACCTTGAGCTAACAATCTCCCTCTTTTTGATGATGACAAGCAATAATAGATATTTTTTTCAAAATTCAAAGAGATAATAAATGATCTCGAAAGATACCTATGACTTTTATATGTTCCAACATAATTAGAAGAAGCACGTCTCTTAAGAAAGGAACCTATCGTTTATATATCACATATTTTCACAAATTCAATAGCAAAATCAATCACATATATAATTGGGGTAGCATTGAGAAATATATCATCATATATGTTGAAATATGTAAAAAATATATATATCAATATAAACTCTCCCCCTTTGTCATTATAAAAAATAATAGAGTACATAGAGGAGTGAAATAAAACAAAATGAAATTTGATGAGAGAAAAAAAAATCAATTGACACAGTCAGTGAAGAGTTTTCCTAAAGAAAATTTGTAAATCTAGGACTTGGTTTTAGAGGTTGTCAATTTGTTCAAGCATTTGATCCTGATTAAAGCGAATGTCCCTCAGTTGTTGCAAGAGGCTGACTTTTGTAGGGTTAGACTCAAGATACCTGCAGCTCTTTCTGACTTCTTTTCAAGCCACACATTGTCCTTCATCTTGTTATCAAACGACAATCCAAACTATGCAAAAATCTTAGTCAATAGCATTCCATAAGGTAGACCACTGGTTGTGTTATTGTGACTTCCCTTGTCTACCATGAACTTCAGGATCGTTGCCGGGAGATTCATCTTATTACCTTTTAACAAATTATAAACCACATACGTGTTTAGGAGACTACACCTCTCTACTAAACTACTCCTTGGAAAAATGGAGGTAGCCGAAATGGATGCAAGGCATCTTGACAGAAGGTCCAAGTTTCTACACCAGTATCTCCCTTCATGGCATTTTTAGTATTCATACAAATGAAGTTCACTACTTTTCCCAGATCAATGTCAGCAGTGTCCCACTTATGATAAGGAAGGTCTATCCTACCTTCAGGAATTATACTCAGAATGTTTCCTAAGATTTCCTTTGTAACCAGAATCTCGCAATCGTGTACCTAAGAGATGATTGCCATTTTCTCATCAATTTCTTCCTTTCCCATATGTGTGAAAAAACATTTGATCTCACTCTCCTCTCCATTTCCCACTGGTTGAACCAATCCCATTCTAGTAGACTTCCCACTGTCCTCCTAATTATCTTGTCCTCAGCAGTCTACTCTCTTTGGAAAGAACGTAATGCCAGGTCTTTCAAAGACGAAGCCATGGAGGTGGATGGGTTGATAGCTAGAGTCCTCACCCAAATTCAGGAGCAACTCAGAGTACACATTGAGTGTAGGTAAGGCAAGAGTGTTTTCTTTTTTCCTATCTTCTCTATGCAGTTATTTTTTCAGGTTCACACTTTTCAATTGGACATTGAAGGCATAGTAGGTCACTTCTATAGCAATCCCTCCACAGTAGAGGCTCTGTCTGCCAGGTTCCAAGCCAATCAGAGGCAATTTAATTTAGCAATCCTTTCAACGCGAGCAGAATCCTCTTAGGAAAGCAGATCTCTTTACAGTTGCTTTGTTTGGTTTGAGTGTTTATCTGTGCTCTCATTGGGAACGCAACATGATTGGTTCCTTTGCTACTTGTTTATGTTGATTGTTTCGTTCAACATTTAGATGATTGATGTACTGCCATTTTAGATCCTTTCTTTTTGGTGTTTTATTTTGTCCAGGAGGTCTTGTTCTCTACTTGTTGTTTTGAGAGTTCTTACTCTCTCTAGCCTGTACATACTTTTATTTATTAATTTCATTCTCTTACTGATTTAACAAAAAAAAACATTTGACCAGTTCATCACACAAAGTTTCTTCCAAGCTTAATAAATTCTCCTAACCAACAACAAAAAATAGGGAGTGATGGGAATACCTATATCATCGAATAGATGGGGAGGCAAGATGCATCCAACTACCACCTTTCTTTTCTTGTAGCGTATCTTGTATCTTGCTTTAGCCTCTATTGACTGGAATAACTTCATTGGTGTTAAAACCTTCCCTTCTAAAGAATAGTTAGTTTCTTCGATTTTGTTCTTTTGGCCTTAAGGATTTCTTCAAAAAAAGCCTTTCTAGGAATAGGCCATTCCTTGTAATGACATCCTCAATATTTTCTTTAGCTAAAGGCTCTTTACCTTTTCTTATTTCTTCCCTTTTTCTTTTCTTTGATACTTCTTTTCTTTTTCTTTTTTTTTGCCTCAACATTTTCTTTCTGTGGGGCTTGTTTTGTAACATTTCCTTTGGTTCGCGGTCTTCTTTCCAACTAAGAAGATTCTTCATTTGAACCATCGTCATTTATTACCCCAAGCACTTCAGGCACTTTCTTCTCTTTGCAAACAATTTTGGATTTGCGGAATTTTTTAGAGTAAGAATGGGTAGGGAGAGAATAGGTATATGGAATCTCACTTTTTTTAATAACTCCCCATTATTGAAGGTCTCTTCTTCTTCTTCTTCTTCACTTTCTTTTTTCTTTTCATCTTCCTTTTCTTTTCCTTTTTCTTCTTCTTCTTCTTATGATCAGAAGCATATTGTTTTTTTTTATTGTTTCTTCTTTGTCATCTGAAGAGGAATCAAGATAATCTAAAGATAACATAGTAACAATCTTCCTTTTCCTATCTTTTAGGGTCTCCTGAGTGGGTGTTTCTAAAGTTTGGAGCTTTGAGGAGACAGAAACAGGTTCGGTAATAGTGTCCAAAGAACTTACCATGGGAGACAAAGGTGAAGAATCCGAAGCAAAGATTTGTTCATGACGAGGTGTTTCGCCATGGCTAGAAATTGAATCCAAAATTTTTTCTTTCCTTTTGATTTTGTTCTTGCCATTGTAGAATAGTTTTGTGAAGTTTGATAGAGAAAAACAACAGGCAATAAGAATGCAAAGAGTTAGGGTGCAGAGAGAATAAGCAGTGCAGATGAGAATGACAAAGATGAGAAGACGAGAGAAGTTTGCAAAAGGTATACTAAGTGATTCTTGAGCGTTGATCTCGTGAGAGGATGAGTAGACGTACAGGCTAGAAGAGGAAGTGTAATCAGTTGCATATCTTTTAACAGACGCATACGTAAAGTTGTCAGAATGCGCACACGTTTTTGAAAAAGCCAAAACAACACCATGAATAACTCCCTATTTTTAAGACGTATGTCACTTAGAATGTCAATCCAAGAGAAACCTTACAAAAAAAAGGAGCCTTCTAATCTCTAAAGAGTCTACTAAACTAAGAGAGAGTTTCTACGGAAATATAATAAAGGAGTCTACTAAACGAAATGCAAAATAAGTAGTAGAGAATATTCATGCAGAAATAATATCAGAGAGTTTGCATATACCAAGATCTTTTCTTAACACACAAAATCTATCTTGAGGGAGTGTCTTGGTGAAAATGTCAGCTACTTGATTCTCAGTATTAACATGCAAAAGATCAATGGTTCCTTCTAAAACATGATATCTAAGAAAATGATGTTTGATTTCTATATGCTTAGTCCTAGAATGATGCACAGGATTTTTAGAAAGATTTATAGCACTAGTAATATCACATAATATAGGAATATGAAAAAATTTTAAAGAAAAATCCTGCAGTTGATGCTTCATCCATAAGATTTGAGCACAACAGCTAGCAGCTGCTATGTATTTCTCTTCAGTCATTGAAAGCATTGTGGAATTTTACTTCTCGTAGGACTAAGATACTAGACATCATCTAAGAAATTGATAGTGACCACTTATGCTTTTTTGACCGACTTTATCACCTGCATAATCTACATCACAATAGCCTATTAAGTCAAATGAAACAATTTTTGGATACCATAGTCTGAAATCCATAGTTTCATGGAGATATCGAAAGATTCTTTTGACTGTTTGAAGGTGGCTTTCTTTTGAATTTGATTGAAAGCGTGGGCAAAGACACACACTAAGTATAATGCCTGGTCTTGAGCTTGTAAGATATAGTAGTGATCCAATCATTCTTCTGTACTTTGTCTCATCCGTAGCTTTTCCATCTTCGTCTTTATCAAGTTTAATTCTAGTGCACATGGGAGTACCCGTCAGTTTGGCATTCTTAAAATGATATTTCTTGATGAGTTACTTTGTGTATTTGTCTTGGCTAATGAAGACTCCTTTTTAGGTTTGTCTTATTTATAATCTGATAAAGAATGATAATTTTCCCATCATACTCATTTCAAACTCCCCCTACATTAATGCTGAGAATTCTTCACAAAAGGAAGGATTAGTAGCACCAAATATTATGTCATCAACATATATTTATACTATGAGTAAATCATTCTCCTTTTTTTAAAAAATAAATAGTGTTTTATTAACCTTTCCTCTTTCAAAGTTATTCTCATGCAGAAAGTTAATCTCACATACCATACTCAAAGAGCATGCTTTAAACCATACAGAGCTTTAGTTAACTTTATCACATAATCCGGATGGTTTTCATCTTCAAAACTAGGATTGCTTAACAAATGCTTCTTCATTAATGTAACAATTTAAGAATGCACTTTTAACATCTATTTGGAACAACTTGAAGTTTCTATAGCATGAAAAGACAAGTAAAATTCTAATCAATCCCAATATAGCAATAGATGTATAAGTTTCATCAAAATCAATACCTTCCTGTAAGATGTAACCTTGAGCTACAAATCCAGCCTTGCTTTTTACCACCTTACCATTTTTGTCAAGTTTTTTTTGAAATTCCCACCAAGTCCTAAGGATTGACTTATTTTAAGGATGAGATACTAGATTCTGGACTTTGTTTTTTTCAAATTGATTTAGTTTTTCTTTCATGGCTGAAACCCAGTTTTCATGAGTAAGGGTCTCTTCAACAATCTTTGGTTCCATTTGTGAGATGAGAGCAACAAAGTTGTTTTTGAATGATGATCATGTTCTTAGACTTTCAAAAGGATCTCCCAAAATATATTGATATATATCAAGACATCATCATTCTCTCGGTGTTTTTCATTGCATAGGCTTCTATTGAGATGAAGGAGCTTGCTCTGTTCTAGTTTCAGAGGAGGCCTTTTTGATTTTATAATTCTGAAGGTATTATAGGTTTTGCTTGATTCTTCGATGTATTTTTAGGTACCAATGGATGCTCTTCATCATCTGAGTTAGTTGTTGTTATCGAAGGTAGTGTTTCATCAAATACAATATGTATCGATTCTTCTATTTTCTTTGTTCTTTTATTATATGCTTTAAATCCTTTACTAGCAGTACTATATCCCAAAATGATAACTTCATCTGATCTTGCAACAAACTTTACAAAGTTGTCTTTTCCATTGTTTAGAACGAAACACTTGCAGCCAAATGCTTGAAAGTAAACAACATTTAGTTTTCTTCCTTTCCACAGCTCATAAGGGGTCTTTTTCAGAATAGGTCTTATGAGACACCTGTTGTATATAACAAGCAGTTGACACGACTTCACTCTAGTAATCATAAGATAGGTCACTTTCACATAACATTGTTCTGGCTATATCTACAAGAGTCCTATTCTTTCTCTCAACATCTCCATTTTACTGAGGAGTCCTTAGGCATGAGCAGTTGTTAGTTATACCATTATCATTGCAGAAGTCTTCGAATTTTCTTTTATCAAATTCTTCTCCATGATCGCTTCGAATAGATGTAATGTAGTACCTTTTTTTTCATTCTAAACTTTCTTGCAAAACTTCTTAAAGACGTCAAAAGTATCATTTTTATTTGATAGAAAATAGACCCATGTAAATATGAAAAAATCATCTACTATAACAAAACTTTCATGTTTGCCACCAAAACTTTTAATCCTAGTAGGACCAAATAAATCCATGTGCATGAGTTCAAGTGGCTAGTTAGTAGTCACAATATTTTTAGAAGGGAAGCTGCTTTTGATTTGATTTCCTTTTAAATAAACTTCACAAAGCTAATTGCTCTAGAATTTCAAATTCAGTAGTCCTCTTACTAACTCATTTTTGGACAATTTTGATAAAATGTTCATGTTAACATGTCCAAGTCTTTTGTGCCAGATAAGTGAATCCTTTTCTATTGAGACAAAACACTTGTCACTTTGAGAACATATATCTTCCAATTGAGCACAATATATGTTCTGATTTTTAGGAACAACAAAAACAATATTATTTTTAAGATTGCCAATTATTTCACAATGTGATGCATAGAAAATAACTTTGTAACCTTTATCACATAATTGACTTATGCTAAGCAAGTTATGTTTCAATCCATCAACAAAAAGAACATTATCAAAAGAAGTAGAGTTAGAATCACCGATTTTACTAATTTTGGTGACCTTTCCCATGTTTTTATCGACAAAGACAACTTTACCTCCGTCTTTCCTTTCAATATAGTTTAAATGAGATATTTCACTTGTCATGTGTCTCTAACAGCCGCTATCAACTATCCATTGATTCTCCTTTGTCTCCATTTGAAGCATATCTCATCATCTCCTAATTCGTCCATAAAGCAAACACTGCTGACTTCCTCAGGATCTTCTTCTTTAAAGTTATCAAAATCTTCATCTGACCAACCTGCATTCATATAATGCTTTTTGGGTTTTCTGTTTTCTGTCTTGTCCTTTTGAAGAAGAGAACATTCTGGTCTTGTGTGTCCAGGCTTCTTGCAGTGATAGCATATGATTTCATTATTTTGTGTATTGTTATTGCCACTATTACCTTTTGATAGGAACCTATTTTTTCTAGTTTTCTTGTTTCCTTGTCTTTTCTTCATAAGCTTCTTTTTGTAGAACCAGACATATTTTCTGAGCATGAAGTTGAATTCGTCATCTCCATCTATTTACAACTCAATATCACTTTCAGCATCATTTGATGGATTGGTTTGTCAACTGCTTTTAGTGTCATTCATCTCTGTATAAGGATCCTTCTTCTTGCCTAAGATCGACTTCATGAATCATTAAGTTTCCTCTTAACCAATCAAGTGAGATTGGCTCGAGATCTTTTATGATTTCCAGAGCTGTCACTTTAGGTCTCCATTCCTTTGGTAATGATCTTAGAATTTATGTTACCAGCTTGTCATTTGGATATATCTTGCCTAAGTTTTTCAAGGTAGTGATGATGTTGTTGAAACATTTGAAGAATTCGTATATTATTTCTCCATATTTCACGCAAATAGTCTCATATTGATACATTAAAAGACTTATTCTATGTTTCTTTATCTCATTAGTTTCTTTAAAAGTAACTTGAAGCTTGTCCCACATTTCTTTTGCTGTAGAATAGTAGGATATCTTTTTGTACTCTTCTGGAGATAGTGCACAGATCAGATGATGTCTTGCTTTGACATTCAGTTATGCGTTTCTTTTATCGGCATTAGTCCACACTTCTACGTTTTCAATATTAGGAGATGTATTTCCAGCTTTGATAGCTTGCCAAATTTCGATATCCACCGATTGAAGATTGATGGTCATTCTCTCTTTCCAATAGGAGTAGTTGTTTCTATTGAAGTAAGCAAGCTTTCAGACTGATTGTCCTTCAAGACTTCTTATGTTGTTTGCTATGATCTATCACGTGCTGTAAAACACAGTAAATGTGAAACCTTGCTCTAATATAAAGCAAACACACACAAGAGGTGGGTGAATTGTGTGTTAAAATTTTTTTTGCAAGTTCTTTCAATTAGTATAATAAACAAATCCTAGTTAACAAATAAAATTAGTAAGAGCCTGTCAGATAATAAAGCCTTTTAAACGATACGAGCCTGTTAGGCAATAGGTGCCTTTTGTAGGATAGGACCCTGCTTAAATGAAAGGAGCCTAATGAATGACAAATTCTGTTAAAACAATTTTAAAATAGAAGACGCCTATTAAAATTGAAAGGAACCTCTTGTAAGTTGAAAACAGAAGGAGTTTCTTATAAAAGTGAAGAAGCCTCTTGCTAAAAAGAACACAATTACAATATAATGTGGAAATTTAAAAGAGATAGAGAAGAAGGACATAATCAATTTATACTGGTTCGGCTTACATCCTATACCTACATTTAGTCTGCAAGTATCCAACTTGAGTATTTCATTATAAGAATCCTAGTATTAAATTTGAAGAACCTCTCCAAGCTCACAAGTACATATTTTTCAAGGTTCTCCAGCCTTCTATACTCGAAGTGTATAACAAGCTTCTAAAAGCTCGCAGAAAAATAAAATGTAAAATAAAAAATATGTTCTCAAATAACAATTTCTCTCTTGATAGAGTGATTTCACTTTCTAAGGCAAAATAAGAATGATATGACTTTTAAGAAGATAAATGATGCTCAAATGTTTTGAAAGTCTGTGTATGCTCGTTGCTTCATAAATGTTATTGCTTTTCTTTAAATAGTCAATTTCTTCAACTAGCTATTACTTCATCTTAATTCTGAGTTGACTTTAGATTTTCAATATCATCTCTGCTAGAACAAAAAATTTTAGAGCTAATTGTTCAAAAGGGTGAGATCCTCCTACATGTTAATAAGGAAAGTTTACTATGAGGGTTCTTGCAAGAAAGGAAGTAATTTTCCTATGATTTTATTTCCTTTAAAAAATACCGTTATCTATACAAGGAAATAAATCCAATTTGAATTTTGAAATATTATATAGTTATCATAAAAATCGTTAAATATAAACTTGAGCTAACAGCGAGGAGAGGAGAAACAGTTGCAGATAACTTCTTACTGCCATGTTTAATTTTGGTGGGTAAAGGTAATTAGCTTTGTTAACGTGGGTGTAGGTAATAATGTCTACTACGATTTATTTTAGTAGCAGAATATGTTTAGCCACATTTTTTAAAGCATAGCTAAATGTTATTGGAGATGTTCGGAAAGCGTAGGTAAAAGATTTGGTGACGATTTTACATTTATAGCTAAAGACTTTTAGTGATGAATATTTATTTTTAATTTGACTTCTTTATTACGAATTTAATGTTTAATGATAATTGTTAACAACATTTTTAATTCATGTTATTGTTTTTAACATGGTTTGAATTATAATTTATCACATTTTGTAATTATTGTTGGTGACATTTTTAAATAATAATAAAATAAAATAAAATAAAAATGTTTCATAATTAAAAATGAAATGCATTTTATAAAAAAACATATAATTAAATGTTAATTACAAAACTTAAGAAAAAATTTATTGACAAACTAAAACTCCTTATCGTTACTACTACTGACATATTGTGATCCAAGTATTTGTTTGACCTTCTTTTTAAGCTTAGTAAACTCTCTTTTAGTATAGTCTAGTTTTTGCTCATTACATTGTAATTTTTCTTAAGTACGACCTAGCTTTTCTTCATTACATTGTAATTGAGTCTTAAGTGATTGGTTCTCCTCTTGAAGCATCGTTACATATGTTGGTTGTGATGATGATGAAATTAATTGGCTTAGAGCCATACCCAAGACCTTTGATATACCTTAATCTTCACCAAGGACAATGTTGCAAATGTCATCCACATTGGGCTCATTCCCATCAGACAATGATCTCTGCAACAACTCCTACAATTTGTCCTATTTCATCCATATTAGGCTCATTCCCATCAGACAATGATCTCTACAACAACCCCTGAATCTTGTCATACAATTTAAAACACAAAATCGAGATGTAATACAAATATTATTAAATAAATAAATAAACTCTAAAATTTAAAATTTTATACTTACATAATTATTTTATGCCTTTTCAGACGTCCAACCTTCACCTTCTTTGTAGTGTATCAGTTTATAGAGTGTGATCCTATCACACACTTGTCCATATAGTTGAGTATGAATCTATTATATGAACTAAAAAAATTGAAACACAATAGATTATATTGTATTAAGTAATAGAATAATAACTTCTAAACATTACATTTACAAATTCTTGTCGTATGACAACAATTGAATTGGAGTCAGTGTTGTGAAGAGTTTTCATTTTTGCTCTATTAACCTTGGCTTTCTTACAATTTTCCTAAATAAAGAGAAGAAATACTCATTAAATGCAAAAACAAAATTAACGGAAGGAAATATGAAGAGAAAGAAAACAAAACTTAACCTTCGCAGAGGCTCAATAATCACAAATTTCAATCCAATTTTTTGGATTCATTCATTTTGGAACATGTCTCTTTACCTCCTCATCTGAAGGAAAAGACTCTTAGTATTTATGAAATCAAAAACGATGATAGCTGTGAGAAATTTGAACACCTTGGATATAATTCTTCTTGAGAAAATTTTAATAACTTCTTTAAATTATCTTTTGTAATACTACCAATTGTGTTAGGCACACCTATTTCATTCATAGTCTCCATATAATTCCCATAATTGTCAAACATCTCGTCAATCCCATCATCATTAACATCACAATCATTTACATCATTATTGTTACTATCATCATAACTTGTACCACCACTTCTATTACAACTTGCTTCCTTACATTCACCATAATAAGGCTATGGACTATAGAATTTATCTATGCCTTGGATTAGCAAGTGATTATATAGCATATCTTGATGTTGAAAGTTGACATTGAAGCAATCGATGCTAGGACAACTAATACAACATTCATCACCCATTTGATGTTATACAAATTTCATAAAACTCTTTAACTCCTACGTATTTAGTAGACCATTTCTGATGAGACATACAACTTTTATCCATGTAGCTATACAATAAAAGAACAAAATTTACTTATTAAATGCATTTTTTGTTCAATTTTACGTTACAATAAAAGTTACTGTTAATTAAGGTACATGGCCTTGTTTACACCTGTAAATCGAGAAAGAGACTTCTCGCTATCTGTTAGCCCCGAATTTTTTTTATTAATTAAGCATGATTAGACTAATTAATAAAATTAAGTTAGCATTAACTAAATAAGATAGCATTAATTAACATGTA
>JANZLX010000001.1:9987391-10003343 GCA_025531955.1 Erythroxylum orinocense
GAAAAATTTACCGACCGAACTGAATAATCGTCGGTAAATTTACCAACGGAAACAAATTTCCGTCGGTAAATTTACCGTCAGCCATATTTCCGACGCTTTTTTCCGTGAGTATATTCCGTCGCTAAATAAGCTTACCGACGGAATTTGTCTGCATTCCGTCGGTAATTTCCGTCGCTAAACTCCATTTTTCTTGTAGTGTATGTCTTTGGAATTCTCCTAAGCTCTCAATTTCCAATAAGATGGTGCATGTTTTTAGAAGAGAAAAGAAGCTTTGGGACCTTAAAATCTACAAGAAATCCTATATGAATGTACTTCATGGAGCACACTATGAGTTACCATAAAACCAAGGATTCATACCCACTAAATGCAGAACGTTGGATCATTTATGACACAAGGAAAAGTTCTCAGAAGTTGCAGCATTCCAGATAGGAAATAGGATGCGGCTTCGTATTTCGGAAGTTGATCTTATGGTGTTGACATTTGAGATATAATGCAAGGCAATTACTTTGTGAGTTATTGGCTAGTAATATTGGATAGTAAATACACAATCTACTCCTTTGTAAAGCTGTTAAACAACCAACAATAGTCTAACCCGCTGAGAAGGAATTCTTTCAATAAAAATTGGTGTTCAATGGCTACTTCAGGGGTCAATTTAGATGGCTAACTCTTCAAAACATATTATTGTCGAATGAATTTTTGATCAAAAAACATATTATATTGCACGAAAGTATTAGTCGTGTGTGGAGGAGTGGAATCACAGGAGCATATAATCATGCACTGTGGGTTTGCAACATTTTCCTCTCTAAGGTAGGTTTTGTGTGGTGCTCTCCTTCGCATACTACGGACTTTTTTCTTCATCAAAACAAAAACAAATGCTCACCTATCTTCATCATATATATCACTTTAATCATGTTATTAAAACTACGTAGAAAAAACTTACATGGACTAGTATGTAAACCTTTGCTTTTCATTACCAGGAAATCATGCCTATTCCTATGGATACAATGTAAAGTTGAAAGAAAGATGAATTTTTGGCTTAGCTAGTTTTAGGATACAAATGAAATTAATCTTCTTTCATGGATCTATATATAACAAGCTGGCCAAAGTCCTCTCTCTAATGGTTTAACATGAGTAAAAAGGTAAGAGATAATTTCTTTAATCAAATTAAAATAAAATAAAATAAAATAAAAAGAGATGCTAAAAAGTTGTAGCACAAAAAGTAGCAAGAAGATACAATTTTTCGTCCTAGGCTGGCATTATAAGACACGTAGCTTGTTAGAGTATCTTATATTGACTAAATATGAAAATGTTAATGAGTTTATAAGTGATAAGTGTTAACTATACAAATAACTTGTTCTAGTCATTTTGATAATGATTGACCCAAGCTCAATTCTTGTTAATGGGCTCTACACTCTATTCATATTAAAAATTCTAATATGGTATCATAGTAGGTTTGGTCTGGATTATTAAATTCCTGGTTGTCCGTCTGAATGTCCAGTCCCAATGGCTCGGTTCAGTGACGATTGGATGTCCAGTCCTAGTTGTACTTGAGGGGAGTGTTATAGTATTCTATATTGACTAAACATAAAAATATTAAGAGTTTATAAGTAGTAAGGGTTAACTATCTAAATGACTAGTTCTAGTCATTTTTAATAATGGTTGACTCAAGCTTAATTCTTGTTAATAGGCTCTACATTCTACCCGCATTAAAAGTTCTAATACCATGTTGAAAGGCTTAACTCACTATCAAAAGCTAGCTTAAGAGAGAAGGTTTATACACTGTTATAAATGGTTGAATGCATTTACACTTATTCGATGTGAGATTCTTGACACACCCCGTCAGCCCAAAACAGGGCTGAATATCTGCTGGGTATATTAGGCAAAAGGACATAACCGAGCACCACTCTAAACTATCAAGACAACCTGACTTTGATACTATATTAGAATTTTTAATATGGATAGAATGTAGAGCCTATTAACAAGGGTTGAGCTTGGGTCAATCATTGTCAAAATGACTAAAGCTAGTCATTTGAAAAATTAACCCTTACTACTTATAAACCCTTTAATATTTTCATGTTTAGTCAATATAATATACTTCATAACTCACAATAGAATCACATTTGTAAAATATTACAATGTATAAATATACTTTTCCTAACAATTTGCACTTTGTGTTGGCATTATCAATCACATTATTCAAGAGAATAGCCATTAAAAGAACGCAAGGTCACTATTGCCCACCAATTCCCATGGAAAGTTGTGGTTTTAAAACAGTATAGCTGCACTGTAGCTTCTACCTTTTAAGGAAACCTATTTGTTCGCAGTTCGGTAATGGGTTTATTGGATGCGCTTGTGAAAACAGATATGTACGCCATGTTTGTGGGCAAGCAGATGTTACGCTATCGTCTTTTTCGTTTCATGTTGTTTTCCAATCCATCAAAAGCATTGGCCTATGGTTACAATAGATCCACACGTGAACGCTCTACTAGCACCACCAGTCATTTAAGCTGTGTTGGAAATTTTTAACGAACGAATTTCCAATATGAATTATGGAAATTGACGACGTATACTAGGAGATTAATGGAACCTACAAGCGTTTTCCACAAAGAGTTATGTAGTACACAGGGTTATTCGTATTCCAAAATTCATTTATTCAATACTTATAAAGGGACTATATATTAATTGGTTATGCGCGCAAAAGAAAAAACTAAATTAGTCTGAAATAATTAAGAATATAATCAAAATTTAAAATAATAATATGATTACCATTTAAAATTAACTATTCTTCACTTAAACCACGTTTTCATTTAAACAAAGATGATATGTGTAGATTTGTAGCCTACTAAAAAGCAATATTGCTTGTAACCAAAAAAAAAAAACAATATTGCTCATTAAATAAATCAGCCAATAGAGGAAAAGCTATGGTTGAGGGAATGCCAAGACAAAAATACAGTTGAACCTGTCAAATACCCTTAGCTTTTCATGAACTGACGAAGATATCTCTAGGCATTAGATTATTAGAAACTTTAAAGTGGCTTTTCTTTCTCATTTTTCCTGAAAAATCTAGTAAGTTCACGACTATTTCACGCTTGCATTGATAGATGACATGTGAATCTCCAATCTCCACATAACTTCATTGTTGAGAAACTTGAGAAGGCAACTACACCACTATATATCAGTGTATATGTAATCACCGTGTAGCTATAGCCATAAAGATCATCTCCCAAGGCTCTGGATAGTTGTCCTATACTGTTCAATTGCTTTCTAAATTTCCTGCAACCAACTTCTGGTCCATTCTTTTGGACTATTTTCCTAGTAACAACAGATATGGCACCCCATGGAGAGGTTATATCAGGCACTTACACAAGGGCCAATCACTTCTCCAAGCCACCGAGACTCTCAAATGACAATCTCCAGAGAACAGTGTCAGATATCTCATTTGAACTAAGCAAAGAAACAATGGACATCAAACTCCCACCAATATCAGAGGTTGAAGATGCAAAATGTGAGTGTTGTGGCATGAGTGAGGAGTGCACTCTTGAGTACATTGATCGTGTTCGCAACAAGTTTCTTGGGAAATGGATATGTGGGCTTTGTTCCGAGGCTGTGAAGGAAGAGATGGAGAAAAATGGAGGGAAGAAGATAGACGATGCTTTGAGTGCACACATGAATGCCTGTGTCAAGTTTAACAAGTTTGGTAGGGCTTATCCTGTACTGTTACAAGCTGAAGCCATGAGAGAGATATTGAAGAAAAGCACGAGAAGGACCAAATCTATTAGTCCTAAAGGCAGTGAAAGGAAGAGTGTTATTGCAAGGAGTTCAAGTTGCATTCCAGCCATTACAAGGGACATGAACGATCTTACTCTGTCCAAATGACGAGCCAAAATGGCTTCAAACTAATAACACTTTTTGAGCTAATCTCAAAAACCCTTAGCAGGTTTTGTTTTTGAACCCTGTTCTCGAAACCCGGCAAGGGTTTTGTTTTGGGATGACAGCTCCAGCTATTGTCAAATATTAAGTTCCTGTATCTTTAGCCTTTACCATGGACCAATCTTGGGTATTACCTTGCAAGTTGCAAGGTTTTTTTTCTCTTTCGGTTGATCCAATCTTTCAACTGAAGGGTAATTTTTTCATCCCTTAGGTTGATTTAACCCTCGAACACCCTCTATGGTTTTAGAAGATGTCATTTTCTACCTTTCGTCATCTTTCAGTGTTTGGTCCAAAACCCTCACTATCAGTGCCATCTTCTTCGTGCTTACTTCAGCCTCTCAACGTCCGCGTAGTTGTGATTGTAAGGCCTAGTTAATAAATACGAGTTAGCATATATGTATGTGATTACAGCTTGTTAGATGTTTCCAAGGGCTGTTGTATAACGTTTATGTATCAATATGTATTATTAATGGGGCAGAATAAATCCAATGATTGTTGCTGTTCATCACCGGAGACTTGATGCCTTACCCATCTATATTAGCAAAATCCTTCACTTATAGTTAACATGTTAACTAACTTACACAAATTAACCTAACTCATTTGGTCTCATGGATTAAATTTGGAAAATAAAAACTTCAGATTTTAAGAATAAGCAAAAGAGCATAATTTGAATTTAAAAATTAAACTAAAAGTTTAAAGACTAAATTAAGTTATATAAGAAGTCCAACAAAAAAAAAGTAATCAAATCCAAAATGTATAAATAACTTATATTATTATCTAATAAATATTCTATATTATTTAACTTTTATATAAATACTTTATTATTAAAATCTTATCATAATTATTTATTTTTTAAATTTTTTTATGAATTATAATATTATGTATGGTATGATCACAATTTTGTTTTACAATAATTTTATAAATTTATTTTTATTTAAAATAATTAAATATTTTATTTTATTTTTTATTATTATAAAAATTAAAAAGATATGAATTTATGGAACTAATTTAATAACAAATATGCTCTCGCATATATTGCAAATAAAAGCTCAATATTTGGGGAGATGAGGAAGTTAGGAGAGAAATTATGAGAAGCTGTCCAAAATTGATGCACTAGTTAGTTAAATAGAGATCAGTTGAGTGAATAAAAGTTCTAGGCTTTAGATGCAAAAGTATACACTTGATTCTTTCTAGCCAGCCAATCAATATATATAATTAACCAAAATGGAGTTACCCTACTTCAAATCCATCAAATATGTTGGGAAGGAAGCAGGTATAACACACGCAACAATTAATCAATAAATATTTCCCCAGTTGAATGAATCTATTAGGAGTAATAATGAGCAAAACAATTGCAGCAAACTAGGTGATTACAAGCTGCCTCAATAATGCACAAATCAAAAACAAATTACAAAGCACAATAATTATTTAATATGGCAAAAACTCCTTCGATATGAAGGATAAAAACCACGGGACCTCTCTTGGTCCAAGCAAATGAAATCTACAATCACAAATATTGTCTTACAGAGATCAACAGCCACAATAATCCAAAATCAAAGGCTCAATCTCATATAACTACAAATCAAAGTAGAGAACTACATTAAGACAGCAATCACAACAAAAGGCTTCTATTCTAACAAATTCTGGAAAAGTTCTGGCCATCCAAATCCAATCTCCACTGTTCAAAATAAAGAACAATGAGTAAGGAACATGGTCACCAAAATTCAGCCTGATCGGACAAAGAATAAAAGACCAAAATCAGAATATGGTGAAACTTATCAGTTCTAAAAATACCTTAAGACCAGTCTGGTTTTGAAACCAAAACTCAACCTTCAGACCTCCAAACCAAATCTCCACCGTTCAAAATAAAGAACAATATGTTTTCAAACTGTGTACCAAAAATGAGACCGATCCAACGGTGAACGACTTTTCAATTACTGGAAATGTAAAATGAGTTAGGGTGAAAAAATTTCTCTTTTTGTGTAGGTTGAAAGAAAACCAACTCTCTCTCCTCTCTCTCTCTCTCTCTCTCTCTCTCTCGGTAGCTGAAATTTGGTTGAATAGGAAGACAAAAATTAGCCCTAATGGGCTCAAAAAAAGTAGGCTTCAACAAATTTTTGGGTTTTACCACATAGGAGGGAACCCAAACCCAAAAATTCTCCCCCTTCCCAACTATGTGGATGAGGTTGCCAAATAGGTACTCAATCGACAAGCTTCAAACTTCATCCTTGGTAGAGCTTTTGTGCACATATCAGCACCATTATCATCAATATGAATCTTTTCAATCTCAACAGACTTAGACGCTAAAACATCATGAATCCAATGATACCTCACATCAATATGTTTGGATCTACTATGGATATTGGACCCCATTTCTAGAGCCCAACATCGGATATGGGATCATGAAATTTGAGCATGGAAGGAGGCTTAGAAGTTGAAAAGTAAATCCTTTGGAAGCAAAGCGGGATCACCGCGAGGAACAAATATATCGCCGCGACAAACAGATAGGCAAATTCCCTTGGAACTTTGGGAATTTTACGCCGCAGCGAGCGAATTAACTTTTGCCGCAGCGAATCTGCGATTTTACTTTCGTCGTGACGATCAATTGGTCTCGCCGCGACGAACTCACCATTTCAACAAAAATAAAAAGCTTCAAGTTAATTACGCTACAACAAACTCTTGGCT
Source organism: Erythroxylum orinocense (assembly GCA_025531955.1). Taxonomy (NCBI): domain Eukaryota; kingdom Viridiplantae; phylum Streptophyta; class Magnoliopsida; order Malpighiales; family Erythroxylaceae; genus Erythroxylum; species Erythroxylum orinocense. Next base: position 9,994,007 of record JANZLX010000001.1, read on the forward strand.
TTACCGCGACAAAAACCTCTTGAGCAGAATCCATAACTTAAAATTTCCTATCTTACTAAATGCTAACTTAAGAACCATCAACCACCTTCATCAAATCAACCCAAAACAAAATAAACTGGAACATAAACACAAGCAACCTTCCAAAATCTTATTTTCATTGGAAAACGATTTAATGCAAAAGGTTTGAAGCCAAAAGCAATATCAACCATATCTCATTAATAACCAAAGCAAAAGTTTTACAAAGCTTTAATGAGCATTTCAAGCCACGTTACAAAACAAACCAAAAATACATCATTTACAAGAGTAGAATTTCTCGAAATGCAACTAAAGCCTTGGTTTACAACAAAAAAAAACTAGCTCAAAGCAAAATAAGCCTAGTCGGAGTGATGCCTTGACTCTTGACTACTCGATCTTTTACTCCTCACCTGAAGATGGGACGGAATGGGAGGGGAGGTAAACTTAAAGCTCGTGGGCAACAATTTTATAACCAATAACAAGCAAAACCACTGAAAACTTATTTTCAATTGTAACAAAAATTCACATTGAATCACAGAGCATATATTTTTTAAATTCTAATCCAACTTTTTAATAATGCAAAACAGATATGCATCAATCATGTCAATACATCGTGAGCACATATGCACATTAAAATGATCTGGAAGCTCTATAAACAGAATAAGCTATCACATTTTCCAAAAAGGGTCTTGTGTAATCGTGTACAAAACGAGCTAACACAATTCCACATAGTGGTTTTGCGTAGTCGTGAACATAAGGGAGTCCATGAAGGAGCTCTGTGCCATTAGTAGGCAGGTGGAAGAAGCCTTTAGTCAAAGTGCACTTGACAACATAATGGATGAAACTAAACCTACATAACATGTATTTCATAATCTTGTAAGCTTGTTGCCCAGAATGGCAAATTTACGAAACTTAATCTTTTTCAAACATAGTATCTTTTCAAAAATCATTTTCATATTATTTTCATAAATCATCAGCACAATAAGCTCATACCAAACACATAACACTTTTTTAAAGCATTCAAAGAGTTATAAAGCATGTTCATGAAGTAGTTGAAATCGTTTATTTCCATCATTTGAAAGAACACATTAATGGCCTATTACTTAATCATAAATTTGTAACCCACCTTAAATCCTTACTTGTTACTTGCTCAAATGTGTCCGTCCTCTTGATCCTCTTGCCTCACTTGATTTTCTTAAACAATAACCAAATTTACATTTAATTCGGTTCAATAATCAGAAAGTTACTACCTAAACAATTTCGGACTATCGTTATGAATGAAACAAAATTCTATACTCAATTTCACTCCCAAATTTGAAATTCTTAAAGACTGAATTCCTTCATGCAACTTGTAGCCATATGTCTCTAGTTTACATCAAATAAAAAATCACTCAATTTAGACATCTGCATCAAAAGTTATGTCCAAAATACCAAAACATGTCTGTGTAAGAAAATTGGAGTTCGCCGCAGCGAACCTTTTCAGAAACTCATTCTGAAGACATTTTTTCGACATTCTTCAACTTTTTACTTCCCATCTCTCACATATAACCCACGTTAACACTAAAACACCTCTTCTACTTTATTTCCAAGCTCATTTCAACCCAATATCATTGAAAAAAATATCAAAATCTATCTTTGATCATTAACCCTAAAAGAGAACACTTGCCTATAGCATTCACTAACAACTTCCCACACATGTTCATCTATATTTGAGTTTCATCTAACAAAACAAGATGAAATAAGGCTTATACTTACTTGTTGATGCTTCAAATTCTTCAAAATCTTCAAGAATCTCCAAACCCTAGCTTTCCTCTTCTTTTTCTCCTATTACCACTGCACTCTCTGCTTCTCTCCCTCATTCATAATTCTTCTTCTTCTAATTTCTATTCTTAATAATCATACAATGTCCATTTTGCCCTCCATATAAGCCTTATGTCCTAAATGCTTAAGTGTTATGCCAAAAATGCCCTTTTTCATTCTTTCAACATTACTACTTTAATTCCATCAATCCAAGCAGTAAATCCTCTGATCATTGACATACTAATTAAACTACAAACAAAAATAATTTGTCAATCAAGACCTCAAAATTTAATTGAAATCATACTTAGTCAATAAGAAAAGAATTCGGGGGCTAACATTTCTTCCCCTCTTAACAGAATTTTATCTCCGAAATTCTTACCTGAGTTATTGAAGAGAGGCAGATACTTCTCTTTCATAGCTTCCAACAGCTCCCATGTGGGCTCTTCCACCGAATGATTTCTCCACAGGACTTTGACTAGTTGAACTGTCTTGTTCCTAAGGACCTTCTCCTTGGTGTCCAAAATCTTTATTGAAATCTCCTCATAACTTAGATCGTCTCTCAACTGAACCTTAGTGTTCTGAATGAACAGGATGGATCTGATCTATACCTCCTCAGTATGGAAACAGAAAAGACATCATGTATCTGTGACAATTCTGGGGATAATGCTAACCTGTAGGCTAACGGGCCAATCTTCTCAACAATTTCATAGGTATCCACGTATCTCGGACTCAACTTGCCCTTCTTACAAAACCTCATTACTCCTTTCCAAAGAGATGTCTTAAGAAACACTTTCTCATCGACTTAATACTCTATCTCCTTTCGGTATGCATCAGTATAGCTCTTCATTCTATCCTGAACTGCCTTAAGTCGTTGTTTAACTAGATTGACCTTGTCAACTATCATCTGAATCAATTCTGGTCCTATCAGTTTCCTTTCTCCTTCCTCATCCCAACATATCAGAGTTCTATATCTCCTTACATACAGTGCTTCATAAAGAGCCATTTGAATGCTCAAATGGTACGAATTATTGTAAGCAAATTTGACCAATGGAAAATGCTCATCCTAAACTCTTTTGAAATCCATCACACATGCCTTGAGCATTCCCTCAAGTGTCCGAATGATTCTCTCAAATTGACCATCTGTTTGGGGATAAAAAGTAGTGCTAAAATTCAACTTAGTTCCCATAGCCTCTTGTAAGCTTCCCCAGAATCTTAAAGTGAATCGAGGATCTCTATTGGAAACTATAGAATCTGGAATCCCATGTAATCTCATTATCTCATCAATATACTTCTTTGCTAGCACATGCAGAGAATCAGTCTATTTAATTGCCAAAAAATGGGCTGACTTCATCAAACGATCCACAATAACCCATATGGCATCATGCTTCCTACTAGTCTTGGGCAAACCCATCAGAAAATCCAGGGTTACTCTTTGCCACTTCTACTTAGGAATAGACAATGGCCTTAACTTGCCTAAAGCTGCCTGGTGTTTAACCTTGACTTGCTGACACACTAGACACTTACTTACATACTCTGCTACATCCTTCTTTATGCCTTTCCACTAGAAATGATCTCTCAAATCCCTGTACATCCTGGTGCTACCTGGGTGTATGGCATAAGACGCATTGTGTGCCTCATCCAGTATCTCATCCTTCACCTCTTTGACATTTGGAATACAAAGTCTATTTCTTACTGTCATAAGTCCATCATCCCTCACTACCACTTCAGATTTCTCGCCCTTCTGAATTTCTTCTCGAAGCTTGCTTAATTCTGCATCCTATGCCTGTAACTCCCTAACCTTCTCTCTAAGTATCGATCTTACTCTGAAGTTAGAAAGAATGCAATTTGGTTCCCCCTGTTTTAAGCTTATCTTAAGCTTATCCATCTCTTCCAACAAAGGCAAATAAACTATTCGAACATGGGCTATTGATGATTTTCTACTTAAGGCATCCACCACTACATTCGTCTGTCCAGGATGATACTCAATCATCAAATCATAATCCTTGAGCAACTCAATCCACCTTCTCTGTCTCAAATTTAACTCTTTCTGGCTCAGTAAGTACTTGAGACTCTTATGATTAGTAAAGATCCTCGTCAGAACCCCATATAGATAATGCTTCTAAATTTTCAAGGCAAAGATTACTGCTGCCAATTCCAGGTCATGAGTCGGCTAATTCAACTAAAAAGGCTTCAATTGCTTTGAAGCATAAACTATCACCCTGTCTCCCTGCATCAATATACAACCTAAGCCCTTCCTCGAAGCGTCACTATACACTATATACCCCTCATCTCCAGTAGGCAAAATCAAAATTAGAGCACTTGTTAATCTACGCTTGAGCTCCTTATAAATTTTCTGACATTCCTCATTCCAAATAAATTTCTAACTCTTTCTCAATAGCTTAGTTATTGGAGTAGCTATCATGGAGAATCTTTCCACAAACCTCCTATAATAACCTGCCAGATTCATAAAACTTGTTGGGTCCCGTTACCGAAACCTAACTCTTCAAAAATATCACCATATTTGATCTCTTCATAACCTGTCTTTGATACCACTCATGTTGGATCCCGTTTCCGGGATCCAACTCTTCAGACAAACATAACACCTATGCTCTTGCTCTAAATCAATGTAAACATACATATAAAACATAACTGCGGAAAAAAAATCATAAGACTCTCAAATCTTTGCTTCATCTTGTAACACATTACTTACAACTAATATTCATCATTCACACTTCCATACCCTTAAAAGAGTTTTACAAAACTATAATGGCCTCTCAAGCGTAATACAATATAATCCGAACTCTCAAATTTCAAAAGTCATAAGAACTACAAAAATAGCAAATGAAACAATTCCCGTAGGCTCTTGATCATTTGATCTTCTAGCTGTTACCTGAGGATGGGACAGAGAGGGGGGTGAGCTTGACAGCTCTTGGGAATAGTTTATAACAAAAGAATAAGCAAAAACCTTGAAAACGTTTTTCTTTTCTTAGAAAGCTTTCTTAGAATCATAAAAATGCTTACTTTTCAAAATTCTTGTCGTGTAGACAAAATTCACAACTTACAAACACATGAAAGCATCAACTTAACAATTCACAGATGCAATGCATTTTCTTGTATTATATGTGGATGACATACTACTTGCAACCAATGATAGGGTTTGTTACATGATGTGAAACAATCTCTCTCTAAAATTTTTGAAATGAAAGATATGTGTGATGCATTTTATGTCATTACCATAAAGATACGTTGAGATAGATTATATGGTGTTTTAGGTTTGTCTCAATCAACCTATATTTAATAAAGTTTTAGACAGATTTCAGATGAAAGATTGTTCACCTAGTGTAGCACCCATTGTGAAAGGGGATAGTTTCAATTTGGACCAATGCCCTAAAAATGATTTTGAAAGGGAACAAATGAAAAACATTCCATATGCTTCTGCAGCCAGAAGCTTGATGTATGCTCAGGTTTGTACAAGACCTGACATTAAATTTGTCATTGGAATGTTAGGTAGATATTAGAGTAATCCAGGATTAGATCACTAGAGAGCTGCAAAAAAGTATTGAGGTACCTTCTAGGGACCAAAGATTACATGCTTACGTACAGACACACCGACAATCTGGAGGTAACAGGGTAATTAGATTCAGATTTTCCTGGTTTGTTGATTCACGAAAATCAACATTAGGTTATATCTTCATGTTTGCCAATGCAGCCATACCTTAAAAGAGTGCCAAGTAGTCTTTGACTGCTACTTCCACCATGGAAGCTGAGTTTGTTTCTTAGTTTAAGGCTACATCATATGGTGGATGGCTAAAGAGTTTCATATATGGGCCTAGACTTTTTAGATTCCATTTCTAGGTCATTGAGGATATATTGCGACAATTCAGCTACCATTTTTCTAACTAAAAACAATAAGATTGGTAGTTGAAGTAAACACACTGACATCAAATTTTTATCTATAAGGGAACATATTAAGGACAAGAAAGTGGTTATTTAACACATTAACACTAAATTGATGATAGCTAATCATTTAACAAAAGGCATGCCACTAGTGAAGTTCAAGGATCATGTTGTTAGAATGGGATTGAGTTCCATTATATAGTTTTCATTGTATGGACAATGTTATTTTCATGAAAATTTTATAATATTTTCTCATATTATGGTACACATTATTGAATTTTGAGAAAATTGATTATTTTGGACCTGGAATAAACATAGGCTTTATTCATTTAAGTCTTGTTACCACATTTAGTTGATACAATTATAGTATAATGTAATACATGGAAGATGATAATCAATTTACTAGAGGACCTATCGCCATAATTCATATATTATATTGGATCGGATTAGGATTTGATACTAAGTTAAATTTATGGACCAAGTGAGAGAATGTGAGAACTTTTCCTCTTCTTGTGTCATAAATGGTCTAAACGTTAAGAAAGTTAATGGGTATGAATTCCTAGTTTTAAGGTAACCAATATTGTATTTGATGGAAGCACATTCGTATAGGTTGTTTTATGAGATTTTGGGTCGTTAACCTTCTTTTCTCTTCTGAAAGACATACACCATTGTATTGGGGATTTGAGAGCTTAGAAGAATTCCAAAGCGTAGCTTTTCAAACACCAATAACAATGGCAGGAGGTATTTCGTTTTTCTTCCACATTTATTTTATATGATATTCTAATGTATATTATTATTGAATATATGATAGAATATGCTTATATAGTATTCTATCTCAATATTTTCCACTTAACTATCGGTCATTGTACATCTAAAGAGCTCTTCTCATTCTTTCCAATTTCTTCTTCCCTCTCATCGAGTGCAACTTTCACTTTAAACAAATAATAAACAAGTTAGAGCTCAAGTTTATTAGTAAAATATTAATTAGATATTATCAATAACATACCAAAAAAGCCACTAAAATCTTAGATATCATACACTACAAGAAAACAAGACATTTTGCGACATTTTTAAAACGTCACAAAATGTCAAAAAATGTCGTAGAATGTATTCTGCGACGTTTTAAAAAACGTCACAAAAAACGTCGTGGAATGTGGTGTAGACAAATGGTTTCTGCGACGTTTTATATAAAACGTCACAAAAAAATACCGATATTCCGCGACGATTATAAAAACGTCACTGAAAGTTTAGACAATCTGCGACGTTTAAAAAAATGTCGCAGATTGTCTAACATTCCGCGATGTTTTTAAAACGTCACAGAATGTGAAGGAATCTGTGACGTTTTACTGGAAACGTCGCAGAATGTCTTTCGTGACGTTTGTAAAAATGTCACGGAATATCTTTCACGACGTTTTTATTATTATTTGTATTATTTTTAATTTTTCCATTTTTTGAAAATTATATTAATTTTAATAAATATTTTTTTAAATACAAATTTTTAAGCTTATTTATTTCATAACTATTTAATATTATTTACAAATTTTATTTATTTAATAATTCTTTAATTTTTTAATATATCATAAATTTTAATTATTATTCATATAACAGCTCATTAGTGTTGAAATTGTATTTGGAGTTTTGTCCCGCACAGGTAAGGCTTTTAGCTTTGCTCATCCTCCAATGAATGTCGTTAGTAATCCCTTGCTTGGGGACTACTGAAATCAAAATCATGCAATGGAAGTTTGTTTGAAAGGCATACAGGCAGAATAACTTGAACCAATAACTCAAGCTAGCAAATGGACAATTTTTATATTAACGAACCCAAAATTGCAACGCAGTTGGAGAAACGGTAAGAGTTGACGGAATATAACATGCAAATTCTTATTGAGGATGAAATGCAGCTACAACAATACATCTATTGGTTTATAAGCAAAAATGACAATAAATGGGTGTTTAGTGATTGACTAGCTCAGCTTGCCCTGCATCCATGTCTTTAACATGTGTAATGCAGCTTTCGGTTGATCCATTGGCACCAAGTGACCAGCTTTATGGACCTGATTTTGATATAGTCAGCCACATAATTGAAAGAGTTAGATTTATCTTATGATTAACCTGAGAAAAAAATAAGAAAGGTGATGCTGGTGTGATACATGTAAGAGTAGCCAAAAACCTTGAGGAAGGAGAGAAGGCCATGTTCTTTTAGCTCTCCAGCTTTAGAACCTCCCAACATTAAATAAGACCGTAGGAGTTGCTAAAAATTGTTTCCGGCAAGACCATTTAATTTCATTAACACACCAAAAATTTCCCGTGCCAAATATATGTATAATATATATTTTTATGTAAGTAGGAGCTTTTTTATTATACCACAATGTGGAAAAGAAGCTTACCAAGCTAGTTGCATATCAAATCCTCCTCTCCAGCATATATAAGCACTCTGATACTGCTCTCCAGAAGCGTATGAATTCCTTTTTCATAACTTTTCAACCCAACCAATGTTTCTTACTCCAAGAGCCTTCTTAACTGTGTCTTGGTTTAGAAAACTATCAGCTCGCGGGAAGTCGTAGCACAGCTGGCCTTGACAGGTCTTTCTGATATCATAGTACTGCAGATTTAAAACAATAGAGAATTCTCATCATCAATCAATTGAACTAGACGAAATTTGATTGTTTTAAAAATTAGTTTCAGGTTTCTTTCTTCCTTACATTTACATTTCCAGCAATCTTTACGATGGAGTTGAAAATATTTATGCAACTGGAGTAAGCAGACAAGCAAACATCATCGTCGCCTTTAGAATCTGACAGGCAGAATACAAGGTCGGAGTAAAATCAGTAATCTAGGAAGACAAAATCAATAGCATTAACTATATATTTTGAAAAAGGTCAAATGAAAAATATAAAAGGGAAATTAATCCATTACACTTCTTCGATAAAATTCATAACTTCATATATCATGAGCAAATATCAAAACCCAAAAACCAAAACCTCAAATAAAAAGAATACCAATTTCACTGTCAATCAAGTACCAAAAGAACTAAAAACTTCAACAAAACGAGAAAACCCAGCAACAACTCTTAAGAAACTTCAAATGGGCATCAATACTCTTTCTTCTCAGCAGCCCAAGAAACTACAATAAACACAAAATTAATAGAAGAAAAAAAAACAACTTTACAATTTGACAACAGCACCAAAGCAACAATGCATGAAAAAGTCATTCTTCATCCAAACTTAACCTCAACAGTTTTCTAATGACTGACCAGAACATAGGCAGAATTAAAGAGAAGTGAATACAGAAATAAGAAATCCAAATTAAAAAAAGAAATGCACCCACGAATAAATTCATACAAGAAACGGAGGAATTAAGCACCAGAGGCAGAGAGCACGAGATGAAGGGGAAGATGTAGATGATCTAGAAGGTGGGGTTGAATAGATCTTTCAATCTTTTCGAATAATTCTACAATAATAATCAGAAGTCAATTCACACAAAAACCAAATTAAACAAAATCAAATATAGATAGTAGGGAAGAAGAGCAAATACTGTTTTTATAGAGATTCGGTGCTAAGACCTACGTCCTCTACCTAAGCTCCCACTTAGGATTTCGGCAAACCACTATATTGGGCACTTTTGA
>JANZLX010000001.1:10003443-10019050 GCA_025531955.1 Erythroxylum orinocense
TTGTTGAATAAGTTTATTAATTGAAATTTAAAAAATGAAAAATAAAAAATATATAGCGGGTAACCCGCGGGTCTACCAATACCCGCTGGGCAGGGTATGGATTTTCAAAATCATTACCCGTTTCTGCTGGGCAGGGTATGGATTCAAAATCATTACCCATACCCGTGAGACCCATACCCATACCCGGACCACCCGCCCGTTTGCCAGGTCTACCAAAACGTCCCTCCTTTTATTTTGCGACATTTTAATTAAAAAACGTCGTAAGAAGTACTACAAATTTATGACGTTTTAATAAAACGTCGCAAAAAGGTTGAATATTTCGTGACGTTTCTTAAACGTCGCAAAAAGCTTTTACAATCTGTGACGTTTTATAAATAAAACGTCGTAGATTATATTAATTTGTTGTAGTGATATCTCACAACATTCTTACGTATAACTCTCATATATGTATATGTAAACTTTAAATGGCAAAAAATTTACGGCTAAGGCAAACACAATATTGCAATTTACACATTATCTTTAATAGCAATAATGTGATTCTTAAATTTGTAATCTTATATTAGAGTAACAATTATAATAGTTAATTATGATATAAAACTTTGGAAACTAACCTCTTGCGAAGCAGTAAACTACAATCGAGATAAGAGAAATATCTATTGCACTACAAGAAAAATGTCGTTTAGCGACAGATATTACCGATGAAATACCTAAACATTCCGTCAGGAAGATAGTTTAGCAACGGAATTTACCAACGGACCAAGGTGTCGTAGAAAGGCCATAGGTAATAATTTTCGACAAATAATAGATTGTTCATTAGTATATTTACCGACGGATAATTTATGTACCTGTCGGTGTATATACCGACGGTTGTTTGTGCGGTCGACCGTTGGTAAATTTCTGATGGTTAAAATTTGTCCGTCGGTAGATTTACAGATGGTATTGGTTATTTCGATGGTGATGTTTGATCCATCGGTAAGTATACCGATGGTTATTCTGCAGCAAATTCTGTCAAAAAAGTTGGCGATGAAAATACCGACGGTTTGTTATTTTATGTTGGTAAATAGAATTGATTTTACCTACACACTTTTGTTTTCCATCGGTCAATTTTTTAAATGTTGTTAAACAATCCAATCATTAAATTTTATTTGATGATCTTATAGTTGATGCATAATTTAAATAGTTTTGAATTCTCTATGCATAATTTTGATTTGTTTATAAATTGAATTTGTTTAAATCGAAATTTGATTGATGATATAAAGTTAAAATTATCTTAACTGATAATAAAAACATTAAATTGTACATAATAAGTATTTGCAATTCAAATGAAATGACTACAAGTACACTATTGATTTGGTGACCGCGGATGTTCTGATTGCTAAGATAAGGTACTACCCCTCCCCTTCAACTCATCCATCTCATTACGGAGCTGAGCTATGTACTCCATCGACTATTGCAACTGAGTTGCCAATGTCTGAACTATGTTCCGAAGCTTATGGACTTCATTAGTTGTCGATCGCCTACTAGATGTTGTTGTATTAAACGTGGAGGAATGCAAATAACATGTGTTCATAAATGAACCTAAGCGAAATATCCTTCAACGACAGTCCCAACCACCCACTACATGAAGATAAGTTTGAGTCTTATCAACATCTTCAGACTGCTGAGACTGTTATTAAATGCTTTCTTGTATTTGATCCTATCAAAAGGCAATGTTTATATTTGTAAGTGATAATTTTGAAGCATAAATATTAAACCATAAATTTGACATATATTTAGTTTTTTACATTGGGTGTTAACGAATGTCACATCGTCAAGTGATAACATAATATGAAGGTATTATATTTTTCCGTCTATAATTTTTAACGATTCTATTTCTGTCGATAATTGTCTATCGCTAATAACTAATTTTCTTATAGTGTTACAAGCATAAAAGGTTGGTTGGTTCAGGCAATGGCAACTGAAAAATTCTTGATTAATTGTATTACGAATGAGAGATAACAATTATGACTAAAACAAATCGTGAACAGACTAACAGTCGTAGTAAGAATCTTCATTCTTCAACCAAAAAGTATAAAATATTTATTTGGTTAGGTTGCAGATCGAAAAGGAGACAACTTAGAAAATTTTAAGGTAGACCAACCGGATGCAAAATAAACTCCAAATAAATTGGAAATACTTACTTGATTAGATTGTAAATTAGAATTGGAGATGACAATAACAAAATTAAAGAAATGATGAACAAACCAACAAAAATAGATATAACATTCCAGGCGAGAAGAAGCTTCCTATATAGGCTTAGCTATTTTACCGTTTTGTGCTTAACTATATTAATTGTAATTTCTTTCATCATCTATTCTTAAATAATAACATTTTTTATTTGTCGGTTTTAAAATAACTTGTAGAAAGAAAGAAATGGCCCTAGTACTAAGCTCTAGTACACACAGTACGTTCAAGTTCCTTTCCTTTCGATCTCGCCTTCAACAATCAATCCACTGCCAGTCTATCCTTGAATCCGTGCTTCCCAGCATACCAAATCATCGCTCCATCAATAGACATCATTAAACACCCAAAAAAAAAAACAAAAACCTTAAAATATCCATGCACCTTCATGGTGTTGTAGTCACGTCAAAAGTAACACGACCCTCTTTTTTTAACTCTAATTTTCTTTTCAGTTTTATAGTATTTTATTTTATTATATAAATTTTAATTATTTAAGTTTCGTATAAATCTTATATAAATAAATATAAGATCTATATAAATAAACACCTGATATTTATGAGGTAGAATAAAATACCATTGAAAAATAATCCTCTTTTTCTTTTGTTCTACCTCTGCATTGGAGACCAGATCTTTTATCCAATTTTACTCTGTCTTATTCTATCTCATAAAATCTTAGCTATTTATTTTGTGAGTCTCACATGAATCCCATACGAAACCTACATAAATAAACAACTGAAATTTATTGGACACAATAAAACACCGTAATATTAAACAAGAGATCTGGACTTTACGCATTGTCCTTTATATACAACCCTCCTCAGCTCCTCTCCTAGTCTTCTTCTCGTCCATTCCTCAAGTTTTGCTTAAAACATTAAGCAAATTAAATCTTCTCCCTCAGTCTCTCTTTCCGTCTCCAGACACCGAAGTGGGTCAAAAACTGATATTCTTAGATATATTATTTAAAATGACAAGAAATTTACCAATCGTAGCCAGAAGGGTATGGAGAATGATACGTGTTATATTCTTCATGCTTCAGAAGGGTATCTCCAAAAGAAAGCTACTGGTAGACCTAAACGCGATGCTCAAACGTGGAAACGAAATCGCCGCCAAAGCCATCGGAGACCTCATGTTCTACCATCACGACCTCCACGTGCCCTCCTCCGTCCCACCTCATGAGTACGAGTTCAGCTGCAGTAACACTCCCACCTTCAATCTCCGTTTTCACGTCAACAAACGTAGAAGCCACCACCACAAAAACAACAGTTTCTTCGCTTGTGCATTTCACACGCCGCAGACTAACGACGACGACGTAGCTACCATGAGTGCCTTGGAGCTGGCCTTGGAGATGTTGAACAGCAATAACGGGATGGTGGAGACGGCTACGGTGTCGCCAGTGTTGCCCGGGTTCGGAAAAAGCCCTATGGTGAGGAAGCTGAGGATAACGGACTCGCCATTTCCGTTGACAGATGTTGACGATGATAATGGTTTTGTTGACAAGAAAGCTGAAGAGTTCATCGAGAGGTTCTATAAGGAATTGAGTCTACAGACTAGGATGAGTTTTTGATTAATCACTTATCTACGGATTATATGATATGATCATCATATAATCTTGCTGAGATTTATTTTGTTGATGATTGTTATTACAAAAAAAAATATATTTCTTATCTTTAAAAAATATCTTAGTTCAATCATTATAGTTTTAATGATTTTAAAAAAGGAAAAAAATGAAAAGAAAGCAAAAGGGAAAAAGATCTCTGAGTACGAACAATCCTGTGCTGCATATATATTGTCTGTTAGAAGTCACAAAATTGGTGATAAAAGAAAAAAAAAGATAGTTCAGAGAAGGAACCGAGATAAGATTTAATTATATTTATTTAGGTAAACTCAAGTTGGTTGTTTTTTTTATGAACTTGATGCAGCTTTTTTAGTGTCCTTTTGCATTTTCGATATAATTTCTCTATCCTACAGTAAAACACTATTCGCTGGCTCCTCTACAAAAATACACTCTACCTTTTCAACTTTTTTCTCTTCCTCTTCTTTGGGGTAGCATACTTTTATGTTTGCTTAAAGCTCCCCCACTATAACATAAGAGACTTTTAGCTTTGATTGTTATACACTATTTGCTTGAAATTCATGTTACTTGCATTTCATCTAATACCGTCATCTAAACTGTATCTAAGAAATCATGAACTGCATTTTCTCAAATTTAGTTAAAATAAAGAAATTGTTAGAAGAAGATGTCAATAATAAACTAGATCGTAAGGAAAGATCGTTAACTGTTTTAATTAATGACTTAAAACGTACAAGAAGCTTTCTTGTTAATTCAGATATTGAGAACCTTTTTACCTTTTCTATCAAGTCTAATGTCACTTAGAATCTAAAAAAATAGTCATTTCTTTTCCTTTTCAATGGAATATTAGCCGTAAAACTTTATTTATTATTTTGTTTGTAAAAATTGTTAAATTTTTAATTAACATCTTATAGTTCAGACCATATATCATTATATTATATTATATTATATTGCTTACTATATTTCAATATTTATATGTTTTATTATTTAATTGTCAATAAATATTAATGATTAAGAATAGTAATCAACTTAAATTTATGATATTTTGATCTAATTAATATTAAAATTTTAAGCATAATTATCTTTTTATGTTCAAAATATTTACTTTTCAAATTTTAAATTACATGTTTTAAACTTTAAAAATATTTTACAATTTTTAGATGCTCCATTTTATTTTCATGAAATTAATGAACCGAAGTGTGGTACTATATACAATAGGTATCATTAAAGAATCATTTATGTATAAATTTATAGATTTAAACAAATTAAAATGGTTTTAAACGCATTGGCTATTTAAAAAAATTTATAAATAAAGCAAATGAAAAAAATAAAAATCCATATAAATGTGAATTATAATTAACCTTAGAATCATTAAGTACACTTACCATTAAAAATTATGCTTTTAACATTATTATTTTTAAAAATACTATCACATACAAAAAATCATCAAAATTTTCTTAAGAAATACGATAAAATATAAAATCTATAATATCAACTTTTGGCAAAGATTTTAAAATTGTCACTAAAAATTAGCTTTTGGCAACGAAATTCAAAAACCATCCCAAAAGGTCGAATCTTTTGCTACGATTTAAACGCCTTTAGCGACTATCCAGCAAAACGTCGCGTTTTTAAAATCTCCAATATCAAGTTTTGGCAATGGATTTGAAAAATAAACTTTTTGCAATGATTACAAGAATCGTCCCCATAGGTTAAACATTTGACGAATCGTTGCAAAATGTGTCACGTTTTGCGATGACAAGACCTGAATTTTGCGACAATATTCTAAAACGTAGCTAAAAGTTTCAATTTTTGGTGACGGATTTTTAAATCGTTGTCAAAAGTTAACTTTTAGCAATAATTTACAAATTGTCACCAAAAATATGTAACTAAAAGCTAATTTTTTTTATAGTGCACTGATGAACTTCTTTGTTGGTGTTTTAATAAAATTTAATTCAGTGTTACAATCAGACAATTTAAGTAATTTGTGGTAGGTGATATAGTCAAAATATATCTTCTCCACTGGTTTTTCCTTTGAGAACCAGTATCATATAGTTTTCACATGTCTTGAAATTAAAATCAATATAAAGGTTCCATGAAAATCCCAAATCTAATTAGAGATGTTTAGGTAGGATTTTGTATGTCATACTTAGTCATGTTATTGTTGGAATTTTACGGATTAATACTCTTATAGGATATTTGTTGGAAATTTAAGGACGAATATGTTGACAAAAAACATCTGAAACAGTAATTTCTTTGAGTATAATTAATCAAGGGATTGATTTCCTTGTCTCCTAATTGACCTGGCTTACTTCCAAGATTGTTTGCCTTCTAATTAAATATTATGGGACAAACGGTCCAAAAACTGTAGCTAAAATTAAGTACTTTAAGTCAACAGATCATAAGTCCAAACAAGTAACAAATTAAACCTAAGATTCAAGTGATAACATAATATGATGAAGGGATTATATTAAAACAGTTTATTAACTGCCCAATCAAACAGAAAAGCAAAACAAAATATAACATAATCACAAAACAATCTAAAATATAACGCCTTCCAACAATTTTCTTATACAAGTTAATAAGATTAGTGGGGAATCAAAATGAGGTGGGATTGTTATTTCTTGCAAGCAAAGATCGTCACTGTATCTTGTTAGATGCTAATCATCTGTAGTTGTCTTTATCTTTCTAGTAATGGATGATCAAAGGTGGTTTGAAAACTAAAGGTCCATAAAGCCAAAAGTTTAGGTGCAATGTTAGGTGAAAGTGTGAAATTAAGGCAAATTGCGGGACATATGTCAGCTTTAGAACTCACCTTTGGCTCATTTCACACATTAAATCCACGTGTACCTGTACACATATGCTTTAATCATTCATACCTTTTTAAACTTTTCCATTTTCTCGTTGGAGTTGTAAATATTCTCAGTAGACTCACTCCATACCTAAGCTACTGCCAATCAAAATTAAATTAAAAAGTAATGTTAAAGAACTGGAAAGAATTAGTGCACAAAATCTGAGCTACAGCCTGAAATTAATGATAGATTGCATGACTCTCGTGAAGATATAACTATGAAGCAAAACAAAAGAAAAAACATAACCAAGTCATTGTCAGGATGGATCAACCCTTTTCTTTTCTTTAATTAAATTTACGTATTTGTCTATAGGCAATCAATAAATCAGATGATGCAATATTTGGTAGTTTAATATTGTTATGGGGAAACTAAACCCGTACCTTAGCTTCAATTCTGTCAATTGGGTCATTCTCATTGATCGTGAAGTAATATATTTTGTGTGAAAACAAAATAAAAAAATATAGTATATACTCCCTCTGATTCATAATAAGTGTCATTTTAGAGGGATTTTAATTATTCAAAATAAGTGTCGTTTGTAACTTTTATGCATATTTATAATTTTACTTCTAAAATTATCCTTTAATTTCTCTCACATCCTAATTACACAGATTACACATATTATATTTTTAAAGTACTTTCACATGTAATTAATTAGGGTATATCAGATATTTCATTAACTTTCTTAATAAATGTGCATTTCTTTAAAACGACACTTATTATGAATCAGAGAAAGTAGCAAAGATGCCTGCTTTTAATTATTCCAATTCACGTTTTCTTAACGTTTAAGTCTATGCGGAAGCAGTGGACTAGTTAAAATCATCCCTTACATAATATTCAAAACATTAAAAAAATAATAGTAACTTTCTAAGAATTTATAGTTAATCACATTATATATTTATATGATCTAGTCTTGCTCTATCTTTTTTTATTATATAAGTTCATAGGTTTCAACTCTTACAATGTTCTCGAACTCGCCTTTAACTATAGACTCGAATCATTAATTGGGACCTTCACATGTGTCCATATAATTATTGACTGCAGAGTTAATCAATTCCTTGCAGAATTGACACCTTGCAAACAGGCATTCAGTTTCAAAATCAAAAGAGAGAGGAAATCATCAGTGTCATGTCGAGAAATTTCTCACAGTTTGAAAAAGACAACAAAATCCCAGATCAACCCATGAGCCCACAAATAATTGAAGTAAATGTTGGCCACAAAAAAGATGAAGAAGTTATTCAAAATTTCCTATAAAACCTAGTTATGTGCAGGGCGAGGTGGCCTATTCTTGTTGGGGCTTCACAATATATTTCTGACAAGGGTCTTCCTTTCTCTCGTTTATCCCTCTCAATTTGCTAACAAAAGAGAGATGTGTTCAATTCAATGTCCGGAGTAGTTGTACCACCAGAATGAATAATAAGGTGCCAGTTGCCCCCAAAAACCCATGAGCTCGGAAGCTTTGGATGAAGCAGGTGGCGAGAAAGGTTGCAAAAGAATAGGATTTGTTCTTTCTTGAACTCTCTCCCCTGTTAAGGAAAGAAAAGGTCTTTATAGTTAAATGTCACCAGCAGCTTTGCTTTACACACTTTCAGCCATCTAAAACTCTAATTAGTTAGTCATAGACACAAAAGTACATACACATGCGTGCGTAGAAGTTGCTTTAATTGTTTTGTGTCTCTAATTATCTAGTGAATCAAATCAATAATTCGACAAAGGAAAAAGATTTGTCTTCCAATTTATGGCTTAACGTAATTCGTTTGATAATGACATTTGTGAATGTGCAGGCAGTTAAAATTTTTTATGCATGTATGTTTATTGAAGATGGCATTTTATGGATGAATTGAAATAGGTTGCATGTAAGTAGCATCCATGCATCTCATTGAAATAGATTAGTGTAGATGTTTACTCTTAGTTGGCAACTCAAGAAAATATATTTAAATGTGTTTCCTTTTACAAATGAACTTTTTATAATTTAGACTGGAATTAAAATTGATAAATTCAAATTTTAATTTTCTAATTTTAAAGTCATGTATTAGTGATTCAATCTGATTTTTAAGTTAACTAATTATTATAAATTAATATTTTTATTTTAAAAATAAAGATGGACCAATTAAAAAAGTTCAAAATTTTATATTTAAAGACAATTATCTTATTAGAAGAATTTATACCTTGATTCATATCTTTTATCTCGTGTTCAATATATTACTAGGAAATGCTTTTATGTTATATGAAAAAGCTTCACCAAAACAAATTTATATCTAACAATCAATTCGCCTTTTGTCTTTGAATTAGGTTTATATCAACATAAACAAAACTTTGGATTTTGTACATGAGGAAAATTCCACAAAATCTACCGTCAGTAAATATTTACCAATATTTTAAAACTTAAATCAGAAGTTAAATTGGTAAAATAAAATGTTTAAAATTTAAAAGTTTCAACCGAGATTATACTGTCATAAAATCAGCTAAAGATTGAAAATTAAATAATTTGAAATATGATTGAAAAAATTGTCCTTATATCCATAAAAGAATTTTAAAATTTAATTAAAAAAGAGATTGTTAAATTAAAATTAATTAATTTATTTTAATTATAAGAATTTATTAATTTATGAAAATTGATCAGTTAATTCAGCAACAAAATTATTAAAATAAATCGAATCAAAAAGTTAAATATTAAGTTTAAAATTAGACGATTCCATTTAACTTATTATATTTTATTTATTGAAATTGAAAGTTTGTTCAGGGGCCCTATTCTCTATTTGCCAGCGTAAAAGCAACAACTATTGCAAAACCTTTATTGCCTTTCTCTTTAAGTAATTCCTTTAAACATTATATACATAGAGAAAGCCGTTGAAGGTGCAAGCAACTAAAGTTGATTCTGTTTTGGCCAATTTGAATGAGCTGTTGTTTACTTGTGTAAAGCTAAAACCAGAAAAGCACATGAAAGTCTTGAATGTTGTGCTCATCCAAAGAACACGTTCATATTAGAAAAAAAAAGTAAACCCTTCCACTTTGAACTCCAATAAGGAACTTCAGTCAAGCTAGTGCTTTGTGGTGTTTTGGATCTTAGAACCTACAAGAATGCAACGGAACTTGGGGTTGTTATTTTTACTTACCTTATACGTTGTTCAGTTCTACTTAAAAGACAACACATGCATGCAAACCTATGTATAGAAATTGATATTCCATGATCATTTTCGTTACGTGCTAGTCCAATATTGAAAAGAACCCACCCCTTATCTAACATGAAGCTTTCGGCCACTGGGAGCGGCAACTCTTTTAGCTCCGGCCCTTTGATTATATATGGGTCCAACTTAATTACCCCTCTAGTTCGTTTATATATTAAGTTGAAATCACTTGTCTTTGTGGCCATACATCTACAGTACGTACGAATGTACAATCAATAATGACTGATCTAGGCGGCTATGCAAGATTCATCTTTCTTACCAATAACAAATTATTTTCATTCATTATTGTTATATCTGTTGTCCGAAAAGTGGAGGAGAGGCTTCTTTATTATTGGATAACACTTGCTCTTTTGCGTAAGGTATCATCCCTTAAACAAAATAAGAAAACGGCCGTTTTCAGCCATATAAAACTAAGCAAGCTTACTTAGTGCCTAGATAAGGTACCGACTACTGCATGGAACATCCGATGACACGTAGAAATTTGGTTTTAGAGGCTCCAATGCCCAAAAGTTGACCATTAAAATTATTCATGAACTCTTTTTTGTTTTGAATCCACAAAATATTATGTTGGAAGTTTGATTTATTAAAATGATTAATAAATTTTAAGTAAAAGGTAGACAAATAAATAAAGTGATTTACATAGGAAAAATAAAATATCTATAATTTATGTCCTAAAGTTTTTGTTGAAGATGAATTTATTATATTAAAGTTTATGATTAACGATTTTGATGATAACTATATAATATTTTTAAATTCTTTGTGCAAGAAAGAAGCAATTATTATATTATTTTATTTCCTTTTATGAAAATTGAATTTATTTTCATAAAAGGACATAAAATAGTATAATAATTGCTTCTTTCTTGTACAAACCTTCTTTATAAACTTACTTTTTTGAAAATAGTTTCATGACATGCGAAAGAATCTTACTAATTCGAATAATTAGCTCTAGAAGCCTTGACAGAACGTTTGAATATCGAAGACTTCAGCAGAGATAATATCAAAGATTAAGCAACGACTAGTTGAAGAAATTGTCTACTTAAGAAAGAGCCACTGCATTTGCAAAATAAACAAGTCACAAACACAAGACTTGAGAAATATCTTAAAGATTCACTATTTCTTAAAAGTTATAACAAACTTTTTGTGCCTTAGAAAGTGATATCACTCTATTAACAGAGACTGTTAAATCCTTCATACTTTTCTTGTTAAGAGATTGTAGAGACTAGCAAAATACTACTAGTGTAGAAGGTTGAAAAGCTTTGAAAAATGTATACACTTATGAGCTAGAAGAGGCTCGTCAAATTACTACTTAACTTTTATAATGAAATACTCAAGTTAGACACTTAGGGACTGAACGTAGGCTTCGTTATAAGTCGAACTAATATAAATTTACTATGTCATTTGCTCTTTCTTCCTTTTAAAATTATGCATTATCAGTTTTTATTTTCAAAATATTCCCTCAATTTTATAATAGGTTCCTTCTGTTTTTATCGCAAGAGACTTCTTTCGAGAGTTAGCAGGCTCCTATCGATTAATAGGCTCATTTTTGTTAGCGTTAGCAGGCTCCTTTCAAGTAAACAGGTTCCTATAGTTTTGAGCGCTAGCAAGCTCCTTTCGATTAATTGGTTCCTTTCTAGTTGAGCATTAATAGGCTCCTTTCTTTTTCAACATTAGCAGGATCCTTTTAAAAGTTTATAGGACCTTTCTATTTATAAATTTATTTTGTTTAACAGGTTCTTATCAATTTGAAAGTACCTTGAATTTTAATTACACACAATTCACCCCCCTCTTGCATGTGTTTGCTTTATCATTTGGTACCAAAGCAAGGTTTCACATTTTTGTTGTTGTACAACACGTGATAGATCATGACAAATAATTTGAAAAGTTTTGAAGGATAATATGTCTTAAAGCCTCCATACTTCAATGGAAACAACTACTCATACTGAAAAGAGAGAATGTCAATCTATCTTCAGTCTATAGATATTGAAATCTGGCAAGTCATTAGAGCTGGAGATACACTTCCCGCTACAAAAAGCGTAGAAGTATGGTTTGATGCTAATAGAAGAAATATACAATTAAACGCTGAAGCAAAACATCATCTGATTTGTGCATTATCTCCAGAAGAATATGAGAAGACATCCTACTGCTCTATAGCAATGGAAATGTAGGATAAACTACAAGTCACCTTTGAAGGAGTGAATGAGGTAAAGAAACATAGAATAAGCCTTTGAGTGCATCAATACAAAACTATTAGCATGAAACAGGGAGAAGCCATAAATGAATTCTTCAGACGGTTTAACAACATCATCAAGACCTTAAAGAACTTGGAAAAGATATATCCCAATGATGAGCTTGTAACAAAGATTCTAAAATCACTATCAAAGGAATGGATATCTAAGGTAACAACTCTAGAAATTACAAAGGATCTAAACACTATTTCACTCGACTGGCTACGAGGAAATTTGATGATCCATGAAACTGAGCTTACGTGAGACAAATTATCCTCCTACAAAAAAGGAATGACACTAAAAGCAACTGATGAATCAAGCGGTGATGAAAGTGACATTGAGTTGCAAATAGATGGAGATGATAAGTTTAACTTCATAGTCAAAAAATATGCCCACTTCTATAAAAAAAGTTGATGAAGAAAAGAAAAGCAAACAAGAAAGCTAGGAGCAACAAGTTGCTATCAAAAGGCAGCAGCAGCAATAGTAATACACAAAACAATCAAATCATATACTATCACTAAAAGAAGCCCGGACACATAAGACCTGAATGTCCTATTCTTCAAAAGGACAAGTTAGAGAGCAGAAAACCCAAAAAGCAAGCGATGATTGCAGCATGGTCAAATGAGGATTCTGAAAACTTTGAAGAAGAAAAGTCAGAAAAAGTCAACAATGTTTGCTTCATGGCCAAATCAGGAGACGATGAGGTATATTATTCTGAATTTGATAATGAAGTTGATGAATTGAAAAATGCATATCATAAATTATATGATTAGTACAAAAAGTTGATAGTGAAGTATTTCAAAGAAGTTGAGAATTCCAAGAACAATGATGCATCTATAAAGAGTAAGATTAAATTATTAGAATATGAGAATAAGAGTTTGGCGATCAAAAATATGTCTCATAAAATTGATTATAAGCCAAAGGTCTCTGAAAAGGAAGCTTTGCAAGAAAGAGTAGCTAAGTTGGAAAATACTTTGCTTGAGAATGATTTTGATAAAGTGAAACAGTTAGAAGAAAATTTTGTCGCATTAGAACTTGAAAAAGAGAAATATGCTGGAAAGATATTATATTTGAAAACAAATATTACAAATTTCGTTGATAGAAGGAAAATCCTGGACGCATTACTTGGTAGTGGTAAATGCGTTTTTGATAAGGTTGGAATAGGTTACAATGTAAACAATAATATTAGGCCATATAAGAATTTCCTTGTTAAATCCAGCAATAGCTATAATCAAAACAGGAAGAACTTGATATATGGTAGAAATTATAACAGTTCTCATTCATCTATTTTATGTTTCGACTGTGGTAGACATGGTCATATTAATCATTCTTGTAATTTTCATAAAATGGAGAAATTATCTCGAATGTATATTTGGAGACTGAAAGGTCAAGCTATATAAATCACTGCTCTTTTAAAAAATAAAAATAAATACAAAGGTCAAAAATTCTAATGTTTCCAAATTGAATATTAACATTTTCAAAATGTTCAGAACATACCCTAAGTGAATGAAAAATTTAACGGAGTTAACTCATGTCAGTTAAATATCAGTCAATGCTAAAATGATATTTTTTATCTAATACTTAGATTTCAATTCATAATTTAGTAGTGTTATGGGTCTAGCCTATTTTGTAGATTTTTTTTATCTAGATCTACTAAATCTAGGCTTTGGAAGCGTTAAGTCTTTTCATGGATCAAAAGAAATGAAGTTTGAGCAGATTTGTGGCAGAAACTAAAGAGTTAAAGTTTTTTCTAAAGGATATGCTCATGTACGGGTTGTATATGCTTGTGACAATAGTGTATATGTAAGATTTTGTAATTATGTACAAGTTCAAAGACGACGTTTGAAGTCAAACACACTCATGTGGAGTTTGACAAAATCATGTAAGTGTTAGACATGGTTGTGTATGCTAACCATATAAGTCACTAAAACTATATACTAGAGCGATGTTGAGTTTAAGAGACGTGATCACCACATATAGTCATGTGGGAGACCATATAAGGTTTTAAAATGTTATCTTTTTTATTTTGAAAGTTTGTTAAGAGATAGAAATTGCATGGGATAGAAATATTTGATGGAAGAAGAGTTTTTGAGAGTTTTTCAAAGAGCTATCTAAAGAGAAAGTTAGAGAGACTAGTTGTAGTTATCTTGTGAGGTGTTTTTGAGTGAGATGGCTCGAAACCTTTATCACTTGTATGTTGATATTTGGTTTAGTAAATTTATTATTAGTTTGTTCCATAGTTTTATTCCCCTATGCTAGAGGGTTTTTCAAGTTAAATTATATGTCCAAATTTTATTTCGAAATCTATATCGTTTAAGTGGTTTGTTATTGGTTGAATGATCTTATCGATCTTATGGGTGTTATTGACTGGATTCCTAACAACTGATATCAAAACTTAAGTATGGAGAGTGGCAATAGCTCTATAGTGAAGTTTACGTTGACCAACAACTTAATACAAAGACCTATAATGGAAGATCTTATGTAATGCAAAGAACTCTACAATTTAATCAACATAGACAAATGTATAAAAGACAATGTCCTAACTAAGTTAGAGAACATGATAGACAAAGGCTAGAAAAAATGACAGGAAAACCATGTGAACTATTAGACAGTGGAATGATATCAATATATTCAACCACATATCTCAAGGGATGGATCTTTTCAAGATTTGAAAGAAATTAGAGGGCTTTTATAAGAGGAAGATCTATCATAACAAGACCTTTTTGATTTAAATGTTTGTGAACTTAAAGGCGAAAGTTGGGGAATTAGTGTTGAAGAATCTTAGGGATTTTAAAGATATCATCAACAAGTTGAGCATTATAAAATCATCCTTAATGATGAGCTACAAACCTTATTCTTGTTGAGTTCCTTATCAGATAGTTAGGAAAACTTTGGTTGTGATTATTAGTAACTTTGCTCTAGATGGTGCTCTTTCTTTTAATGCGATCAAAGAGAGCATGTTCAATAAAGAGATTAAGAAGAACGATATCGGTATTTACAATATAGAGGATTTTGTGGTGGAAAATAGAAGAAGAAGTGAGAGTACTAAGAACAAGTTAAAGTTTAGAGATAGCAAGGAGACTAGGTTGTGTTATTTCTATGCCAAACTTGGTTTTTGCTATAAATGGAAGAGAGATAAGAAGTAAGCCAATTTGAAAGATGCAAAAGATAATAGCACTACATTAAAAGCCTAAAGCATAGATGAAGAGGTGTAGTTGATTGGTAATCAGCTAATTATGTTTGGTAATTAGCTGATTAGATTGGCAGATTGAACCCAATCTACTGATTTTGAAAATGCCCTTATGAGGAGCATTTTCCTCCAGCGATTGAGAAATTAAAGGACTAAAAGACTATTATTGTTGGACCCCGATCTTTAAGTAGAAATTTAGAGATATTAAATGGAATTCAATGAGTGTGTTTGTATATGAATTGTGTTATAGATGTTATTGTGCCTTAAGGAAATTGATGAGAAAAGAATCGTTTGGTTTTGATGACTTTGATATTTGAGTAGATTTGTTTGGGTTATGAAAGTTTAAGTGAATGAGATGATTGAAATGG
>JANZLX010000001.1:10028964-10071910 GCA_025531955.1 Erythroxylum orinocense
ACGGAACGTACTACACATTCCCGCGAAGCGGTCATGTGTAGCCGTGACTTATGGGAGTCCATGAGAGGAACTCCAGTGCCACTAGCGGGCAGGCGGGAGAAGCTTATGGGTAGACAGGTGCACCTGACTCTTATGGGACCACCACAAACCCAAAGAAAGCACATAATTCACACTATTCGAAATTATTAGCCGTAACTGGCCTTTACAAAATTTACTTTCGCATCATTAGGCCAAACTGGCAAATCTTTTTTGAAATCACACGTTCAAGTGTTTTTCACATAACAAAGCATTATACAGATGATTTCTAACATAATTCACACTCAAAGTGCATCCCATACAAATGAAAAACATAACACAGAGTAATTTATACAAAACGTCGAAGTCATTGGAAAGCATTGTTTTCTGTTCATTACAAAACTTCAATAGGCCTATTATCTCAAGTATTAAGAAATCACCCACCTTAAGTCCTTTAGCTTGGAGGTTGATCAATATGCCTCTCCTCCACTTCCAATGGCCTCTCTAAACCTTCATCAAGCATAAACATCCCACTTTAACATAGGATATCAAAGCTGGAAATTCTAAAGAATGGAAAAACATGAAATAAAAACTACAAAACCTTACTTATACCTTCCCTAAGCTATAACCACCAAAATCCCTCTCAACATTAATCAAAATTTTCGAAATTCCTATACCCTAGAGCCTCCCACGAAAATCTGATTTTGTTAAAGCTTCCATGAAAGCTTAAACCCTTTCTTTTCTTATTCCCTCTCAAAGAACCCTTCCAAACACCCTTTTTAAGCATGAAAAACAAAATCCTACCTATAAATCCATGAATTTCGAAATCCCCCTTACCTTGAAGATAACCCACGAAATCCCTCTTTTGCTTCCTTCAACCCTTCCTTTCCACTTGCTTCTTGTATACTCCTCTTAAACCCTCCTTTCTCAAGCATAAAAACCTAAGTTCTTACCTCTCTTCTTCTTCTTCTTCTTCTTCTCACCTTGGCCGAAAGTCACCCTTCTTTTTCTCCTTTGATATTTTCGTATGCTTCTCTTTTTTTTGTTTCTTAATGTCTTTTCGGTGGAAGGCTTTCTTAATAACCTAACATGTAATAAGTCATAGGCTTCCTCTCTTTTGATTTACGGCAACTCCTTCTTTTGCTTTAATAATTTCTCTTTTTGTTTTTGTTTCATTCTCATTTAAGTGCAACCTAATGGACCCTAGCCCATTTGCTTCCTTTCTTCATCATTTAAATGACATTTCAAAGGGCTAAAAGCCCATTTATTAGCCTAAAGCCTTAACAACATATATAAACTTCCTAATTTTCCCTAACACCCTCCTATTTTATTTAATTCTAACAATTTATCCAAAATTCTAATTCTAACTAATCCCTTCCATAAATGCTATAAACTAAGTACTAAAACTCCAATTTAATCTAACTAAAAGGAACAATAATAACCTAATCCTCAAAAAAAGTAAAACATGCTGAAAGCGAATTGGGGCTCAACATATTTTCTCAGTGAATTACCAGGACTATCCCCAGATAGGGAGATAGAGTTTACTGCCAAATTTGTTCCAGGTATCGCTCCTATATCTATTCCTCTGTATAGGATGGTACCTGCAGAACTTAAAAAACTTAAGACTCAATTGCAGGAACTATTGGATAAGGGCTTTATCAGACATAGTGTGTCACTTTGGAGAGTTCTAGTTTTGCTTGTAAAGAAGAAGGATGGGACCTTAAGATTGTGTATTGATTATAGGCAGTTGAATTGGGCGACAGTGAAGAATAAGTATCCATTATCGAGAATTAATGATCTACTTGATCAGTTATAGGTAGCTCAGTTGTTTACTAAACTGGATTTAAGATCAAGGTATTATCAATTGAAGATAGCAGAAGCTGATGTACCAAAGAATGCATTCAAGACTAGATATGGGCACTTTAAGATTTTGGTGATGCCTTTTAAGTTGAAAAAATCTCGGACAGCTTTTATGGCGTTAAAGAATAAAGTGTTCCAACCTTACTAAGATCATTTTATGATTGTATTTATATATGATATTTTGGTGTATTCGAAGAGCAGAGAGGAATACTTTGAGCACTTGAAGTTAGTTTTACAAATAATGAGAGAGCCAATTGTATGCCAAGTTTAGTAAGTGTGAATTTTGGTTGAATCAAGTACTATTTTTGGGTCATATAGTATATGAACAGGGCATACAGATAGATCGAACGAAAGTTGAGGCAGTAATGAAGTGGGAAGCCCCTAAGAATGTATCTGAGATTCAGAGTTTTTTTTAGTTAATAAGATATTACAAAAGGTTTGTTGACAAAGCTTCTAAGGAAGAATGTACCCTTCCGATGGATTGATGAATGTTAGAGGAGTTTTGAGGAATTAAAAACACCGATTGACTACAACATCAATGTTAGCTATACCATAAAGATCTTGAGGATATGTTGTGTATAGTGATTCTTCACACTAGGGTTTAGGATCTGTATTGATGCAGGATGGTAGAGTGATTTCATATGCATCGAGACAGTTATGGTCTCATGAGTTTACTATCTGGTTTATGATTTAAAACTTACTGCAGTGGTGTTTGCTTTGAAGATTTGGAGATATTAGTTGTATGGTAATTCATTTTAGATACTTATAGATCATAGAAGCTTGAAATATTTATTGAGTTAGAAGGAGTTGAATATGAGACAACGGCGGTGGATTGAACTGCTTAAAGATTATATTGCACTATTGAATATCATCCTGGTAAAGCTAATGTTGTAGCTGATGCATTAAGTAGGAAATCCAGTAACAGTGTGCTACAAATTTAGACATCGAAGTTACCAAACTTAGTAAAACTGAGAGCATTGAATGTTGACCTGAATTTGGGATAGAATGAAACATTGATAGCTACATTGAAGCCTAGACCAATATTGCATGAAAGGATTAGAAAAGCTCAAAGAAAAGATCCAAAACTAGTGAAAGTTATAGAGAAGTTGAAACAAAATATGATCTGGTAGCCAAGAATAAAGAAGCAAGTGACGGAGTATGTTACTAAGTGTTTGACTTGTCAACAGATTAAGGCAGAGTATCAGGATCCAGTTGGGAAGTCACAATCCTTGCCTATTCCGTAGTGAAAATGGGAGAGGATTACAATGGATTTCATTATGGGTTTGCCGAGGACTTCGAGACAACATGATGTCATATGGGTCATTGTTGACAGATTAACAAAATCGAACCATTTCTTACTTGTAAGGGAGAATAATACATTGGATCAGTTAGCCCGGAGGTATGTTAATGAAATAGTGAGATTGCACGGAGTCCTATTGTCTGTTGTATATAATCAAGACCCCAGGTTTACTTCTAGATTTTGGGGTAGTTTACAAACAGCAATGGGTACGAGATTGAACTTCAATACAACATTTCATCCTTAAACAAATGAATAGAGTAAGAGAACTATTAAGACTTGAGGATATGCTCAAAGCCTGTGTTTTGGAGTTCCAAGGAGCATGGGATCAATATGTAGCTCTTATTGAATTTGTATACAATAATCATTATCACAGTAGTATCGATATGACTCTATATAAAGCATTGTATAGCAGAAAATGTCGTTCACCTTTTTATTAGGATGAAGAGGGCCTAAGGATTATTGAAGGCCCAGAACTTATTCAATACACTATTGATAAGGTAAAATTAATCCGCAGTATAATTAAGGCAGCTAAAGACAGACAAAAAAGTTATGCAGATCAACACCGAAGGGATATGGAGTACCAAGTGGGAGATAAGGTGTTTCTAAAAGTATCACCTTGGCGAGGAGTGCTAAGATTTGGTAAAAAGGGTAAGTTAAGTCCTAGATACATTGGTTCGTATGAGATTATTGACAGAGTTGGAAAATTGGCTTACAAGTTAGCATTACTATCAGTGATGTCTCAGATTCACAATGTGTTCCATGTTAGTATGCTCAGGAGGCATCGATCAAATCTGACGCATGTATTGTCGGCGTAAGAACTTGAAATTGTGACTAATGTGAGTTATGTAAAAGAGCAGGTCAAAATAGATAGTTATCAAACTAAAAAGTTAAGAAACTGAGTAATTCCTTTAGCGAAAATCCTTTGGAGGAACCATTTGAAAGAAGAAGCTATATGAGACACTGAAGAGAATATGAGAAAGCAATACCCCCATTT
Source organism: Erythroxylum orinocense (assembly GCA_025531955.1). NCBI lineage: Eukaryota > Viridiplantae > Streptophyta > Magnoliopsida > Malpighiales > Erythroxylaceae > Erythroxylum > Erythroxylum orinocense. Next base: position 10,033,134 of record JANZLX010000001.1, read on the forward strand.
GTTTAACCAATCAGGTAATAATTTCGATGACGAAATTTCTTAAGGGGGAGAATTTTAACAGCTTGTTTCTACACTTAAGGATTTAATTGTTAGATTGAGTCATATCATATAAGAATACATAGAGTGCATTTCATTTGCATACATCATATTCGTATACACATATAAATCATGATTTAGAGACATTGTAAAGATAATATAGGCACTCAATTAACATATCCCGGGGTACGAAAGGTTTTAACTGATTATGATGTACTTTTGTGTTAATTGTCTTGAATTTTGTTTTGATGGATTAGAATTAGTAATTGGGAATTTATTTTTACAATTGGGTGATTGATGAATTGATATGTGCACCTAGTCTAGTAAAAATGTCAAATGGCAAAACAAATTGATACATGAGAATCTATGATAGGCCTATAAAATGGTGACATAAATGAGTGAAAAATGGTGATATACTTAGGTGACAAATGGCTTAGTAAACTATATGACAAATGGACTAAACATTAAGTGACAATTGGTAGTTGAGATGTGAGACATATGGCTTGAATCTTAGTAAGACAAGTGTCATAGCAAGTGGCCACTCCTTCACCACACACCACATATAAAAGACCATCTTTCTTTTGTTTTTGGTCACATGCTCTCTTCTTCTTCTTCTCACCATCGACACTCATACATAACCCTTCCAACCTTGAGAGTTTGATAAAATTATGCACTTTGTCACTCCAAAATCTTGTTGTCATCATCTTGTGGTTGAAAACCTTTTGTGTTTTAATCTTGTTCTTGGAGTATGGTTCATCCTTGCGTGTTTGGTGGGATAAATTAGCTTGATGATTGAGGAGATTTTGAGTTGAACAAGTAAGTGACTTATTAATCTATTGTGATATATGCTAGCATAACATTCATGATAATTGAATTGGGATGTATTGCATATAGTATTGATGATGAAGTTGTGTCAGAATTTGATGGATGAATGGAGGGTTTTTGTTTTGTTTTTGATACTTGAAAATAGTGGATTGTATGGGTGGTTTAGGTCGAAATTTGAAGTATAAAAGAGGGTGGAGTTGTAGTAAAGAGGGACGTTATTGAAGTGTTCTTAAATTTGACAAAGTTAGGGTTATATGTACAATGATATGTGGTGAATGACCAAATAAATAATGTTTTGATGAGGTTTATGTAGCTAATATAGTAGTTGAATTTGCATGTATTGAATTTGCATTTGAAGGTATGAATTGTGGAAAGTAGAAAGAGTTTGATATGTCTTTAGGGTTAATGAATTCGTGGAAGCGTGAGGAAAGAATGCAGGGCAAGATCGTGGCCCTCAAATGCACGATCGTAGCATGGTCATTTTAGGTTCTATCACGATCATAGCCTTCAATGCATGATCGTGGGTTGGATGTTTAACTTCTGTCATGATCGTGGGAAGGTCCCCTATAACCGTGGGTAGTTCCTTAGAATGATGAGCTTAGTTTTGTGCAATTATTGAAACAAATGATGATAAGTCACTCTAATTTAGTGTCTTTAGAGTTGATTAGGTCCAAAATAAACCTAAATGGGTCAATGAATATTGAAGAACATAAAGATAGTAAGAATGGGAATTTGAATAAATGTATGATCGAAGGATTAAGAATGGATTAAGATCTTTGCATAAAGTTACATACTCAGAAATTCAGTTGAGCATGTATGGAACATGACACATATACATATGCATGCCTGTATATTCATTTGATTGAATAAATTAATGATGTGTATACCATATGTGTATTGCATGAATATAGACGCTCAAGTCAATCATTAACACCTAGACGTTGCTGGATCGTTAAGGCAATAGCTTATTGGATTGTACTATAAGTTGACCTAGATGTGCAATCTTAATTATATATGTATTTTTGTTTGAATTATGTGAGCCAACCTAGTTATTCTCTCATTCTAGTTGATTTGTTTTGTTTGAATTTCAATTATTGAATCATGGTTATATGATTGTTTATTCCGGACATTGATAGTCTAAGGAGTTTGATATTCAGGAGTGTATTAGTAGTGCTCTTCGATTATATGTGAAAATGGAACATGTGATTAATTGAATGTTGAATTCCACACTTGGATCTGAAGACCTTGATAAGTGATATGAATACAATGAGTGAAAGGCCTTGAAAGCATGAAATGTGAATTGTTGCATCTCATACATCAAAATGCATGATCAGATATGGGCTATGATAAAGAGCCTCAGGCTCAGATACAGTGAGCCCGATAAAGAGCCTCAACCTTAGATATAGTAAGCTCGGTATTTGTAATTGATGTGGGACAGAAATGGGCTCAGTATCCACGACAGATATGAGACAATATAGGCATTCGATCACAAAAAAATAAAATTGAAGTGGAGTCACATATGCATTTATGTATGCATCCTTATATGTAATAAATAATTGTTCTAACGTGCCTTATTGAACTAAGGTTAAATACTAAATAGTTTGAATCGATGTAGAATATAATGTGATTGAATTGCTTATTTGTATGATGTACTTAGTAAACTGAACCATGTGCTTGTTGTTATATTCTGACATGAGTGAGTACATCGATGATGGCTCACTCATTGAGTTCACAAATAATTCAAAATTGCAACGTTACTTCTTTTCAGGTTTAAGGGATTTATAGCTCCTAAGGTGATAAAATAGAGATATAGTACCTACGTTTTGGGGACAATATAGCTCAAAGGTCTGGTCAGTTGATACTAAAGAGTCTAGTTAGGACATTTTGATTTAGCATCCCATTTCATGTTGGCCTTTTTGTGTAAGATTGTAGACTTGCACATGTTATGTTATGTATATATACATAAGTTAAGAGTTGTGTTGACACAACGAATGTTATTTGTTTATGAATGAAATGGTCAAGATTGTCCATTTTAAAATTGTGTGTTATATGTGATGCCTTAAAATAAGTATGTGATTGCTCTAACGTGTCATTCCCGTAAGGTATGTGCTTGGATATACTCTGGTATGTTGGGTGTATGCTATATGATAGTGGTATGTTACAGTAAAGTAGTAGTTGTAAGTGAAAAACCAGATACGAAAAAAAGAATCATTGATTTCACAGGAAGTCAAACTGCTTTAAGAGCTAGGAAGAGGATTCCAATGAATTCATTACGATTGAAGAAATTCCCATTCAGGTGCCATATACCATTTCTTCCATAGAACTCCTTGCTTCATTTGGAAAATATTAGACAAAGAAAGCAAAAATCCTACTAAGATAGGAGAATGCAAGGTGTCAGTATTGGCAATAACTAATGATTGACACGATATATAAGACCTTTATATACTATGACTTATAGCAATGGAAGACCAACTTCAAGTGATTTTGTTGATAACGTGTTAAAGGTAAATATTATGTTGATTAAAATAATGATAGCTTCGGGTAAAGATGATGCAAACTCGATCTTAGCTGAAGTATATATTGCTACATTCAATGGTGAAACTACTAGAGCATGAGAAAATCTCCCTATAAATATTATGATGGGAGGAAAGACTTTATTAACTATTTTCTTTGTTGTTAATACCCATGCTAGCTACCAAATCTTGTTAGGGCAAGATTGGATCCACTCAAACTATTGTATCCCATCATCTCTCTATCAACTTTTACTTTTATGGAAAGGTGATTAGGGATGGTAATGATCCAAGATTGACCCAACAGTTTTTGCCCGCCTGGAATTTTTTTTAATTCTTTTTAAATTAAAAATACAAAATTAAGTCACTTTACTCAAAATAACATCGTTTTGCCTATATATTTTATGTTTTAGGCCTAACAGAGCCTGCACAACCTCAGTTTGGGCCCCATCTGAGGCTCAATTTTTTGAAAACAAACCTAAAGGCTTGATCAACCCAGCTTAGCCCATTAACTTCAAGTCAATACTATGATAGGTGTAGTTTAGATTATGTTTTGATAGATGTTTGAGTGTGTTTATAGATGGTTTTTAAATCAATATTACATGTATAGGCTTAAAATTATGTTAATGTGTGTGTTTATTTATATTCTAAGTGTTTATGTGGTTTAGAGCATGTTTTCATGTGTAATTATATATTTCTTGAGGTGTTTGATGTGCTTGTTAGTTTTGGAACTCAGATAGGTGAAGAATAAGAGATTTGGACATGTATGGAGGCAAGGTTAAGATCGTGACTCCCGTGTCACGGTCACGAGAAGAGAAATACTCATAGTCATGATCATGACTTCATATGCATATCTTGACAGAGAGCAATTTCTTAGTCATTATCGTGACACCAAATGCATGATCATGACAAAAGCTTCCTATGCGAGACTTTTTTCAATCTATTTTAGGATTTAGGGGTACTTTTGGAACTGAACAAAAGGGAATAAACCCTAGTTATACCCCCAAGACTCTTTAAAAACATGAAAACACTCCAAATTGGTAGCCACCATCTTACGAAAGGGGATCAAACAAGGAAAGTAGAGAGAAACATCCAGAATTTCAGATTTTCAAATCGAGTTCCAAATAGAGTTTTTCTTTCTTTCTCCTCTGTTATTTTCATATAATTTGATGTGTAAACTGAATTTCTATATGTCTTACACATATACGATGTTTTAAATTTCCATATTAGGGTGTTCTTAAGTTGATTTGTGAATTCAATCTTTATTGATTCAATATAATTTTTTATGTTGTGTTAATTATGCAAGTTTATACTTTGGCAATAAATTTAGAGATTAAGCCAAAATTTGTTTGATTAATTTGTACAATGAGATTTAGTGAATTAATATATCACAAGATTAATAAATCAATTATCATTTCAAGAAAGATCTTGTGTTAGAACTTGGTTATTCAATAGATAACTTCAGAACTAATTGAAAATGTTAAGGAAAGAGTTGTGAATTAAGAGATTGCAATTCTAAAATTTTCATATTCAATTAGGGTTAATCAATTAAGGTTAATTGTTAGTTTTTAAAAAGACACAAACCTTTCTTGCTTCCATTAAAAAAAACCTATGACTATTAAGTAGGACCAATTAAGAAGATGATTTTTGCAATTTCTTTTGCAAATAATATAATATGATGGAGAATCATATGGTTGTTTAATTTCCCCTTTAAGGTTTCATCCTTCTTAAGAAACTATGTTAATTTTCTCCTAAAACACGACTTTGCACAAAAAAGGGTTCTCCTCCCACAATAAAATTATGAGCAACTAACCATAAGAAAAGATATGTCATAAAACTTAAAGGAAAGAAGGAAAAGTGAAAATTAGACATGAATTTGAACTTGTTTATATTTTCCTTATCCACATCAATAATTTAGTACTTAGGTATGCACAAACAAATTAGCTGACAACCTTCTCAAGCTTACAACTTGACAAGTACGTATTAGCATCAAATGCTAAATATAATTAAGGTACAGTAAATTAGTTCTAAACAATGATACATGAGAACAGTTAATTACTTCTTCCAATTTGTTTTACTTGTACATATTACACTCCAACTCTTTTCTTTCAGAAAATGGAAATTAAAATAAAAGAGGTAAGAGAATAATTAATCCACTATATTTCAATTCTTTAGTCAAATTTGGCATTCAAATGCATAGACCACCATCCACACCCACTTAAACCATATTAAAAATTATTTCAGATAATTTGGTGATGTGTTAGTACTCATCCTAAGGATTGTGATAGCCTCAAGCTTCTTACTAGGAGAATACAACGATTACCAATCAAATAGTCTAGACATTAGACTTGCCTATAATTTCTTCTTCAAGATAACCAACATTATTTAAGACAAAAGAATTTTGAGAATTTGTTTCCTTGTATTAAGTAACTTATTGATTAAATTAAATTATAAAGATAATTAAAAATATCAATACACTCCTATTGCCAACAAAAGGTTGGACCTTCAAATTTGATAAGTTCTTTGAAGAATAATGCGTGATAATGATGATTTCATATTTGTACCATTTGTCATGTGTTACTTCTTACTAAACATTTCTTTCTTCCAAAATCTGTTATAATTGTCACAACTGTAAAATACATGCAACACCTTAATATTATAACTTATAATATTATGGACTACTATGAATTATATGAAGTTATAACTTCATATTTGGACCATATATTTTTAATGAAAATTTAGATCACATCCATCTGCTTTATAACGCTGAATGGATAAGAAAATGTGAGGCTAAGACACGATCTTGAGTAGGGAGAGACTTGACATCATCATCTTTAATGATCCATACAACAAAAGAAACTAAAATTGTTGGAAATAAAAAAACTACATATTGCATTTTGTTAATTAAACAACATTCATGCCCAGTTATATAAAGCTCACAGTGTAGCAAACTAGGGATAAACACAAGCTAAAATAAGAAAATGTGGGTAACATGTCCCACTAATATCTGAAAAAAAATTCGAATAACTAAGTAAAATTAAGAGCCCATTGACTCAAATATAACTTGTCAGAAAAAATTCAATAATAAACATATGCTTAAATAATAAAACACTACAACCACTACTCCTAAAATAGGAAATAACTAAATAGTAGTTTAAAGCACTTTAATCAACACTCCCCTTTATTCAAACTCCATGGAGCACTTCTTGCCACACTTTGTGAAGTAGTTCTCTTTAATATGATGCACTTCTCATATTCATAGCCAAATTTATTAATGCACTTTATCACCAATCTAATTTTTTGGAGCACATCCGTTTATGGTGCACATGTCACTAACTACTCTAAAAAAGAGTTTCTTCTTTTATCACTTGTGTCATATTTGTTTGTTCTTTATTTTCAAATTTGCAATTCTTTTGCAAATGCCCAAATCTCTTACACTTATAACATTGAAGTTCTCCTTTATGCTAAAAATATTTTTCTTTATGACTAGACTTCTTACAATTGCTACATTGAGGAACATTGGCCTTTCCTTTTAAGAATAAAGTATTGGCTAAATAAGCTCTATAATTTTTTTCTTCAATTCTGTCATCATTCATTGATCTTCTTTGGTCTACAACTTAAAGAGCATTAAGTAACTCTACAAAGGTTATTTGTCATAGATCTTTAGAATCTTTAAGTGAGGAGAATTTTGACTCATACCTTTCGGAAAGAGTCACAAGAATCTTGTCTACTACTTATTGACTAAGAAATTCTTACCAAGCAATTTGATTTGATTGACAATAGACATGAACTTGCTTCCATATTCTTTGACACCTTCAATTTTCTTCATCTTTAGCATCTCAAATTCTCTTTTGAGATTCAAACTTTACATCAACCTTATTTGATTGTTACCTTCAAATTCTTCCTTAAGCTTCTCCTATGCTTCTTTAGGTGATTCACAACTATTTTTCTTATAAAAATTTCATCTAACATAGCCGAATGTAGATAAGAGAGCACTTTTGATTTTCTTGCCACTTCTTCGTCATACTTTTTGATTTGATTTAGTTTGAGATTTTTGGACCTCCGACAAACTCAAGGCTTTTAAATAGAATTTCATTTTGATGACCTATGAGTGATAATTTTCACCATTAAACATATGGATAAGAAGAAAAAAAATTATTTGATGTCATTACACTAAAGGTTGAAGACTTAAAAAAATGTTTACTCTATCTTCATACGCTCATAAAACTCCCGGTACTCTGATACCAAAATTGTTGGAAAAACAACTATATATTGCATTTTGCTCATTAAACAATATTCATGACAGTGCAACAAACTAGAGATGAGCATGAGCTAAAAATAAGGAAAAGTGGGTAACATGTCCCACTAAAATCTGAAAAAGTTTTTTAATAACTAAGTAAAATTAATAGCCCACTAACACAAAAACAATTTAATAGAACAAAATTCAATAATAAACATATGCTTAAAGAAATAGCAATTTAAAGTAATTTAATCATCAAAAATTAGTTCAACATGCTTATTTGGGCATTTTCAAATAAATAAATGTTATAAATTTTAGTTCTCGTCACCATCTTTACCAAGTAACACAAACTTTGTATATGCAGAAGGAGAACCAAAAAGTAACATGTAGACAAGTATCCAAAACTTGGCAGTACGGGCTTGCACGGTTGACTCCATTTACTAAACCAATACATTTTTCTGTATCTACAAAGGCCCAAAATAACAAGTTCCTATCTTGTTTGGAAGTTGAGTTTCTTTATGCAGAAAGCAAACATGAAGGCAAAGAAAACTGCAAAGCCGACCAATACTACAGCAACTGGTGCCATGAAGTCTGTCCTGTAGCCAAAATGGTTTTGTATGTACCACTTAATTGTAGGATCTGGACTTATACCAGGAACTCTAATTGTGTCTTCAACATCACCATATTGAGCCACAATCAATCCATAAACAGTCCATGCCACGGGGCAAATCCAGTAGTACCAAATCCACCACTTGGGAATTCTCTGAAATTTGAGGAGCAAAAGGATTGTTAGTGTTTGATAGATGAAATGGAAGTGAGAAATGTTGAATGCAAACATACCGGTCTTGGAATGAAGAAGCCAGAGAAAAGATTGAAGAGGGAATAGAATGATGCTGCAAATATAGCTGCTACTTGGTGGTTTGGAGTGACTGAAACAGTCATCATTCCATAGTATGTGAAGTAGAGGAATGAGAAGAAGGTGATAAAGAAGAACCAGAAGAATTTCGCTGCTGTCCATTCAAAGGCTATCATGGCATACACAATAAGTGTGTAGTAAATAGCTTGGACGAGTACGTAGGGTATTTCAGAAAGAACCTGCAAATCAGGTGATTATTATAATCCATGAGTCATGTGATCGGTAGAGTTTAAAACCCAATCGATGGATACGTTAGAATGAATAACTCACTTGCGCAATGGCATAGGGTAGTGCCGAGTACATTCCAGCAGCTCTCTCTCTATAAAAGACCGTTCTTTCAATTGCTACAACTGGCTGTACTGTTGAGCAGTTGTTAATACCCACAAACAAAACGGAAGAGTACATGGCACCGATAATTGTTGTAAGATCACCTGCGCTGTCCCTGAATTCAGAGAACATGAATATAGTTACAATATTCTTTTTGTTTGGCTTCGGATATGATGAATATCCATATAGGAATGTTGTATAATCGAAACGAACCTTTTCTTGCCAACCTTCCAGAATATAGTACCAACCATAAGTGCAGCAATCAATGTGAAGAAGTATCTGACGAGGTTATAATCAGGACTTCTCCAGTAAGTCCACTTCTGTTTCCAAAAGCAAGATTTGAGTTGTCCCCATGTAGACTGAGAATACTGAGTAGCAAAATATAGGTCTTTTGCTCCTGGTGGTGGTGTACTTAGCTCCTGAACCAAAGCCTTGTTTCTCCTGCTTGTAACAAAACATGAGTCACGAAACGCAAGTTTAAAGAAGCTTTGAGATTGGCACACCTATATTTATGTCTTGACGTACTTGTATAAGGATGATGCTTTGTAGTGTTCAGCAAAGTCAATTCCAAGTCTGACTTCAGCTGCTACTGAGCTCACTTCTAGCATCCATGTTGCTGGATTATACTTCTCTTTGATCTTTGGGACCCCAGGAACTGACTGTTAAAGGTAATTTTTACGTGAAATGAGATTACCAATAATTTCTGCTTTAACTTGTAGATGAATCAGTTTATATTGTTTACCTCAAAGTACTCAATGACCTTGTGAGAGTTTCTACCCAATGGTCCTGAGTAGATCACCTGTCCTCCTCTTTTCATCAGGAGTAACTCATCAAAGGCTTCAAAGATATCAATGCTTGGTTGATGGATTGTGCATACGACTGTTCTTCCAGTATCCACAGTGTTTCTTACCGTTCTCATAACAATGGCTGCTGCCCTTGCATCAAGACCAGAGGTTGGCTCGTCCATGAAAATGATCGAGGGATTGGCAACAAGCTCCACGGCTATTGTCAATCTCTTCCTCTGTTCTGTAGACAACCCTGTAACTCCTGGAAGTCCGACTATAGCATCCTTAAGATTATCCAACTCCACCAATTCCATCACTTCATCAACGAACGCCTGTTTTGCATAAGGAGAACAAAGTCATATAGAGAAACAAGTTTTCCTTTCCCTTTCTATATAAGGAGCTGAAGGAAAAGCTTACAATCTTTTCTTCTTTGCTAACTTCTTTAGGGAGTCGAAGGAATGCGGAGAACATCAAGGATTCTCTGACTGTCACTTGTGGTGAGTGTATATCTGTCTGTTCACAATATCCAGAGATTCTTGCGAAGGTTTCTTGTTTCTTAGGAAAACCAGAAATTCTAATGTCTCCTTCCACGTATCCACCTGTTTTTCTTCCAGCCAAAACGTCCATCAATGTTGTCTTACCAGCTCCGCTGACTCCCATTAGTGCTGTGAGTACTCCAGGTCTAAATGCGCTTGTTATTTCGCGAAGCAGCTGAAGCCTGTCCTCAGCAACTCCTTGTTCTTTCATCTCCTGTTATTGTCATTAATGCTTGTTTTAGAGGAGACCAAACCTGAAGCATTGTAAAAGATGTGCAGGTTCTTTGTTTCAAGAAACTTACAGGAGGCATGTCAACATAGTAATTCACAGAGTCGAAGGACATAGCGAGGGGAGTGAAAGGAAGAACCATTCCTCTCTTTGGAGCAACTCCGTTGGCTTCTCTCTCTATAGAAGAATCTCCAACGCCATTGCTATTGGACCGACTGCTCATCCTCTGCATTGCCATTTCCTCTGAAAATTTAAAAAACTTGTGTAAGGTGTTTAATAAGAAACACCATCGTCTTTTTAAGTTATTGATTTATTTTCCATTCAATGTTTTCGTGTATCTTACTTGAGTTGTTGCCGTCTGAAGTAGATAATGAACGAGGAAATGTCTCTGCCTGTTGCTTTGGCCTATGCAGCCTTGGATTGCCCTTTGAGTCTTCCTGGTCATCCATTTCCTTCGCTGTTTCCTCGGAAATTATTGCTTGTGGCTTTCCCGGAGCTGTTGATCAGCAATAGGCACATAGAATTAGGAGTGCAAATTCAATTAAGAAACTGATGGTAATGTCAATGACCAGGGAGTACTGTAACTTACGGCTAAAGTACGTTAGAGCCAAGGTGAACAAGACGTTGAAGAGGATTGCAAATCCGAACAGACCAGCCGCACCGATCCAGTACCAGTTCTTGTTGGGAAAAATGTCGAAGTTTGTGAGAATTGCTTTACCTAGTGGAGTAACATTGTCTGAACCCTGTAATATTCAATCACAGTGGCATGGCATTACCATACTGATTCATGAAAGACAAGTTACAAACATAAAATTTTATTGAAAGTTGAATGCTCATCATTCTGCAAAACGTACCGGTTTGTTTATCCACCTTGGAGCAAACATTTCGTTCACAGACATGGCATTGTAAGCATAAGACAAGGGTGAAATCCAGTAAGCCCACTCCCACCATTTTGGAATTTGATCTGTCACAAATGTAGAGAAACTCTTTTGTTAATGCTCAAACATCTTGACATGTGAAAATATAGCTACACGCGAGCGCGCGCGCACCATCTTATCAATTTGCATATTCCATCAAGTTTTGGAGATAGAAACTGGCTAATATTGAGCTACCTGAATTTAGTTTAAAGTTTAAAGCTTCATTTTACCTTTAGGTAGGATGAAACCTCCGAGCAAAAATACGAGTAGCAGAGTAAGAGCCCCTCCAGTGTTTGCAATTATCATGGTCCTGCAAGCAGCAGCAGTGAGCCTAAAGAGCCCGGCAGCCATTTGTTGTATTAGGAATACCAGTAACAATTGCTTGAAGAACCTGCAAACGGTAACAAGAACAGAAATAAGTGGTTAATATCTCATTTGGAATGAAAGCTGATGAAACTCCGGTAGAGTATTTACGTGCTAGCTGCAGGAGCAAATCCGATGGAGTAATATGTCACAGCCACCCAAGCAATAGCCTCCACGATTGAAATGGGAACTCTTAACAGGAAAGTTGGGAGAGAGAAAGTCCATGGAGGATGGAACATAAGGTCTCTTTGCTTGTAAAACACAGGAAGCCTTTCAATCATTAATGAGAGCTCAGCAAAACCATTGAACGTGTTAATGATTATGGTGAACAAAATTGCACCAATATAAAGTGCACCATCTTCCTCATTCCTGGTATGCATTTTGGACCTTATAAACACCGTGGATGCTATGACAGCAAATATGATAATCTGTATTGTCTTGGAGACATAAACAACTGAATTTCTCTTAATCAGTAGCCATTCTTTGTCCCAACAAGCCTTGAGTAGTTCCATGGTTGGAACCGAGTATTTGTCAAATACTAGAGCCGCTCTGTGGCCTTGAGACTTGTCAAATGGCACAGAGAGCTCGTTTTCTAGCCTCATCCCTGCATGGAATCTCTTGAACTTTTGCGCAAATTCAGGGACTGATATGTATCTGTATGGTTTAGTCCTGTCAGCCCAATATTGTTCTTGGTCTTTTCTTGAAGTGACCTGTTACAAGAATAACACAAATTAAAACAGGCCCATGAATAAAGGATAATGGGTTTGATGAAATCATTTGGCAATAACTCATCTAACCTCTTGCAAGAAATCAGCAGTACCCTTTCTTTCAGGGCGTTTGAACCCACAGCCCTCAAAGAATTCAACGATGTGCTCTCTTGGGCCCTGATATATTATTTGACCCTCCGATAAAAGATAAATGTCATCAAAGAGATCAAACGTCTCAGGAGCAGGTTGGAGTAGGGACACGAAGATTGTGGCCTCAGTGAGGTGTACAATCTGCTGCAAACACTTGACAATTTGATATGTTGTGGAGCTATCCAAACCGGTTGATATCTCATCCATGAATAGTGTTTTTGTAGGTCCAACGATCATTTCTCCTGGCATGATCAACAACTTAGGTAAGTACGATGGACCATCCTCGTAAGAATTCAGATCTCCTGTCTAATATTATGATGTCTTATTATGTCCAATAAATCTCAACTATTTATTTACGTGAGTCCTGCATGGGATCTACGTAGAGCTCTCAAAATAAATTGTTGAGATTTCATGAGATAGAATAATACAAAGTAAAACTAGACAGGAGATCTGGTCTCTCCTCGTAGTTGTGAGAACATAATAAGACCCTTTCATTTTATTTTTTCTTGCACCCAGGGAATAGTTGACTACAAGGTCTCGTTATTGAGTAACCACAGTTCAGAAATAATAGGTGGGTCCTGATTTGGTACTTATAAAGTGACTTGTTTAATGTTATTGGGTAAAGCATTCGCTTGTAATGTGAACATGTAGACAAATGGGAAGTAATTAGAACTATGCTTTCTGAGCTTGTGGGAAACTTTTTAAATTATTTCTGAAGACCAAGTAGTTGGTGAAGAGATTTGGTCAGCAAATGCCCGTTTGGGAATTCTTCAACCTTCAACTTAGCTATGTATAGATATATTTATTCTTATATTACTTAGAAAATTAAGGATTATAAATAGGATGAACGAAAAAGAATTCATAGAATCAAATTATGTATATAGAGAATTAACCTGTTGTAACTCGCTTTTTCTGTCCACCAGAGATCCCTCGAATCATTTCATCTCCTACGATGGTGTCCTTGCATACGTCAAGTCCCAACAACTATCCAAATTACAAAGATTGGAAATGTTAGAAGCAACTCGGTCAATTAAGGATAGAATAATCAAAGCCACTTTGGTGGCTGGGCCATGTCCATACTATACCAAACGTGAGCCACCAACCAAAGTTAGTACACGAAGACATCCCGAAACATTTTGTAAAACTAAGTCCACAGGATTAGGTGAGCAGTGATGTTTGACAAAAAGGGAAATGAAAAGCAAAGATAGGATTGGAAAGAAGCAAAAAGGAAATATAATCCAGTTCACCTACAACAATGTTGGGTTTCCTTTGTTTGTTCCCATCCTTAATGTATGTATATATATAATTTAATAAGTAATAGTTGATGGGGGTAATGGGAATGTTTCAACTTACTTTGAGGGTGTAATCGGTTATCAAGCTACTTTCAACTCCTTTCAGAGCAGTTGCCTGAAAATTGCAAGAGATCGAAAAATATTAATATCAAAGATTATATAGGATTTTGTATATTTACGCGAACCCTTTGGTTTATGATACACTTGGTCTTCGTTTAATACAAAAAGAATAAGTACATGCAATTAATTAACTATTTTTTAATACAATCTGATCAAGAGAAATTACTAATACTACCTTCATGAAAAGATCTACGTCTGCCTCTGGGAATATGCCAGCATCCTTTTCTCTTCTTGCTAATTCGCTGAGAAGGTCTGCAAAAAGAGCATAGTTTTTGTTTTTTGATGTGGCCGTAAGCTTTTTTAATTCAAATCTACACAAAGACTCGGTCTTTGAAACTTTAGGATACAATCTATTTAATTACCATATCGAGTCCCAATCCCTTGACACCTTGCGGAAAAATCCAAGGTCTCTTTCACGGTCATTTCTCCCACATGAACATCATTTTGGCTAATGTAGGCAGACGTCTTTTGTGGAACGAACTCCTTGAGTTTATACCCATTATAAGTGATGTCACCTTTAACCTGTTAGACCAACCCAAAAAGAAAAGAAAAGAAAAGAATTATTTCGTCTTGAAAATGAAAGAAAAAGAAAATAATTATTAGCAAAAGAAAAAGAAATGATGTGAAATTGGTTAGTTACCGACCTTTAGACCCGGATCCAACTTTCCTGCAAGTGCTAGCAAAAGGGTTGTTTTCCCTGAAGATGGTGGACCAAGTAGTAGTGCCATTCTGCGTAAAAGACAAAAGCAGTGAGGTCCTACCATTCTATTGGGACGTGACGTTCAAAAAAAATCCTCTACTTATTTACCTTGATGGTTTTATGATTCCTGACGCATCTTTAAGGATAGTAAGTTTTGTTCTCTTAGCTAACCCGATCCCAAGCAAACCAAGAGCCGATTCTGCTGCGTTTCTGGCTGCATTTGGCAGGGTTGGAAGTGCCCTGTCTCCCACGTAACAATCGGCTTCTACTGTCAAATTTTCGAACCTCACTTCGACTGTAGGCAATCTGACTCCAACCCTACATGATCATATGATAAAAAATATCAAACAGAGAAATCTTTTTATTTTTTTTTAATTTTATGCTGTGGTAGATAAGTTTGACAACTTGTTCTTATCTAACATCTGCTAAGCTGACATGGTCCAATACTGCTCGTGTAAAGTTGGTGCTAATTTACTTTGTAAATTGCTCAACTCCTTACTACCATCACAATGTTGACGGGTTCTTATCTGATAGGTATAGCTACTTAATCCCCTCAAGGTTGCATGAACAAGATCTCCATACCGTATTATTCAACAGAAAAGAGAAAAGCGTGTTTCCTTTTTCTATTGTTTCGCAGCAGTACCAGAATTCTTTAATACGGATTAAGCACAGTGAAACTGATAATGTATCATCAGTAATGTGTATAATTTACGTCTTCGATGTAACCAATACGCAGGACAAATATTTCCATAACCTCCATAGATAAAAATCTAAGGTTATGGTATGCTGTGTAATCTTTTCACCGATTTCATAACCATAGGATAAGAACCAGAAGTCAAGCTAACAATCTAAACATATTGAGAAGCACTTGACAAGGACTTGAAAGCTGCCAGCATTACTGGACGAGAATTAAGTAGTGGTTTGTTCAACTATCACTCAGTTAAACTTGGACCACTGGGACTTGTTGGCTTAATTCCGTTGCCAACTTTGTTCCAAGTATACGTGATCATGATAACTACCGAAAGTTACCGTGAAGCTAATCGGACAAAATCGAAGGAAGCTAGAGTTCACAGCAAGTAATGGAAGATAAGAACCAATTACCTATCGATTCTTTGTCTGAACTTTTTCAAAAACTTTTCGTTATCTTCCTCAGCAACCTTGAAAAGGTTGTCAATGAAACTCTGTCTCTCGTTCATGTCGAGCTTTCTAACATCGACTGGTTTGGGGACACCACTCTTACTTCCCTCACTGTTATCTTCTATGTAGGTGTTCATGATAGTTGTTCTCAACCTATCATACGTAGGAAGTTTTTCTATGGCAGCCCATTTCAGAGCTTCCTCGTCTTCATTGAAAGAGCTACGTCTCGAAGACTGCCTGCCTGCAGAGAACATATCTTCCATGTTCCAACTGGCTCTGCTCAGTGTTCTGCTTATGCTCCTACTTAAGCTGTGTTGGAGGTTTTGTCTCCTCCCAGAAGCTCTTAATCTCTCAGGACCTTCCATCGCTATGGCGTCCCCTGTTTGAATTTACAGAAAACGAAGAACCCCAGATCATTTAAAGCAATATTACACATGTTGGATCAATGAAACAACATTGCTAATACGTTCCTGCAGTAACAAAGCTTAGAGAATGAAATAAGGTAAACAACAAAAAACCACTTACACAGGGTTGAGTCTCTGTGGATAGTTAACAGAACAGGAATATATAGGAAGAGAAAAACAGAAGTTAAGATGGGGTGGTGGAGTCACACACACTCTCCCCAAGAAATCCTAAGGATTGTTCTCGATATCTCTGTTTAGCTTCTCAACTTTTTAAAAACAGAGAGAGAGAGGAGAGAGAGGACTAGTGATGAGAGTTCATGAGATACAGAGCGTGTATATATACGTGCACTTCAGAGGCATTTGGAGTTGCCAAAAGAGGCTGGCAAAAACAGAACGTTCAAAGAAACAGTCATAAAATAGGACAAGACGATTGGAAAAATATTATAACAGTAACCTAAAATATGTACAGAGGGAGTAGGTGAAAGTCTTATGATTTGTTCAATTACTTATGTATTCAAACACGATACGCCGTAACCACTTTCCTCTCCATTTCCATGAACCGCTGTAGCTTTGTCGTTTGGATTCCTGAGGATAAACTTAAAAGTATTATATTTTTCATCTTCCCACCACCAAAAGTAACAAAGCAAGCAAGTACAATTCTTGCCAGCTCCCCACTGCACACCAAATATAAATTAATAATACTTAAATTACATCAAATATATTAGCTACAAGAAGCATTAATTAGTTGATTAATTAATAATTTATTAACTTATAATGCGTGTTCACAATTCAGTAATACATATTTACTTAACTAAATATTGATTATATTTTTCCAATCTAATCAGTTATGTGTGAATTTTATTTACATATATTAAATTAATTAAAAATAAATTTATTGATATTGCATTAATTTAATTAATATATTTAACAAACTAGATTAAAATAATATTTATATAAGCATTTTCTAATTTTAAATTTCAATTTAACTAAGAACTTCTAAATGTAATAAAATTAGATATAAGATCTATTAAAATCTAAAATTTTAGGAAAAAAACAAGTTATAATATAGTCATATTGTTAAAATACATTAACTACACTTAATCTTCTTGTAGTTTAAACCCTTTTCAATTTACCCTTAATTTAGACTACTACAACTTTTCATCTCTAAAAGTATAGAATTCATCGCTGATAATATCTAGCGACGATAATAAATCGTTGTAAAATCTCCGTAGCAAAACGCTATAGGTGACGTTTTTACCAAATCGTCACAAATTATGTTTTGCAACGAGTAAAATACGTAACCAAAAGAAATATGCAACAATAGACAGAATTATCGCCAATGATGTTTTGTTACATTTTTTTTCGTGGCTAAATGTTATTAGCTATGTTACGGTAAAAGTAGATTATAACATTTACCATGAATTAATAATCGTTGCCCAACATTATTTGCGATGATTCAATATTCTTGGAAAAAAAGCTTTAGTTACGTTTTGTAAAACGTAGCTAAAACTTATTGGTGGCATTTTTCAAAATATAACTAAAAAGTTTTGATGACGATTTTTAATTTTTTAATAAACATTATTAGTAAAAATTTTATCATGTTAATTGTAATTATTGGTCAAATTTTTAATCCATTTTATTGTTTGTAATATTTAGATTTTTTGTTTTATAATTTATTATAAGAAAATAAAATTAAAAAAATTAGAAATTAGAAGCATTTTATATAAACAATTAAATATTATTAAATGTTAATCACACACTTTAACAAAAATACTTATGTACAAACTAAGACTCGTTTTCATTGTCACTACCATCTACATAATTTAGGTCAGGTATTTGTTTGACCATCTTTTCAAGTTCGGCCAACTTTTGTTCATTACTTGCTAACTTTTGTTCTTTTCATTATAACTTTTTTTCATTACATTGTAATTTAGCCTTAAGCGACTGATTTTTCTCTTGAAGATGAATTATATATGTTGTTCATGATGAGGATGAAGAAGTTGAATTAGGGTCATACCCAAGACCATTGATGTAGCCCGATCTTGTACCAAGCACATTGTTGCAAATGTCATCTACATTTAGCCCATTTCTCTTAGATAATGATCTCTGCAACAACTCTCACATCTTATTCTAAAATTTAAAGAACTAAATCAATATTTAATTCAAATATTATTAGTTAGTACTACATAAATAAATAAACTTAAAATTTAAACAAAATTTTATGCTTACATAGTAATTTTGCACTTCTTTTGACATCTTCCATTAACCTTCCTTATAGTGAGTGGGCTTGTATAGTGTGATCCTATCACACTCTTGCCCATATAGTTCCTTTTTAGTCTATTTTATGAAAAAAAATTGAAAACACAATAAATAATATTGTATTTACTAATATAATTATAACTTATAAACAAAGAACTTACAAATTCATTTCGTACGATAATAAATGATTTGAAAGCTTGATTGTGAAGAGTTTTTATTTTTCCTATGCTAATCTTAGCTTTCTCACACTTTTCCTAAATAAAGAAAAGAAATAGTAATTAAATTATGTGACAAGATTAATGGAAGCAAATTAATGTGAAGAGAAATAAGACAAACCTTAACATTGGCAAAAACCTAATAATCACACATTTGGCTCCAATTTTTTGGAGTCACCCATTCAAGAACATGTTTCCTCACCTATCATCCACTACCATCTTGATGTACCAAAAATGGGAGAATCTTCATGATCTTTATTTTCCTTTCAAAATATAGCGCAATCATACTTATAGGCATTTATTAATATATATCCTAATCCAAGGTCCCTTAACAATTTTCTTGCATCGTAGTAAGATTTGGGCAATTTTTGTCTAATAGGTAATGCATCATTGAGCAAGTCAATTAACATGTCAAAAGACTTGTTACTCATTTGTTATATACCTTCAAATGCAACAACTTGATAACAAAAGATAGTTGTGAGAAATTCGAGCACCCTGGATATAATTCTTCTTAAGAAATTTTCAATAACTTCCCAAAATTATCTTCTGTGATACTTCCAATTATGTTAGACAAACCAGTTTCATTCATAATCTCCATATAATTCTTATAATCCTTTAATATCTCGCTAATCTCACCACCACCATCACCATCATTATTGTTACTATCATCAGCACTTATACCAACGCTTCTACTACAACTTGTTTCCTTACGTTCACCATGATAAAGCCATGGAGCATAGAATTTATTTATGCCTTTAATTAGCAAGTGATTATATACCACATCTTGACTTTGAATGTCAACATTTAAGCAATCTATGCATGGACAACAAATACAACATTCATTACCCATTTGATCTTTTACAAATTGCATGAAGCTCTT
The DNA here is from genome assembly GCA_025531955.1 of Erythroxylum orinocense. Lineage (NCBI taxonomy): Eukaryota > Viridiplantae > Streptophyta > Magnoliopsida > Malpighiales > Erythroxylaceae > Erythroxylum > Erythroxylum orinocense. The sequence goes on from JANZLX010000001.1 coordinate 10,052,682, forward strand.
AACTTCTTCTAAGTATTTAGTGGACCATTTCGAATGAGACATCCAAATTTTGTCCATCTAGCTATACAATTAAAAGTAAATAACTTAATTACTAAATACAATCCTCGTTCTATATAACATAATCATTAATCATTACAAATTCATTTTCAAATTTTGAATTCAAACAAATACTATAGTATGTGGCATTGTTATATCACATTAATTGAGAAAACAAATTCTCGCTGTGGCTTCTAGGCTCATCGAATATTTCACCGATAAGCCTCATGGAAGCTGGATTATGGGTTTTTAGCCTATATATCATCTTAAGGGTTTATTATCCAAAGGATTGTCCATAATTGTAGGTGAATTTCTAATGTTAGTACTTCTCCATTAATCAATGCAAGTTCATAAATTAAGTTTGAATTTAAATAAACAATATGGTACGTGACATTGTACGCCACATGAATGTAGAAAATAAGCTCTCATTGTGACTCTTATGCTAGTGGAATATTTCATTGATAAGTCTCATGGGAGTTGCATCACAGGTTTCCAGCCTATATACCATCCTAGGGGTTTATTATGTAAAGGATTTTCCGTAACTGTAGGTGAATTACCTGGACGGATGGATAACTACAGACTACAATGAAGAAGGACAAGATTAGATGATTATCGACACTCTTCAACACAAAAAATATAATTTGCGAAAATGACAATTTCTTATTTAATATAATACATTTGTTGATAGAGTTGGGTATTAGGACTTAAAATGTAGAAAATGCTTATAACTATGTGATAGGGCTTAAAATGAAATTTATATGCTTAACCTTAATCTAATTAACAATTGTTAATACAATTTATGAATTCAATTTATAATTTCATACTATTTTAAACTTATATTGTGCCACATACCAATGGGCTATGCAAAACAATTCTAATGACATGCTTCATGATAATGTTTAATGTAATATTGATGACTATAGTTAGTGGATTTAAATTTCAAGAGGATCACCTCAACTACGACATACGTAAATCGTCACAAAATTAGGAACTTTTTATGACATCTTAAGAAAATTGTTGCTAAATAAACTGCTTTAGTGACAATTTTATTTAACATCAACAAAACCATGACTTTGGGTGATGAATGCTTAAATCGTTGCCAAATGTAGATTTTTGGTAACAATTTTCAATTCGTCACAAAAAAAACATAGCCAATAGTCTCTTCTATTGTAGTGAAAAACTATTATACACCTTTTTAAAGTTTTATTTTTTCTTCATTTGCAACACCTGGCATCATTCTCTATTAGGTTTCTAACAAACAAATGAGGAAATAATATTATGTGGCTTGATTAGGTGTTATGTAACACAACACCAATCATGTTTATATCACATATACAATGTTTTATGGTTTGAGAAATATAACATTCAATTGAGTTTTTCCATATATAGATAATATCATGACATTGGGAGATGACAGTAACTAATCTCGTTTTATATGGTACATCCATGATAGAAGTTATATCATCTAATATCTAATCAAGTCATTTGACATTGCTTGTCTATTCTTCCTAAGGTTTTTTAATAGTGAATGACACTAGGGGATATAATTGAAACGAAAAACAAAATTTAGGAGGATATATGATAGTATTTAAAAATTAAGAAGGTATAAATCATGAGAGAGTTAAGTGTAATTACTTTAAAATTTTATTATAATAAATTATTTATATATTAAACTAACTGAGGTTCAAACAAATAATTTTGATAATAATAAAATATTTTATTTTTAATATTTTTGAAGATATCCGTAAGTTGATTTATTATTAATTTAAGCAAAAAGTCACAATTTAATTTCAATGGAAGGAAAAAAGTGTACAAAGGATTAGCATAAGGACAGTGTAGCACTAAATATGATTTAAAAGAGATTCAAGACAACTCAATATAAGTAGATTGAAAATAAGAAAGAACTAAGTCATTTCATTTATAACAAATCATTGTAAATTTTTTAAACTTCATCTTGATCGTTTCGATGTTTTATAGGCTTAGTCATTGCATTAATCATTACATTTTTGTAATATTACATAAAGTTTTTTCATAATTAAGAAATTTTTATTTTAAATTTTAATCAAATCTCTTGATTTCAAAACAAAATTTTGTGAACTTTTAAAATAGTTTTGAATTAAGTTTATATTAAAATAGGGTGTTTTAATGCTTTTGAAGAAATGAAGTGTAGAAAAATTATGACTTAAAAATGTATTTAGAAGTTGGATTATGTAAAAGTTCAACTAGTCTAATATAACAATAAAAAGTTATAGAATGAACATAGTCTTTTTAGATAAGGGATAAGTTAGTTGAACAAACGTAGGTTACATGAAGATATGTGGTCAACTAGTTAAATGTACCACAAACTGGTTGTAATGACTAATTTGTGTGTTTGATGATTATTTGAAGTGATTTTATATAAAAATAGACTATAATTGAGTTATGAAAGAAAACTTTTGACACCGAGTAGAGTTTTGGAAAGTTTTCAAGAGACTTATATTCACATATGTGTGAGTATGATATGAGCTTTTTAATCTATTGTGTGATCAAGAAATTTTTTTAATTTTTTTTAATGGTTGAGATATCAATTGAACAAGCAATTGAAGGTTTTTCTTTACTAGGAAAGGAAGATGTGTAAAGATTCTTCATTCAATTGAAGACGTACATATAAAAAGCTTCTTTTCATCTTTTGAAGAAGATAATAGTAAATGTTCAAATGAAATTTGAGGAGTGGATGTAAATTAGGATTATTTAGTATAATTACAACAATTAAAATTTCTCCTTTTAGCTATTCTCTTTAATTATTGTTCTGATTGATTTATGATTATGATGTATGAAATTATCATAACCACTAGTAGAATAAACAATTTATTTATTAAATTTTAAATAAACTAAAAAGTATACACTCACTCTATTTATATTTAATTCAAGATCAATTCTATGTATATATAATTTTAATTTAAGATATGAATAGAATCAAACTATTAGAATGTATTATCATATTAAGTTATCAAAATTATTAATTTAAATATTAGAATTATAAAAGATTATTATATAAAAAAATTTATTAATTTATTGTATAATAATTTATATAAGTTTTATTGTATTTCATAATAATAATGTGTACACAGTTAGAGATGTCAAATCATTGTAGATTTGGTTCGATCTAAATTAGAGAAAATAATTGAATTAATTGAATTTCAATCCAAACTCAAACTAGTTAACTTGATTTGAACTAGTTCAAACTAAATCAACCCAGACACTAAAACGACGCCTTTTTGCTTAATTTCTATGAGTTGAGCCTCTTATTGGACTCAAACCAAACAGTTTATATCTGATTGAGCCTCTTATTAACCCTATAGACAACTGGCTTACAATGTATATTGAGTTCATGTAATCATACATAAGACGTTGGAGTAAAATTATCATATTTTCAGTGATTTAGCTCTCTAGTTTATAACACTGAAGCAACAGGATAGTGTGAGCAAATAGTTGTTCCTAGTATACATATGTATGAGATTTGTAATAAGTGTACTTTTTAGCTTGGCACTTGTTTTGCATGGCTTCCATGCAAGTAAACAGTCTAGATAGAAACAAGGGAAAACGAGTCTACCAAAGGAAAAATTGAAGAACATTTTGTTGTATCTACAAGACTAAAATGTCAAGTGCTATTAGCTTAGACAAGTTAATGTATCAATGGATCCAAGAGATCGATTCGAAATTTTATTGAGATCACTTAGATAATTTGGAAAGAAAAACAAGATCGATTCGTTTGGAAGGAAATTTCATGTCGAATAGAATTTTTTTTTTAATTAAAGAACTTACTTCTATTCTTAAAAAACAAGAAAGTATTTACTAAACTACCCAATATTTAATGTCAAGTAATTTGAATCTAATATAAGAAGATCTTGTGTTATATTTGTATCTAGCCCAATGTAATTTAACATAACATACAACTTTGCATATAAATAAAATTAATTTCCCGCAAAGGAATTTTAAAGTTATGTTTGCTACTTGCTAGTTTTGCCAATATCCAAATGAGATTATTGCACTGGTTGAATATTGAATTAAAAGATCAACCAAATATATTCAATTAATTATCATGTCTATACATTCATTTGCTGGATTTTGTTTATTTATAGTTTATAACTTGCCCGCTGTACTTCCTTATAACGCTTCCTTTTTTGTAAGTCTTGAGAGTTGATTCTGCATGGTGAAAACTTTTGTGCTTTACTAATTTAATTTGATACACGTGGAAAGAATAAGGCACTTTCTCCACTACTAAACAAAAAGTTGATATGCAAACACTTGGCTTTCAATTAAAAACTAACTCGATCCTCTCATACCAATAAAAACTTGTTCATCCGACAAAAATGTAGTAAATTGATGTTGCCTCTTGATACTCGTCAAGTAGTTAAAACAACTAACAAAAAGGAGGTAAGTGGGATAGTTGTCTTCACATGCATAAGGAATTAGCCATTTGGATGCCTAATGACGTCGTTTCGATCTAATGTGTTAAAACATTTAGGTGGACATGTTTTCTTCGTTATTTCAATGCCCATAATAACATTCATGACATAAATGCACTTTTTTTAAGGATTTATTAAAACGCTTAAATTGGATGTTAATTAACCTCAATACATGCAGATTAAAGATTATGCCTAATAACCCATTTAAGGAAGAAAATAAATTTAAACAAATGAACTAAATCTTAATGTTACCGGTGTCTTGAAACTTACTAAATTTTGGTACTATTATAACCTGTAGTTCAACACATGTTACCATGTTACATGAGATCTTAACTGAGGCATATATATATTGTCAAATTATACACGTTCATATATGGTAGCTAACTTACAATCATAGTCAAGGCAAACAACATTTGAACGAACTTGAAGCCTAAGTCAACATGTGGATGTTTCATTATATAATAAGCAACATTAATTTCTTAGAAATTAATACATACAGGGGAAGGTCACATTAAAGAATATAAGAACATGAGGCAAAGGATTGGGTATTTTGGCGATTAATATAATGAATTAGGCCATTAACCTAAACTACATCGGTTACTAACCGCACCCAAAAAGAAGGCAATGGACAAATCCACTCCAGTCAAGTACATTGAAAAGGAGGCAATTTGTTCTTGTTATGCTCCAACTTAACCTACTATGTATAACGTATGTATGTGTGTTTATCATTAAGTGGAAGCAGAATGACAAAATATTTTGGAAATTCTATGAACATGATATGGCTGGGTATTCCAATTTATCATCACTTTTGTTTCCATAAATTGTCTTTTGCCTCTTTCAGAGTGGTGGGGAGATTAGGGTACATAACAAAACTGGATAAATTATATATATAGAAGTAAAGGTCAATATATCAGGCAAGGTAAAACATTGTAAAAATGAACAACATAAAGCTAAGAAAATAATAAAGAGAAGCATATATATATATCAGGAAAATTCTTCCTCCAAAAGGGCACTAAATGAGAATGGAGTTTTTAGAATCTGTCTCTCTCACAACTTGTGGAGAGGTAGGTTTCATATATAATCTCTACCAGAATTACGTTACACTAAATCAATGTATTGACAAATTATACAACGAAAGATTGTCTTAATACTATACAATCTCTAGGCATAATTACAGGGTTAAGAATTTATTCTTTCCTTAGCGCAAGAATTTATTCATTCCTTAACATCCCCCCGTAAACTGATTGTCGGAGAAAGATTCAGTTTGTGTTGAAAAAGCATAAAGGTTCGTTCATGCAGGACTTTGGTGACGATATCTACAACTTGATAACGAGCTGGAAGATGAACCACTCGAAGATCATCACGCTCTACTTTTTCTCGAACAAAGTGAAAATCAATTCTGATATGTTTGGAGCATTTATGGAACACTTGATTAGATGTTAAATATGTAGCAAACAAATTGTCACAATACAGAATTGGGGAGCTTGGTAAGAAAATGTGAAGTTCTCGAAGGAGTTGTTGAATCCATATAAGTTTAGCAGTGGCAACAACAAGCCCTTATATTCAGCTTCTGTACTTGAACGAGCCACAAAACGTTATTTAGAAGATGACCAACTAAGTAAGCTCCCACCAAAGTAGACATAAAAGCCCTGAGTAGATCAACTATTTTCTAGATCACCAGCTCAATCAGTGTTTGAATAAGCTACAAGATCAACACTCGAGGAAGGACGGATGACCAGACCATATTGATATATTCCTTTGAGAAATCGAAAAATATGCTTCACTTCTGTCTAGTGATCAATAGTAGGAGTATGCATAAATTGAAATACCTAATTTACCACATAGGCAATGTGAGGTCGAGTTATAGCCTCATATTGTAAAACTCCAACAATTTGTTTGTACAAGCTAGGATCATCCATTTTCACTCTAATGGAAACAAGTTGCGAGCCTAGAGTAGCTAGGGTTGGCATAGGTTTACCTTCCATATTTTCCCTAGAAAGCACATCAATCACATATTTTGACTGATTAAGGAAAAGGCATCTTCCTTGCCATTTGACTTCCACCCCAAGAAAGTAGTTGAGATAGCCTAAAACTCTGAGAAAAAAGGATATACGTAGTTGATCAATAAATTGAGAAAGAAAGTGATCATCATTGTCTGTAATAATTAGATTATTGACATAAACTAGCATGTATGTCAATGATTTTCCATGTTGGTGTACAAATAAAGAAGTATCAGAATAGCACCCCTGAAGTGAATCTCAAAACCTGGCACGTGAACTTTGTTTTGGCCCATAGATGGCCTTTTTGAGTAAGCATACATGATGAGGCCGAAGTGAATTTCAAAAGCCTAGAGGTTGGCTCATATAGACATTTTCTTAGAGATCACCATTTAAAAATGCATTGCTGACATCAAATTATCGTATGGACCAACCTTTAAAAACTATAATAGATAAAACCAAATGTATTATTGTGGGTTTGATAATAGGTCAAAAAATTTCAAAGAAATCAATACTAGTCCTTTGATTAAATCTCTTAGCAATAAGGCAAGCTTTGTAACGATCAACTTGTCCATCAGGCATTTATGTGCTCTTGAAAACCTATTTGTAACCCACTAGATTTACATCTGTAGGTTTTGGAACCAATACCCAAGTGTTGTTATTGTGAAGAGCTTCCCTTTCTAAGGCCATTACATTTTGACATTCTTTTGTTTGAGTGCTTGAACATGTGAAGTAGGCTTAGCATTGAATATAGGATATTTGGTGCTAAGTAAGACTTATGGCTTGAGTGACTTCGTTTGGGCTCTTATGACCATGGGGTGAATTGAGTTTTTAGCGGGCCTCAAATGAGAGAGTTTTAAAGTAGTAGGCCTATCAAGAAGCTTTCTTGTATCAGATTGAACAATGGATGGGTCGCGACTATTAGGTGATATATCTATAGGATCAAAATTTTGGTGGCTCGAAGTCTCAGTATTGGTAAAGGTGAGAGGTTCAGCTAGAGTGCTATGTGACACATTGGGTGATTGGCTTGCAATAGATGACTCATTGTTTACTGTTAGACACGTTGTGGTTTGTGGGATTAAGCTTGGACCATCCAGAAGTACTGTAAGGGGGGTGAAACTTGAAGAAGAGGTACTAGGACAAGAGTGTTGAAACTGAAATTTAATGAAAGGAAAAGTAGATTAATCAAAAATCACATATCGAACAATATACTTTCGACCTAAATCCAAATGAAAGCATTGATAACCTTTATGTTTACTACTATATCCTAGAAACAAGCAAAGTTTTGAACAAAAGTCTAATTTAAATTGATTATAGGGTCGAAGGAATGGAATACACAAACACCCACAGGTTTTAAGAAGTTTATAATCTGGAACTTTGTTATACAATTGTTGATAAGGTGATTTGAAATTAAAACTTGGTGTGATGGTATGATTAATTAAATATGCTCCTCTAGTAAATGCATGTTCCCAAAATTTAAGAGGTAGTGACGCATGAGTAAGGAGTGCTAAACCTTTAGAAATAATATCTTTGTGCCTTCTTTCAGGAGTGCCATTTTGCTCATGTGTGTGAGGGCAAGGGTGTTAATGAATTATTCCCCTCCCAGTTTGTTTGGACACACTTAATTTTGAAATTAAATTGTCATTCAATCATAAGAATAAAACAATCAAAAACATCAAAGACTTGACTCTTGGTAGAAAGAAAATAAGCCTAAATAAATTTTGTATGATTGTAAAAAAACTGAACAAAATAGTAATTATTATTAAGAGAAGTTATAGGAGTAGGACCCTAAAAATCACTGTAAATAAGCTCAAAAGAAGCAGATACGGAGTCATGAGAACCAGGTAAATGATGCCTATGACTTTTACCTAATTGACACGGACTACAAAATGGAAAAGTTTTACTAGAATCTAATGGAAGGTTAAAAAACTAGAGACTAATTTCCTCACAATCTTCTTGTTTAGATGTCCAAGCTTATTGTGCGAACCAAGTAGGGAAGTTCTTTCTCCAAAAAAGGCCAATGAATATTGTGTTGGAGTGGTAAGTCCTTGACCATCCAATTTGTATAACCCTTGTTCAAGCATCCCCCTAAGGAGAATCCTGCCCTGCAAATCCTTAATAAGAAAACCATGAGGATCAAAAAGCATAGCCACCTTATTATCACAAATAAACTTAGACAAGCTAAGCAAATTTTTGGTAATGGTAAGAACATGTAGAACATCCTTTAAGATTAAATTTCCATGTGATGAAGGAATGAAACCTGTGCCAGTATTAGAGATAAATAAAAGCTCACCATTTTTTACTTGTACTTTTTCGTCACCGTTATAAGTGGCATGGCCTGAAAGATTGTTCAAATAAGGGGTAATGTGGGTAAAGGCTTTGGAATCAACATACCAAGATGAATTATACCTATAAGGGTGCTAATTAACTCCAGGTAAACATTGATTGAAATTAGACGGTGGCTAGTTAAATGTAGCTAGTGGTGTTGCCATAGATGCTGAAACTGTATTTGGTTGATTTGCAATAAAGGCCTTATTGAACCTTTGCCAACACTGGATAACTGAGTGCCCTTTTTTATCACATATTTGACACTTTATGTCTTTAGTTTGAATTTGATTATTTGTTAAATTACCTCTACCTTGATTTCCTTGATTCCAAAAATTACCACAACCTTGATTATTTCTATCTCTTTCATGACCACGGCCTTGATTAAACTGTCTATGTGCATTATTAGCTGAGTGAACTTGAAAGTGTTGATTTGAGATATGTTGTTGAGCTTCTTCATCTACGAGCAAACCTATCACTTTATCAACACTTATGGGCATATTAGCAATCTATACCTTTATCACAGTACCAACATAAGCGTACTTGGCATCTAAACCATTCACCACATGCATGATTAATTCTCTTTCAGAAACTACAGCACCTACTGATGCTAGTTGAATGGCAATTGCTTTCTTTTGATTCATATATTCCAGGCAACCTGTAACACCGTGTTGAAGCGAAGCAAGTTGATAGCGAAGAGACAAGACTCTTGAGTCACTTTGAGGTTTAAATACACTTTCAAGTTTCACCCATGCCTAACGGGTGGTTTTAACATCGACAAGGTGATTTACGACCATGGTAGAGAGCGTACCTTTTAGCCATAATAAGATTAACTTATCTTGGCACTTCCATATCATGTAGGTAGGATTTTGAATACTTTTGACTCCATCTGTAATTTTTTTCTCCACAAATCTGGGAAATTCGATATTATCATCATCAAGATATTTTTCTAGATCAAACGCTTGAAGGGCTTCTCTAATAAACGATAATCAACTTGAATAGTTGCCTTCATCGAGTTTGATTGGAAGTGTAGTAAGTGTTATACTGAGATTTTATATAGGATGATTTTTAACGAAAGCTTGCAATATTGTTGAATTTGCGCTGTCACTAAGAGAAGAAATTTGTGTTGAAGTAGGTGTAAAAAAAATTCCAGCCATTGAAGTAATATAAGAGATGAAAGAACAACAATGGAGGATGAGATAGATATCAAGACGTTAGCCTTTTAGCTCTGATACCATAAATGAAAATAAAGTTTTTGGAATCTATCTCTCTCACAACTTGTGGAGAGGTAGGTTTCATATCTAAGCTCTACAAGAATTACGTTACACTAAATCAATGCGTTGACAAATTATACAAGCAAAGATTGTCTTAATACTATACAATCTCTAGGCATAATTAAAAGATCAGGAATTGATACTTTCCTTAGTGCAAGAATTGAATCATTCCTTAACAGACACCAAACCAAACCGCCAAACCTGACAATTATCTTGATATTAGTGAATCGTGGGACAATTACAAATATGAGAGACAGAAACGCAGTGGCTCTAAGGCTATGATTACAACGTTTATTTAACTTGCTTATAAAGATACCGTTGTTAATTGTATCTTGTTAAAATTATTGACACATTCAACTAAAATGTTTGTTGATGAAATTCACCACATTTCCTCCCAAATTTTTATCTCCAAATTGGCTGCTAAAATCAAGCATCCAAAATCACACAATCAATTTGGATTGATTCTTTATTCCTTAATTGTCTCTCTATAGTTGTATGTAAACTTATACCCTTGCAGTGAATAATACACTAGAAATTTCTAGTTTATTTGTTTAGTTTACCAATTTATCATAGTATCAAAGCAGTTTTGATCCTACCTTTTTGTTTCTTTTCATCCATGGCAGAATATAGTTAACCTACCACCACCACTACCAACCCTTCCACCCAAGACACTCATCTCCTTGGCATTAAACAAGATGTCCACTCACCATATTTTATTAATCACTCTGATAATCCCAGCACCATTTTAGCCTCTAAACCGTTGGTTGGTGACAGCTATTATGGTTGGTCTTGCTTTATTAAAATTGCCTTGAATGCTAAAAACAAACTTGCCTTCATCAATGGATCCATATCCCAACCATCTCTTGACTTTCCTCTTTTTCCAATTTGGAACCGTGACATGGTTTTTTCATGGCTCTTAAATGCCATGTCCCCTGATATTGCCGGCAGCAACCTTCACAGATATTCAACCCATGAAATATGGAACGACTTGGAAGAAAGGTTCTCCTAAAGTAATGCACCATGCATTTTTTAGTTAACCCAAGAGATTGTGACACAAAAACAGGGCTCTTCATCCATTATTGTCTATTCCAACAAATTTAAGACACTCTGGGATGATCTTTCCAGTTTTTCTCACCTTACTAAATGTTTTTACGATGCCTCCAAAGCCAATTTTCATTTTAAGCAACAACGATGACTCACGTAATTTTTATTGGGTCTTAGTGAGTCATACTCTGCTCTTAGAAGTTAGATCTTACTATTAAAGCCATTACCGTTTGTCAACAAAGCTTATAGCTTGCTCTTTCAGGAAGAGTGACAACGATCACTTCATTTCACCACTAAACTTACGGTTGAAACCACTACTCTGGCAACCATTCCCACTCAATCAAACAACAAAGGTGCTTTATCTAAAATTGTTATAAGTTACAAGGTTATCTAAAAGGAAAACCTGCTTTGAAAAGTGACACTCGCTATCCTCAATGCACTCAATCTAAACCTCAATCTTCGCAATCTCCTACCCTTGTAACAAACACTATAGGTCGTTTAAGCATCAACAACCTAATTTTATTATCAATTCAATTGATTTAAATTCTAATGCTCCTACTTTCACACTTGATTAGTATGCCAAAATCTTCTCTTTGATTTCTCCAAGTAGTTCCTAACCCACAACAAACTTTGTTGGTGAGAATATATCTTATTTCTCCACATCTTCTTTATTTAAAAAAAAAATGGATCATAGAGAGTACTTGTACAGATCTTATGGTTTCAGACAAGTCCTTGCTCAATTCCATTCAACTTTTGGATTCCCCATAACCTGTTACTCTTCCAAATGTAGACTAAGTCAATATTACACATTTTGGCACTTTGTACTTGAACCATTCTATATCACTTGATAAAGTTTTTTATGTGCCTTCATTTGTCACAATCTTTTATCTGTCAGCCAATTAATAAAATCTTTGAATTGTTCAATCACTTTTCTCCTTGATTTTTGTTACTTGTAGGACCTGTTAACGAAGAAGAAGATTAGCTCGGGTAGAGAAAAAGGAGGTCTTTACATTTTCCAACCAAGTGCTTCCTTCACTACTTCCATCCGTAAAAACCTTTTTTTTATTATGTCACTGGTGTTTAGGACATCTTTGTCCATCTCGACTACTTCAACTACAAAAAATCAATTATGATGTCCCTTTTTCTAATAGTTGTTTATGTCAAATTTACCTAGTTGTAAAATAAACCAGACTCAATTTTTCCTTAAGCACTATTTCTTCAACTCAGCCTTTTATGTTAATCCACCTCAACATTTGGGGTGCTTCTCCAATTGCTTCTTATAGTAGTGCTCGTTATTTTCTATCCATTGTTGATGATTTTTCATGCACTATAAGGGTATATCTGATGCAATAAAAATTTGAAAGCAAGCATTAACTTAAAATCTTCTTTTCTCTTATGAAAACACAATTTCAAAGACAAGTCGTGAAAATTCAAATTGATATTGGTCTTGAATTTTTGACCAAAAAGAACTTAAGCCTTTTTTTCAAAAATAAGGAATTTTCCATGAACATAGTTGTGTAGGCACCCCACAACTAAATGGTATGGTGGAGCATAAGTATAGAAATTTACTTAAGGTTGCTCGTGCCTTACGTTTTTAAGCCAAACTACCATTAACATTTTGGAGAGAATGCATACTCACTATCGCTTATATTATTAATTGAGTTCTTACTAAAGTTTTATCTGGAAAATCTCCTTATGAAACTCTTTTTGGTACGAAACCAAACTTTCAACATCTACGTGTTTTTGGCTGCTTATGCTTTGCTTACAATATTCATCATAAAAATAAATTTGATTTATGAGCTAAACGTTGAATATTTGTTGGTTACCCTTTTTGAAAAAAAGGATATTGTATTTATAATCTTGAGAAACAAAAAATTTATACTATTCACAGTGTTTGTTTCCATGAAACTGTCTTTCCTTTCCATGATCTTCCATCCATTACCATAAACTCCAATCCAATACTTCCTTTTCCTGTACTTGAGTTACAACCCTTGATCCATTTACCTAAGCTAAATCCTTCTTCCAACCCACCAAATGACATTCCACACCAAAATGATCAATAAGACATCTCACCTTGACAAACACCTACCCCACCACAAATAAATCCCCCTCATCGGACAAACAGAACAATAAAAATGCCACATCACTTAAAAGACTTAATTTGTCCGACCCTTTCTTCCTCTGCCAGTCTCTCTTCGGCGAAAACTCCTATAGGTACAAAGTTTCCTCTTGCCAAATTTCTTACTTATCAAAAAATTTCTCCTTCTCATCGTGTTTTTTAGCCTCTATTCAGTCCATTCTAGAACCTAAAACTTTTTTCTCATATGGTGAAATTCCTCAATAGAAAGATGTAATAGAAAAAGAAATCCAAGCACTTTAATCCAATAATACTTAGACGATTACTACTCTTCCACTAGGAAAGCATCCCATTGGCTATAAGTAGGTTTATAAGGTGAAATTTAATGTAGATGGCCTAGTTGAAAGACATAAAGCTCGTTTTGTTGTAAATGGTTACACTCAACGAGAGGGGCTTGATTATCATAAGATTTGGTCCCGACACTAAACTTGTTACTGTCAGATGTTTGCTTGTTATTGTCACCACCAAAGGCTAGCGTTTGCAACAGTTGGATGTACATAATGCCTTTCTATATGGTGATCTTAAATAAGAAGTGTAAATGAAAATTTCACCAGGTTTTTCTCGTCAGGGGGAGTTCATGGCCTGCAAGCTCAACAAATCCTTATATATCTTAAAACAGGCTTCAAGGAATCAGTTTAAAAAATTCTCCAATGCCTTGGTTGATGTGGGTTTCACTCAATCTAAAACAAATTATTCTTTATTTTCTCTTATTCAAGGTTCAAAGAATATCTTCATCTTGGTTTATGTCGATGATATCATCAGCACAGGCAACGTCGTTGTCTTGACTAAACCTTTGAAATCTTATCTCCAAAATAAATTCCACATCAAAGATTTAGGGGCTTTGAAATATGTCCTTGGCATTGAAGTGTCTTGCTCTACTAAAGGTATTTATCTTAGTAACAGAAAATACACTTTGGAGATTCTTGAAGATACAGGTCTATTAGGGGCACGTACTACTGATTTTCCCATAGAACACCATTTGAAATTCAATGACATTGATGGTCCATTGCTTGAAGATCCCTCTCCTTATAGAAGATTGTTGATCGTCTCATCTATTTAACTATCACTCATCTAGACTATAGCGTCAACATTTTATCTTAGTTCATACACCAACCAAGAAAACCTCATTGGCATGTAGCTCTGTGATTAATACAGTATCTGAAAGGTACTCCTGGTCAAGGCATATTACTCTCTTTTTTAGCCTTTTACATTTGGGACAATTTTGATTGGGCAAGTTGTTTAATGACAAGGAGATCCACCACTTGTTATTATGTTTTCCTTTGGAAGTCACCAATATCATGGAAAACAAAGAAACGAACCATTGTTTCTTGCTCTTCAGCTTAAGTAGAATACTGAAAAATGGCCTTGACCTCTCGTGAATTACAATGGTTATTGCATCTGTTACAAGAGCATTCATCATCCCCAACCAGTAACCCTATACTGTGATAATCAGGCTACATTCCACATTGCATCTAATCTTGTTTTTCATTAGCGAATAATGCACATTGAATTGGATTGTCACCTTGTTAGAGAGAAAATACAATTTGGTATTCTTCAAACCAAGTACATATCTTCAACAAATCAACTGGCAGACATATGTACTAAACCCCTTGGTAAAGAAGCATTCCATCTACTATTGGACAAGTTAGGTATTTATAACATTCACATTCCAACTTGAGGGGGAGTGATGAAATTGAAAACATTTCCTCCCAAATTTTTAGCTCCAAATTAGCCACTAAAATCAAGCATCCAAGATCACATAATCAATTTAGATTGATTCTTTATTCTTTAATTGTCTCTCTATAATTGTATATAAACTTATGCTTTTGCAGTGAATAATATACTAGAAAATTCTACCCTATTTGTTTAGTATACCAATTTATTTGTTGCCAAAACTCAAAACTGAAAAAACAAGTAAACACGAAAATGCAATGATAATTCTTATCCGTGTTTCCTTTTTGGTGTTCAATACTCATTACAATACAACATGGTTTAAGAGTATCGTGTGTGAGCTTGACGATATATATTAACATTTAGTTGAATTGTTTGATATAAATAATGAAATATAGATATGATAAATTCATAAAAATATATAAAAATTTTATTTATATTTGACAAATTATAAATAGAAATATGAAATCAATTATATTTTTTATTTAACATTTTAGATAATGAATAAAATTTAATGAAAGAAATAGTTTAAATTACTATATTATTTTTATTTTATTTTATTATGGTTGTCAACAAAATGTATGGTGCTACATTTCCTAAAAATGTCAAGTTAGCAAATGTTAACAGTAAAATTTAATGAAAATGATTGATTTTAGACTTCTCATAAAGCATGAAGAAAATTTTAAAGTGCAAAGAATTTTAATAAAATTGATAAAACCATACAAAAAGTCTATATGTTTTACTCCAACTTAATTAAATTAAGTGGTTGTTTAACTTCTTTCGTATATCATATAGAAGAAATATATGTAAAAAGAAAGACATAGATTATCTCAATATATATTAAGAAGAGCTTTCTAACACTTCACTATTGTTATTATTATTAGAAGTTATGAAATAATTAAACCTTAAAAATATCATATAACCATTGCAAAGTGCACGGGAATAACTCTAGATATTTCTGAATGTAGGTTTAAGTAGTGTAAAAAGTAACTTATGAGGAGGACATTGCCTTGTCCTCTTTTTTGGAACTTCACTCTTGATGTATACAGTGTTATAGGAGGTTCTTGATGTATATGAATCGACCTCTTAGGTAATTTTTTTTTCACAAGAACACGAATTTCAACGGTAGTGTCGCTTTCTATTGACAATGGCCTTCCGCATGGTGAAAAACACAACTCATTATTAGTCAACATTAGTAATTGATTGCTTGTATCTAATTTCTATATTTTTCATTTTGTGGAGCATGTGAAATACATCTAAGAACATATTAATCTTCAATATTCCAATTCACATAATCTTAAACATATTAATCTTCAATATTCCGATTCACATAATCTTAAAGCAACCCATTTGACCTTGACATATGAAGACTTTCTTGTAATATTAGGTGAACAATTACGTTGTTGTACACCCAAAAAAATGCTTACGGTCTTCTAATTGACCCTTTGGGTCTTTGAGGTTGAATTCTTCTGGCAGAACAAAGATCAATTTATAGGTTAACTCCACGACTCTTAACGTCAACACTTGAAAAGAGATGTAGAGTTATTAAGTCCGCAGTGGCCTTGCTTTTGTAATATTGTTTATGTCAGTACTAGTTGTCTATATCTTGTTTCTAAACCATTAGATTATTATTATTATTACTGTCACACGTCCTTCTTAATAAAAGCTGTAACTGCCATAACTTTTATGGACTTTGGCTGCAGAATTGGGGACTAGTTATCATTTTCTTCTACTGTTTGTGCTCTTATGCATCATGAGTGTTTGAAATGAATCCATAACACTTGGCAACTTTTGTGTTCCTCTTTTCATCATGCTTTTGTCATCACTGATGCTAGTTGGATTTGGCGGGTGGGTGGCAAACAACTTAATTTGCTACTTATTTAAATACTAGTGGGGAAGAATAAAAAGGGAGTACCTAAATTGTTTAAACACAAATTTATTAATATTTAAGCTCAAGCAGATCCGTCCCGACCAATATGTACGAAAATGGTGATGCACTTAATGAACTTCTTCCACAATAACTCTGGTT
This sequence comes from Erythroxylum orinocense, assembly GCA_025531955.1. NCBI lineage: Eukaryota > Viridiplantae > Streptophyta > Magnoliopsida > Malpighiales > Erythroxylaceae > Erythroxylum > Erythroxylum orinocense. Next base: position 10,069,643 of record JANZLX010000001.1, read on the forward strand.
ATTGTCTGCTTTGCAGACATGTGAGTAACAGTAATTAGTAATTACAAGCTGATTGAGTTGAAAAATCTCATTACAAAGTCATTATTTAATATTTTCCCTAGAATTTCAGGTGTTTTTGATAAGATCCTCCATAACAATCCATATCCATTACGATTGCAACCACTCCAACCCAAGGTTTCTTTTGGAAATAACCGACTCTTGAACTTGACTTCTGCAACTATATATGTCTGTTAAGGAGTAACGCAAATATCATCGCACAACGGAAGTTCCATTACATATACAAGTTACAACCATGAAATTTTGTATGTAAAGTAGCAAACTCAGTAACTCACATGTAAGCTCAAAACGGAAGTTCCATTACAAATACTGTTATGAAGAAAAACAGAAAATGAAAATGCGTGCACAGATGCCATACGGATTAATTATTACACCTTGCTGTGGATTAATTAACTTCGGCCGGTCGCGTAAATATTTAATCAGTATATGTACCAAGAAAAAAAATCAATATAGTAAATCTAAATGTTGATCACTACAACATGAAACGGTGATGCAATGTACGCATTCGAAGGCTGGTCGTGTGAGACATTGAAACAATCTTATTTGGATCGTATTTTAGAGAATTAATTGACTCTATAGTGGAAAAATACATATAATCACATTGGGAACTGCTCTTGAATGTTAATAACAACACTTTCAAACCTCACCAATTTTAGTTTGCATTTTGTCAATGCCTGCAAGACCTGGTCTTGAAATTTTGGTCATCGTAATATTAAATAAGGGAGTTGATTTAATTTATTATTCTTCTGCTAGCTTTGAAAACAATGCCACGATATAAATCCTAATGTAGACGTGGTCTCATCTATATCTTCAGGCCACAAGCTTACAAGAAAATTAACTACATATTTTTTATCACAACTCAGCCTATTATAGAATATCTCTTTCTTTTGCACAAAATAAGTTACATGCAATGATAGACGTTGGAAGAGACAACTCAAAAGATAACAGCCAAAGGCTTAATAGATAGACATCAAAGTGTTTTCTGTACTGTTTAAACACAGTAATATTTATTGTTGGGCCATATGCTGAGTCCTATGAAAAAATTGAATAGGAAAAGGACATGTGACCAAAATGTCAAACAAAATCAACCCTCAAACTATGTTTATTAACTCATGGTCGTTGAGATCTTTGACTTATTGTGATCAGAATATAAACATAACATCCAATAATAGAATTACTTTCCATTGAAACCATACTCTCGCTACAAAATGAAAAACCAAAATTATTGGCATGCATGGAAAAGTTTCTTTAAAAAATTACATTTTTTAATGCGTTAGTAAAAAGAGAACTAAAGTCACTCACAACTGGATATTACAACCCTAGTTTTCTCTACTATTAGCAACCAAAACTCTCATAAAAAGACTAACTTGAGCGTCGGAGGGACTTGTCGATGATCAACCCCCGGTGTGCCTTGTTTGTTTTGTAGGTATTCAGCAGCCAAAGTCATACAGAATCATGGATTCGAATAGCAATGTCCAACCCCTTCAGAATCAAACTGAACCAGTTGGCGCCCACCGTGGGGCTCGACATCAGGACACCACGTCCAGAAACACACAGGTTAGTCAGGCGGCAGCAGCCAATCCTGATATAGCCGCCGTCACGGCGCTTGCGATACAACGGATGGGTTTGCAGTTACCCATCACTCTTTCGCCACCGCATCATGATTCCCGCACTCAATCTTCACATCCGAATGATCAACCACAGCTTCACAACCAAAATCAAGAAGAACAAAGCATAGCCTTGGAAGACAACGCCGAGGTCAATTCGCACCCCAATTCCCAGCGCCCCCTAGACGCAAATCCTCCTGCACCATCACAAACCTCCCTCACCCAGAAATAGATAGAGGAAGCGGTTGATCTATTGATTCGCCAAATCCTGCAGTCTCAGCCAGAACAACAACAGACCCCAGCTCGGCAGATTGGTATGGTGTCCGATCGCCATTCTGCTGGAGCCCTAGATAAAATCGTAGACGATCGAATCAATCTGGTCATGAATTCCCGCCTAGGCCAAACGTCAATACAATATAGCTCTCCTTTCATTCAGGAGATTCTGGATAGCCTCCCTGCGGTCGGAACCAAAATACTGACGCCTGAAAAGTATACTGGAAAGACCGATCCCCTAGATTATCTGCAGTACTTCCAGTCAATGATGAACCTACATTGCGTCCCTGATGCAATTCAGTGTAAGGCGTTCTGTACTGCCTTTCAAGAA
>JANZLX010000001.1:10072010-10088807 GCA_025531955.1 Erythroxylum orinocense
TTCTCTACTATTAGCAACCAAAACCCTCGCAAAAAGACTAACTTGAGCGTCGGAGGGGCCTGCCGGCGATCAACCCCGGTGTGCTTTGTTTGTTTTGTAAGTATTCAGCAGCCAAAGTCATACAAAATCATGGATTCGAATAGCAGCGTCCAACCCCTTCAGAATCAGACTGAACCAAAACGTATAAATAACAAAAATCCATGTATTATTTAGCATCTATCATGTATGACTATTCTTAGTCATGTATATATACATGCGTTATATTGAATACGTTCGTCATATTTAATAGCCGTAGCATACTGTAACCATGCGTCACTGGAGCCGTAGCATAACGTAATCATGCGTCACTGGATTTATAGCCAAGTAATTCAAAATTGGAGTTGCAAATTGATCAAGGATATGATGTGTAACATCACGTGGTGGAATAGGTCCAACCCAGACATATGAACTTGGGTTGGTGGGTTTGGTGGTGGGGTGATCGAAGCAGCCACCCATGGCTGAAAGTGTATGAATAGATAAGGAGAATCAAGACTAGCGCTGTTCGCTACTGTATATGTATGTTTATATACATGTGTAGAAAGGGGTCAATGTAAACATGACTTTTATGGCATACATATGCTTCTTGTGTTACTTGTCTTCACCTACTCGTTCTTCTGTGGCGTCCATCCTCAACCAATGCCACTTTATGAACTCGGAGGAGGACCCTTATAATTAATTATTGGCATCCCACTTTCCAAGAAATTAAAAACCATATTAATTTAACTACTTCAAACGATAAGTGGTTGGGAATTAGAGAATCTATGTGGTGTAACTCCTAATTGGTCACAATAAATCCTTCAAGGCCAAAAATTTGATGATAAAAAATAATATATTGGTATTTGTTCCTTAATTAGTAGTTTTTTTGGTGCATGAAATAGACAGAAATCATGGGTAAAAAGGAATGTTTGTTGGTCATATTTTTGTCATTTCCTAATTAATTGCTAGTTATAAGATTTCAATATAAAATATATATGACGAGCTTGTTTTTCAACTTAAAGATACTAGTTAAAAATTCTTGATCATTCCACGTATTTTTTGTTCCATGTAACATTGGGAAATAAATATCATTCCCATTATAATTAAATATTATATTTGTATTTGAGGAATTTCGGAAGTCAAGTAATGTTATGACCTTCTTAGATCGTTACGGTTAATATGATATTTTATTTGTAATTGTTGTACATTTTATATATTAAAAATTTTAATATAAACATAATGTAGAGTCTACTAACAATAATTAGATTTGAGTCAATTATTGTCAAAATAAATTGTTAATTGAAATAAACGTAGTAGTAACTGGACCGAGCCGATGGGACTGGACATCCAAACGAACAATCGAGAAATTAATAAACCGGACCAAACTTACTCTGATACCATATTTTAATATGGGCAGAGTATAAATTCTACTAACAATAGTTGACTTATTGTCAGAATAATTAGAACTAGTCATTTAGAAAATTAAGGTTTATCACTTATAAATCTTTTAACATTTTCATATTTAGTCAACATGAGATACTTTAATACCATAAAGTGTAGGTTTTTTTATTGCTTGTAGGATCCTCAAGGAGAATCGTGTATAAGTTTATGCTTTATTAATAAATTTCCTTTTAAATGTCCAAAAAAAAAAAAGCACCATTTACTGTGTCATTGTGATGTCTGAAATCTATAAGTTTCGAGTGATAAAAGGAAAGAGAAGGAGAGAGGAGGAGAAGGGAGAGACTAGGTAAGGATGTGTCAACAAAGTTAGATGAGCTTCATGATTGAATATATTCTAGAAAGCATATATATGTATTTGTAATCTTCGATATTCACCAAGCCTAAGCTCACTTTATAAGAGTCAAGTAGAGTGAGCGGCTGGTCAATGGCCGGTTAGGGCCAAAAGACATGGAGAGTTGACAAATGCTTGCTTGTAGAAAAAAGAAAAAGCTTTGAAGATTACAATCGTGGTTTCTGTGTTTGCCTAACCATATATACAAGTTTCAAGCATTTGAACCGGTCGGTCGACAGTTAAATTGATTTTAGGTGTATGTCAAATGTTTCAAACATTAAGGGTAAGTAACATTGGAACCCTCGTCCAGTTTCGGTAGAATTTCGCAAAGTATGAAAGCTCAATTTTTTACAGTGTGTTCAGAGTCCTGACTTCTATGTCAATTGAGAGTTGGTCATTCTTTTTACACTAAAGCTTCGAGATGTTCACATAGCAAACTCGTGTAAATTAAAAATGGGTCGAGCTTATTTTATTATGTTCTAAAAACAAAGCTGTCTAGTTTTGGTGTTAATGTTGGAACGGTTGAATGGCTCTTTGGACCATTTCATTAACAGTTAAGTTCAACTGTCATCATGTTGTATGTAATTTATACTCAAGATTGTTGACTTGGCTGTTCATAAGAACAAACCTAGCAAAATATATTGTGATTTTTTTAATGTGATTCATTATATATCAGTTTCACTATTTTGGTTAATTAGTATATGGAATATTATCTTCGGGCAATAATTTGTTTATGGAGCCGTTGCCATTTTCGATGTTGGAAAAGCACTAATATCTAAGATTGTGAATGTTATTAATACTAGGGAAGACCCAGTCAATTTTCCATTCAGGAAGGCTTGGTCAATAAATATTCAGTCCTTAGGAGTTGGGCCAATGTGGCCATATTTTTTTGCGATAAAACGACAACCTTTGAGTTGTTATCCAACCCACATGCAAGTTTGTGGCAAAACGCCAACCTGCCGACCTATCAGCAATATTAATAAACTTGACATTGAAGAGAAGAATTTCTCTTGGAACCAAACATAATACTTGTCTTTACCCCTTAAACTCACCTAGGTAATAAGATAAAGGCTACCTTATTGCCTAGAAATAGACAATTGAGTAGTTTTAATTACAATTTCTGGGCTTTTTTTAAAAATAGAAAGTGAGTTTCATTGACGTAAACAAGATTAATTGCTAATTTAATTTCAGTAGATAATGCATATCCACTTGGACAAACAACAACAATATTACCCAATATCAATCTTGCTGGACGCAACATTTGAGAAAGTACTATAGTACAAAGCTTTATTTCTAATTAGCAGAAAAATTATTTTTAAAATATGGTAAAATACTCTCTCTCTCTTTATATATATACATATTATATACATAATACAATTTAGAAATATGTATATAAGAGGCACTCACCACATATTAAGTAAGAAATATTATGTCCTTGAGTCTGTAGATATTGAAAGTTGTTAGGATTTATTTTCAATATATCCTATGTTTATTTTTATTTTTATTTTTGGCATTTTAATTGGACATGTGATTTTTCCTAATGACCTGTGTTGATGTGCCTAAATTGGAAGTTATCTAACATTTTTTTTTTGAAAAGGATTTATCAAAAGGCTATCTTCAAGTGGCGTGATTAAGGGAATTAGTGCTGTGTGGCTTGGCTGATGTGGCAGATGCTTTAGGGTCATTCTTTTTGGAGTTGCGCAGACGTCGTTGTTGTGGCTGGAGTTAAAGTTTTCTTGGCAGTGACTGCTGCATATAGGCTTTGCTTTTATGGGTGTTGTGCCGACTTTGTTAAGTTGCTCAAGTGTGAAATTGTGTGTGGATCATGTGTAGTTGGTGCTGAATAGCTAATGCGTCTTGTCTCTTCATCGTGTGGTCGGTTGTGAAGCTTCACTGTGTGCAGCAATACATGACCTTAGTTTGGCTATTAGCTATTAGTTTAATCATGATTTGCTGTTGACGTTGTTGCTAGATATTCTATATTACTTGATTGGTGTTCAAAGAACTTTTGGGTACTGCTGCTTGAATTATTAGCGTATAAGTTTAGAATTGGAATAGTTTTCGTCTTGATTATATTTATGTTTGTTTCTAAGTAGGAAGAGTTGGTAAAATCCTCTAACGAGGTTAACACGAGTCGGTCGTGTTATTGGGCGTGAAAAACTTTCACGGGTAGTTAAGTTGTGGGTTAGTTACATAGATTGAGTCACCTGGGGTTGGTCAATCTTTGTAATCTTTTGTGAACTACAGTGGAAGAGATTAATCTGGGTAAGGGCCCCGCAGACGTAGGCAAGTTGGCCGAACTGCGTTACCAAACGTCGGTGTTTTATTTTTTGTTGTTTTGCGATTGAGATTGCTAATTTTGGATAATCTGCGGTTTTATAGATAACTAAGTTATTTCAAAAGTGAAAAAAAAAAGCCATCTGCATACAACTAGGTAGCCCAATCAACGTTGGTGGTAACGATATAACAAGGGGGAAAAAAACATGCATGGACTTCATTCCATTTAGTCGTATTTGGTTAGTTTATATTGTATTTCAATACGTCAGCTTGTAATCTTACTAGGTAAGATTAGTATGTAAGATAAATTTTTGAGTCATATGTTTTCTTGTGATAATTGTGGAAGAACATTTGTTGTTAACTAACGTGATTTACCCTTTGTCTAAATATATTTAATAAATCAAAAATTCTTCACGATTTATTTTATAAATGTCCGATGTCTCATTATCATCTTAATTAGGTTTGTTTATTTTAATGCAAAATATAAGGACTGATAAATAATTAAACTTAAAATGAGAATGTTGGAATGTGAAATAAAAATAATTTTCATAATCTAATTATTAATCTAACTTAAATTTTAAAATGTATTTAGATGAAGTGTTTAGAAAAGTAAAAGAAATGTTGTTAGCAATTTCAAGTAATCCTAAAAGATTGACAAAATTAAATTCTTCTAAAGACCTCTTATATTAAATAGATTTAAAGATTTAAATTTTATTATTTGATTAGAATTGGCTTAACATTTTTTTCCTAATAAAGTTATTTGGTGTTAATTCGGAATTTGATTATGTCAAGGGAAGAATTCTCTTAGAATTTACACTTAACCTCTTATTGATGATATAAATAAACTTTAAAAAATTTAGAAAAATAGAATTATAAGCTTTCAAAATGTTAAAATGTCTTGAAATAAAATGTGAAGTGAAGAAAGTAATTGATTGTTGCAAAAGGGAATCACAAACTACAAAAGATTGTTAAATAAGACAAGAGTCGTGGGTGCTTTTCAAATATTTTTCATAAACCTCTATTTTGATATAACAAAGGTAAATTTGCAATGTAAAGAAAGTTGAAAATAGCAAAATGTGTTTGAAATAGATTGATAGTTTTATCTGGAGATTGATTTTTTTGTACTGTGATTGTGTTGGTCTCATAGTTGTCTCTCATTTGTCGTCCTAAGTGCTAGTGAATTCCTCTCATACTTAAACAGTTTTTTGTTATAACTAGTCGCTTCCTTACATTTTAGCTAACTACATACCACTATTTCCTTCCACATTTTGGACTTCTTGTAACTGCACATTCTGGACTTCTACCTTAGGTAACTTCTTAAATTTCAAAACTTGGCCATTTTTTTTGTTAACTACCTTCCAACATTTTCTCAACTTCCATGTTCTAGACTTCCACAAATTCAATGTATTTCTTTTCACTTGGTTTTCATTACCTATGAAGCCTTTAGCTAAATAATGATTAGGCTTTCATTTTTGGGCTACCTACATTTAACTGAAAGGCTTGTTAGACAAAATGGGCTTACTTTATTTTTAGGCTATCAACAATTACCCTTTCCATATGTTTGGTTGAGCCAACCAAACATATGATGTGGAAATTCCCTTGGTCTTCTATGAACTAGACTTTAAATTCTATCCCAATAGCTTTACAAATTTTAGACTGAATTTTTGAATTAGGCCTAATGATGTCAAAAGTGAGGATCTTCCTAAGTCCTAAACAATCTTTTATAGATAAAATTGAGGTTCAAATATTACAATAAAATCTCCCACATTTGAAATCCCTACTTACTATATCCATTATAAAAGATATGAAATCTCTTTTAAATTTCATGCTCTTGTCATTCTCTTAATATTCAACTATTTTTCATTATAAAATTTCCCATCACTTTCCATCTTAACTTGTTAAGCAATCTCCACCTCTTTCCTAACTTTAGTATTTTCTATTTGTGACTTATACGATCATGGCAACTTCTCGTCATACTTATTCCTATTTTTTTTAATGAATTAGGCTAAATTAAATGCCACCGATGTAAGGGTCCTAATTTCGGTACTTTCCTAAAAAATCCCTTCGATACCTTTTAATGTCACTTATTTTTATAGGATATAAAGTTTGAAGTGGTTTATATTCCGTCTAAGCCTTTTTTGTTCTTCATAAGAATCAAGTGAAATAATTTTCAAGCCCTAATTTTGTTTTTAATCGCTAATTTTGACATTTAAATTTCTATTTTTAACACTGTAGAAAGATCTCCCCATTTTAATTTTGAAAATGCTTAATCTCTCACTATTGGGTTTCTTTTACCTATTGATTCTTCTCACCCATCACTCCCCCATTTAGGGTAAGTAAGTAAATTAAACTTTCATATAGAATTTGCTTTATTTTAGGCGCTCGAATCCCTAAAATTATGGCCTAAAAATGTAGATTAATGGGCTAAGTAGGTGGATAGGTTCTACTTATCGTATCATTCAACTTGTAAGAGACAGGGCCTTTTGTAGCTAGTAACCCCTTTCTAAGAATTCTGTAAAATATCAACCCAACCTTATTTCTACCATTATGAAATCCTTCAAGTAATTATTTTATATTTGTTTATAGTCATGCTTTAATTCCATTAAAAGATGTTTTCTTTTTAACTAGACTGCTAGTAACTGGGAAAGATTTTGTTTGTTTAATTGAAGAGACCTTTAGTTTATAATTTAGTTCTTTTAAATGCTTCACTTATTTTAGGTTGATAAATATCTATACTTCTTCAAGAATCTTGCTTTTGTAGAAGAACATGTCAAGCTTATTTAGGTTATGCTAAATCAATTTATCTTTTGTCCTATTAATAAAAAACCCAGTTTAGGATTCCTTTGCTTTTGTAAAACAGTGTCTTCTGGAAGGTTTTTCACTTTAATCTCTTTTTTCTTGGGGGTTCCTTTATAGGAACTTAAGGACTTACCTTTTCAACATTCTCTTGCAATTACTTAACCTATGTGTATGCATTGTTCAACTTTGGAATTTTGCCTATTCCCTAAACTTATGGAAAAAGAAGGCTGACCTTCCTCTAACCTTAGATTTTTTAAAAATCTTTTCAGCCTTCATCTAGCTAGTATTTTTTGTAGAAAATCTCCTAAGGACATCTTTAGTACTTTATTATCTTTGAAGTCTAGGTTTATAGATTAGTTGAATCCATTTAAAGACTTCTAAAAAAGGCCTTATTGCTTTAGATTTTTCAAAACTTTTGAATCATCTTACTTAGTCGTCTATCAAAAACTTTTTCTTGTCTATGCTAATCCTAGAGTTTTCATTGTTGGTGGTGATACAGCCTTAAAACCTATCCTTCCATTACGACTATAGGTCTTGAAATGTACCTCCCTTATCTCTAAAGTAAGAAACTTGGCCTTTCTTAAGTAATTCTTCCTGCTATACTTTTTTTGGACTATACAATAGGAGTTCATTTTAAGTTAAGCATTATCAATGAAAATTTCTTTTGAAAATTTTTTATCACTATTATTTTCTTAAGGTCCAAGATTTTTGTTGCTAATGTCACTAACAGGGAGGCTTACGATTCCTAATGGTTAGAAATATAAGAGTTTAGTGCCTTGTCAGGATTCTTCCCTTCGTAAAGGTTTTCCCTCTGATTTGAACACTCTTAGCTCTTTGAAATTTATTCTAGCTTTTACTAATACAAATTTTTTAATCTTCTATGTTGATAGCAGAGAAAAAAGCAAGTCTTCCTCTAAAAACAATGTGGCTCCCAATCCTCTCTCTAACTAAAAGCTTTAAAAGAAGTCCCTAGTAGCTTCTAGTTATAAGAAATCTAAAAATCCAATCCCAAAGAGTTATGTTAAGAAGTACACTTTCTTTTCCACTAAATTTCTTAACGAAATTGAATCCAAAGAGTATATGACTAAATTGTTTCACTTATCTCATTTCCTTTTTTTCAGATGACACTATGTTGGACCTTCCTACTCCTTATTTTCCTCTTGAATTGGAATCCAAAAAACTAGGAGTTCTCCTAATCTTAAGGTCACTAAAGTTACTTCACTGGAGGTAAAACAAGAATTCTTTTATTCTACACGTTAATACATTAGCCTGATAACAAATTCTTTTATATCTTGTAAACAAAAGGTGTTTAGACTATAAAGATCACTCAAGAAGAAGTTTTTGGTTTATGTTTCCTAGATCTCTCTCTTAAACTTCCTTCTAGTACCACACCAACAATCAATTATGAGGAACTATCACGAGTTAAAAAGTCATTGAAACTTATTATGCAACAAAAGTTGGAGTTTTTGACTAAGATGCAACGTAGTTATTTTTTGAAAATGTTACTATATGATGGCTCCATAACTCATTTGTCTATTGTTATGGAACTTCTTAATAAATCTAATAAAGTTTTTGCTTCCTTCAAGAATTCTTGTCATGATCAGGTTATGTACTCTTAAGAAATTAAAACTCTCACACCAACATTGAACGAGTTATGATGCAGAGGAGACTACAGGTAAAAATCTCCTAATAAAAATTTAAGAGATAGAAAACAAAATTGATTCTTTAGAAATTAAGGTTAATGAACATAAATGGGCTATCAAACTAATTAGAGAGAAGCAAAAAGCTCTCAAACAGGATAGCCAATCAGGACTTTTATGAAGTCAAGTAGACAGTCACAAAGTTAGGGAAGTCATTAGTGGTAAATAAAAACCTAGTTAGCGTCTAAAAATAGCAGGTCCAACAAGCGAAAGGGGATGAGGTTTTATGTATCAACCAATAGGGTGAAATTCTGTAACGTACACTCTCATAGACCATATGCCCAAATGTGTGGACTATTATTCAAGAACATACTCTATGAGGATGGCATGTTAAGACGATCACATTACCACATTTTACAGCATCACATATCACATTTCAAACATTCATTTTGAATAATTTCATTCACAATCATATTAAATCACAAATGTCATTACACTTCATAGTTCACATATACATTTGACAATAGGTGAGAAATGCTATTCTTGATGCATAATGAATAGAGACATCTATAGGTACAATTGATCCCGACCACTAACTCATGTTCAATTACAATAACTGTACTCCAATTAGTCTAACTAGATCTCCTTTGAACCTAAAAATCAACATTGCAATTTTAATGAGTTTGTGAACTCAGTGAGTGAACCATCATCGATATATTCACTTAAGTCAGATGCACAGAGACAAGTCATATCCTAATTCAACCAGTATTACATATCATCCAGTTTTGAATATCACATCATATTTCATTATACCTTATCAAGTACATCAAGATTATCATACTCTCATAAGTATATCAAGTACGCTAACATTTCATATCACAACACATCATTATTTACTTTTCAACTATATTTCAAACCATTCAATAATTCATTTCAATTCTATCATATGATATATATAAGGATGTATATGTAAATGCACATGTGACTTCATTTTATTTTTGGTTTGTTGTGACTGAGTGCCTATTTATTGTCCCGTATCCGTTGTGGATATCGAGCTCATTTCATTTACTATCCCATATCCATTTTGGATATTGGGCTCATTATTAACTGAGCTTGTGGCTCTTTGTGCGCAATCCTGAGCTTAAAGCTATTTTTCACATTAGTCACTCCGGTCACAACTCCTTTATTTGATCATGCATATCAATGTTATAAAATGCATCAATTCACATAATCTACTATCAATACTTTTCATTTAATGTGCTCATATCATTTATCACATCCTTCGGACCTGAGTCTGGCATTCAACATTCAATTGAGTACACATTCCATATTACACATACAATTGAAAACATTTCCATATACAGTCCCAATTTGGACCAATAATATCCGGAATCATAGCAATCATATAAATAACAGTTCAATACCTAAAAGTTATTTAAAAACAATTAAATCATAATGAGAAACATCTAGGTTAACTCACAGTGTGCTGCAGATAAGCTATTGCCTTGATGACCAGGTAATGTTTGGTTGTTGACAATCAACTTGTCTATCTATCTTCATGCAATACACACATATTTCACGCGTCATTAAGTTGTCAATCATATGATTATTCAATCATTCACATGTATATTTATCATGTTTCAATGCATGTTCAATTGACCTTCCAGGTATGTATTAATATACAAAGATCTTGACTGTACTTATACACTATCAGATCGTTCAAACTTTGTAGCTTGTATACTACCATTTTACAATTAGGTTTATACCTTATGTAAGCTTGATTTATTCATCAATCATATACGTTCATATAATTATCCAATTCTCACTCACAATTACTATATGTTCTCCAATGTTCATTCATTTATATCTAATACACATTACTCATATCCTTTGAATCATATTTGTAATCATAAGAACATCTTAATGCCTTTAACAACTCGTAATTTCCAGATTTCAATACATTGATATCAAAACAATCCATTCCTTAATTTATGACTTCAATTAACAACCTAAACTTATCAAACCCTTAAACAATGAATCAAGCAACAATTTAGGTTTATTTAAAGCCTCAATCAAGTCCAAATACACCAATGTAAAGTGACTTATCCTTATGTGGTTCAACAATTACACAAAACAGAAGTTTTTCATTTCAAAGCATTGGCCACGATCGTGGCAATGAGTTAATGCAACTGTCCATGATTATGGGATGAGTGAACCGAATGTGCACTATCCATTTTCCTTCATTTTTTCCAGATTCTAACACCTTCATACCAAATTCAAAACACCTTCATAATAATCCATTAAGTATACCTCAATTATACCTTAATTATATGTCAATTTCTCATCAATTTCATCTCCATTTCCAACTCAAATTCATTCATTTGGTAGCTCATAAACTATTATCTTTTATACATGCAAAAATAAAACAAAGCTATCATTCATGCATCATTTTCCAACACTTATTTCACTCCAATATCACCATCAATCCATCTCTAATTCAATCATCATCTAGTTCTATCACAACATGCCACAAAGAACAATACTTTACTTAATTGTTTAGCTCAAATTCCACCTCAATGATCAAACTAACCTAACCCTCCATGCATGCAAGATCATCCAAGTACAAGATGGGAGTAAACTGATTTCAGCAAAGGCGAAGAGATGGTAGCATATTATAGCTATTTTTGAGTAGAATCTTATATTGATCTTGAAGTGACTATAAACAGAAGTAAAGTAGAATTTCAAAGATGTGAAGGTTATGTGCGTATTTCGGTAATATGAGGGAGGAAGAAGAATGAATTATAGCAGAAATATCTAAGGAAAGACTCTACCATATACGTGTGTTAATAGATGAGTTAAGATAAGTGTCTCCTTCTTTAAGGACACTTGTCCTATAAGGAAGCAAGCTACATGTCTTCTCCTTAAATGGTATACACGTCCTTTTGTTTGGCTGCCAATTGTTACTTAAATGTTTTCCATTTGTCAAGTAACCTCTACGCCATTTGTCATTTAATTTTCCATGCTAAATGTCATTCATTTTATAGGCTTAGTCATCCTAATTTTCCATGTAACAACTTGTCTTGCCACTTGACATTTTTCCTAGACTAAATTTATATTTTAATTCATCAATCTCTCAATTGTAATAATTAATTCTAAATTGCTAATTGTAATCCATCAATTATTGTCATTGGTAAACCAAAGTACAAGACATTGGAAGTGCAAATTCATTTCACATTCATTTTAGTTTCATACCCCGGAATATGTCAATTGAGTGCAATTTGTCTAATTCACAATTCATGTGTGTATGCTATATCATGCATATGCCTGAAATCATAAAATCATGTCGTAAATGTACCAAATTCATTCTATATGATGCAACTTATAAGACTCAATAATCTAACACTTTAATCCCTTAACAATTCAAGAGACAGGATATTATAAATTCAATCTTTTAATTTGGATCAACTGTAAACTTCTCTTCCTTATTTCAATCTGTCAAACTTGGTTAATTTTATATAAGTTTTGAACAATATTTATGAATGTTTATTTTGGACTAATGCCATCTGACTTTTGAGAATTCACTCTTTTTTCTCTTTCCCTAAGTTTTCAAAAAAGGTAGCTATACAAGGCTTCAAATATTTTCCATCAATGAAATGCCTATGAGGTTCTCCCTCTAAACTAGCTAATCAATGGGCATTACAACTTAAAAATCTATAAATTCAAAATGGCCCTTCATAATTTATAGACCATTTACCACTTACTTTATCTTTTATCTTAGACAGTAAGATCAATTTCCATAATAAACCCCCTTTATGTAATTCCTAACCAACAAATTCTTTTATTGTAGAAAATTTCCACCTTTTCCTTTTAAATAAATATATTATTCAAAACCTAAAGTTGTACTTTGTCTAAGTCCTTTAATTCTATTAACATCGATTCTAAAATCTTGAACTTTTCCAATCTATTTTACTTGACTACTCTCAAGGATGGAACCACTACTTCTATAAAAAAAATGACATCGTGCCCATAGGTTAAAGCAAGTTGGATAATTCCTAGAGCATTATGCTTAGAAGTACAATATGCCTATAAGGTTTTAATCATAATTTTGTGTTATTCTCTAGGATTTTCCTATAGCCTGTTTCCATAATCGTAATAATTATTTTGTTTATTGCTTCAATTTGACCATTAGCTTAAGCATAATATAGAGTCGAATCCAACAATTTTATCTTATAATGTTTATCAAAATTTCTAACTTCTTGGCCTATAAACATAATTCCTTGATTACTTGTTATCGATTGAGGGATTAAAAACTGATAAATAATCTACTCCGTGATAAATTTAACTACATTTGTTTAATCAACCTTCTTTAAAGGTTGAGCTACCACTCATTTGGTAAAATAATATGTGGCCAACAAAATGAAACTATGTCCCTTTGAAGATAGTGGATATATCTTTCCAATGAGATCAATGGCCTATCTTTTAAATGGCCATAGTTTAACATTATCTATGGCCTCTGGCATTTGATATAGAATCTTTTAAGATGTTGACCAATAGTATCTATTCTAACATATATGCCATCTCATATTTATTTTAGACGAATGTGCTCCACATACCTTTTTATGACCTTGTCTCATTATTGTTAATGCCTCAGGAATCACAAAGTATCTCAAAAGAAGTTCGTCATTAAGTTAATGAAATAGAAATTCCTTCAGTTAACATAAAATTAGGTGCTTGTTGCTTAAGTTTGAAAGGCACTTTCTTGTTAGGATTTTATAAAAAATCTTTAACATTTACCCTCCAATTCTAAAAACCTTTTTTTCTCGATGTTAAAAACTTCCAGTGAAAGTCCCCTCTTATAAATTGATAGGTGGGACCTTTTTTATACCATATACGCTTATAGACTAAATCTTTTAAAAAATTTCAACCCATATGCTATTTGTGAAAGCTCATTTTCCTCCCAAATTTTTTACCTTGTGGAATATGTTAAATTTCTATATCGTCGAAGAATTTTAGCAATTGGATAGCAGCAGTATAATAGGTTGACAAAGTTAAACTCATACACTTATATTCTCCTGCCACTTGGCGTAACACCAGTGGTGAATCTCTTGTGATTATAACTTCTTTAACTCTAAGATCAACTAAAAGTTCTAGTCCAATTTCTAAATCTTCATATTCTACTTGATTATTAATATATAAGAAGCCCATTTTAATGGAGAGAAGAGATTTGGTCCCATTTAGTACAATTATGACTACTCCAACACCAACTGATTTTTTTGTATTAGACCCATCAAATATTAATTCCCATGGCTTCTTCTCCCAATTGAGAACTAAGTGTCCCACATCCTCTTGTACCTTAATTAAGGGATGGCTTACTCCGAAGTTGGTTAGTATATGGTCTTTTATATATTTCTAATATATCAAGTTGAAGTCTATAACAGTCATATGTCATTTCTTAATATTTCCGTAGAGGTTTGGCTTATTCAATATATATTTCATTAAATCAATCTGTGAAACCACAAAAATATTTTGCAACAAATAGTGCCCTAATTTTGAAAAAGAGGATTACAATGTCAAGCATAACTTAACAACAGATGATACTTCTTTTCTATTGCCGTATAAATTATGCTATAAAAATAAATAGCTTGCTCATGGCTTGCCTCATTCCTTTTCTAGGGGGCACAAATACTAAAGGTTTGGTTGCATATTCCTTAAAACTATCGAGTGTTGCTTGATGCCTTTCCCCCTAATGAAATTATTCAAAATTCTTCAACCTTAATAAGTATAAAAAATTCATTTTTAATGTTATATTATAAATGAATCTTCTTACATATTCACTTGGACTAAAATCCTCTGAAGATTCATCTTATTCTGAGGTGGTTTTGCTTTGAGAATGAAATTTTCTCTATTTTAATTAGATTCCTCTATTGTGAACTAAAACCCTTAAGAATTTCCCTAATTTTACTCCAGAAACACTATTTGGGGGATTCAAATTCAATTTGTTCCTTCTCATTATATGAAAGGCTTCTTCCAAATCTTGGACATGATATATACTCTTTTTGACCTTATGAAAATATCATCTATGTAAACTTCCAAAGTATTCCCTACCAAAATATAAAAAATGGCATCACGATGCTCTAATAATTGGCTCATGCATTCTTTAGGCTGAAAGGCATTACATCAAAATCGAATGTCGCTATTGACCCTAGACTTCAAACAATTTGATTATAACCAGAAAAATAGTTTGTAAAAGTGAACAAAGAATGCCCAGTCGTTGTATTTATTAAAAAATTTGTAATCAACATTATGTATATATATTTACATGGGTAGCTACATTTAAATATCTAAAGTCGACAAAAATTTTTATTTTTACATTTTTCTTAACTAAAAATATAATTTTTGCTAACCACACAGTATATATGGCTGGTCTAATAAAACTAGCCTTACATAAGTTTTCCACTTCTTCTTTGATCTTTAACTCAACTCTTTGGACCATCTTCTAAGAGGTTGACGACAAAATTCTAGTTTTATTATAATTCTTTGTTCTACCAATTTTATACTAAGTATTAACATTTCAATATAGGCCCAAGTGAAATAGTTTTGAATTCTTTTACAAGTTCCACTAGTTTTACCTTTATCTTTGAATTTAAGGTTTTGTTAATAAAGACTTTGCAGAATTCTCCTGAATTGCATATATTCACTTCTTTTAATGATTCTAGGTTATGGTTGTTATAATCATCAAACTTATCAAGAGCATATTTTAACTCTTAGATGCCACCATAACTCATTTGTGGTTCTTCTTCTTCTTAAAAAAAAAACATGTTCTCTATTATCACATTTATTTACTTCTTTAAAATTATCTAAGATTTGTTGTATTTGATATTTGATATTTTCGACAGTAACTACTACTTTTTATTTTTTATGAGAATTCACTCACTAGGTTCCTCTATGATATGAACCTTCATCGGCCTAGGGTAGCCATAATGGTAGTTACTTTTACGAATCTTTCTAACTCTATTTTCATCTTTTCTTTGCCTTCTTTAGAATAAGATAACTTCTGAATTTATTCTAACTTTATATGATCTGTGTAGAATTTTACCTCCATCGCATTAACAGTGGTGAAGAATGGTTGTGAATCGACCTAAATGCTTTCTACTTCATATCATTTCCATAAAAGTTGTTGGATCCCGTTACCGAGACCCAACTTGTTTCTTGAATCATACATCTTGTACTGAAAACATTGGAGGGATCACTTACAATCAAATCATCCTGGTGGTGAGCTTACATTGGTCATACCTCAAACATAAGTGGACCTCTTCACAAACAATTAAACTTGATAAGTCTAAAACCTCAATTACCCATGGTCCAAGAAATCCCTTAAATTTGATAACACATAAAGGTAATATGCCTTAAATAGTGGACCATGTTCATACCTAAACTCAATGGTGTTCCTGGAACAAAATTAGAAATCCATCAATTTTTCCAAAGCATGTCCGTTAAACGGACATACGTGTCCGTTTAACGGACATAACTTGCGCTTAGGGTCTTTTTGACCTGAAGTTGTCCGTTAAACGGACATAAGTGTCCGTTAAACGGACATGGTTTGAACCAAGGGTGCATTTTCATCCGTACCTGTCCGTTAAACGGACATAGGTGTCCGTTAAACGGACATGGCTCGAGTAAGGGGTGCATTTTCACCCGTACCTGTCCGTTAAACGGACATAGGTGTCCGTTAAACGAACATGAAAATTTCAAAGTGTCCGTTTAACGGACATGGAGTTTTCACAAACTCCCATGCCCTTTTCATGCTTGCCTAAACCTGCATCAACATTTATAATCATTTATAACCTGCTAAACTTTATCCATTCATGCTAACACACTTAATCCACTCATAATCGTCACTCTCAATTCAACAAATGTTCAAACCCTAATGTATACAGATTCATCAAACTACATTAACCAACCATTCAAACCATCTTCAAATCCATTCAAAGTAAAATCTCATAAACCTTGATCCTAACATCCAAAAATCATAACATCCAAATATCATACCATCTTTGTCCTTGGAAAGTTCAAGAACTATTCCATGATATTCAAAAAGACAATCTCTAATCTTACTTAAACCTTTCTCAATTTCCTGCATACCATTCTATCCTCATGGAAACCTAAAACATGACCATGCATGATTTAAGATTACATCATAAACCATAATTCAAATACATTTCATTTACATCAAAAGAAGTATCTTACAATGCTTTAGTGGGCATTTCAAGCCCT
>JANZLX010000001.1:10213179-10227671 GCA_025531955.1 Erythroxylum orinocense
ATGATGGTCACTCACTGAGTTCGCAAAACTCACCCAAAATTTGCAAATATTTTTCAGGACTCTGAAGAATACCCCGTCCGGCGAACGGGAGTATGCCTACTGCAAGTTAGCGAAAGTGAGAGGTCGGGATCAGTTGTGTCTGTCTATTGTATTGGTTTATTGTGTCCGTCTTTTGTATTGGATTACTGTTATCTCAAGTTGTATTTTTGTAAAGTCTGAAAATGATGTTTTGTATCAATGTTGGGCCCAATTGGCCATTGGAAACCGTACATTGTACTGACTGCTTTATTACTGAGTTTTCCGCCTATGCATGTACTGTTTCAAAAAAACAATATTTGTCGACCAGCTCTGATTGAATTGTGCTTATGCCTGTGTCGATCCGGTTACAAACTTAACTGAAATTTGTACCGATCGTAATCGAGTGATTGCTCTAGCACGCCGCTTCCGCAGGCACGAGCTCGGATATCACCCTTGATATCGAGTTCGGGTCTTTGCGGGAGTGGGGTGCTACAAGCTTTGTTTATGAAATAAAAAGTTATTTGGATGAAAGAAAAATGACGAGCTACTTTTAAATATTCAATCATGTTCAATAAAACAGGAACCTATTATTAATTTTTTGTTTATTTTGCAAAGGGAACAATATTTTTGAAGTCTATTAATGCATCTAGCCTTATTAGGAATGTTGATAGTCTATTTAAGATATTTGAAGAAGTTGTGAATGAAGTTAGATAGAAAATATTATTCAGTCCATTATTAATAATGATTCTACTTATAAAGCACTTGTAAAAGCTTGCAAAGTAGAAATAATTCTTTTTTTTAGACTCCTTATATTGCATATTGCATTGACTTGATGTTGAAAAATATAATAGATGCTAGATATTTTTTATTATTGATGAGATTGTAAAGAAAGACAAAAGGTAACCAAGTTTATCTACAATTGAGCATATGTCCTAAATTTAATGAGGAATGATTTCACAAATGGTAGGAATTTGTGTCGTTTTGTTATTATAAGATTTGTAACTAATTTCTTATCACTTTATTGTTTTATTCTAGTGAAGAAAGAGCAGAGAAAATGTTTACAAGTGATAAGTGGGTTACATCTCAATATGATAGGCATAATATTGGATTGGAAGTTTGTCAATGTCTGTCAATTTGTCATTTAAGTTTGTAACAAAACGATAATAAATTTTGGTATCAATGTCAATTTCAATGTCAACTTGAAGATAATAAATTTTGGTATCAATGCCAATTTTTCATTTAAGTTTGTAAGCCCTTGGTGAGAGTACTTTGTCTAGCTGATAGTAATAAGAAGCCAACAATGAGTTATTTTATGATGTCATAAAGAGGGTGAAGGATGCAAGGAGAATCTAAAAAATAATTATTCTACCTTATCTTACAATCATCAATGAGAGATGAGAAGAACAACTTTACTCTTTGTTGTTTGCAGTTGGGGCAAATTTAAATCTTAATGTCTATTTTAGACCAAATTTTGCAAAGAAAATTGAAGCTAATAAGGGAATGCTATTAACTATTATAACAATTGTTGCCCATGAGATGATGCAAGATCTCCTAAGCTTACAAATGAAGATTTATAAAGATGTTTCTAGTTATTTCAAGATGTCAATTGTTATACGTCAAAGAAACAAACTTAATCTAAGTATATATTTTTTATGCTTTTGTTATTTGTTGAAAATTAATCATTAATTTATTTTGTTTATAATGTTACTTTCTTTTCTTTACAATTGCTTGGTGAGATTAATTCTAAAGTGATGTTCTAAAATTATAAAGGTTTGCAATTCGAATTCTAATCATTGTGTGAGTGCAACAAGGTGTGAAAGGAATTGTAGCACATTTGAATTCATCAATTCTAAGAAAAGGAATATATTGAAGCAAAAAATATTGAATGACTTAGTCTTTAATCAATACAATTTAAAGCTTCGGGAAAGGTATTTTATTATTATTATTAAGTTGGTTATAATTTCTTATAATTTAATTTTATTGTTTACAAAGACTCTCAATAGAACATGTAATTTTGTAGATCAAATTTGCCTTAATCATATTGATCTTTTGGCAAATTGGGTTTTTGAGGAACTAAGTTTGAAACATGAGAGTGACTTGAAAGATAATCTTAGATGAGAAAGTATTTACATGTCATTTGGTACAACAAATTTGAATGATGGTGAAGATGAGACTCCTCTCAATGATGAAGATTTTATATTGAATGAGAATTGAGGTCAATGCGATTTGAGCGGGTATTCGATTAAATGAAGTTCCAGATTTTTATTTTTCTTCTTTTAATTTCACTTATATTTAGTGTATATGTTAAATTCTATATATGTGATACAAAAATGATTGTAAATGTTTGTGCTTCAAGTTTCATTTTTAGTTGGTTGTTTCCTCTGCACGAATTCTTGTTGTAGATTATAATTGTTAGAGAGTCATAGATATTTATTATTCTGTTTATTTGTTTTTTATGATAAAATTGTAATATTTTAAATACTTTATATTGTTCTTAATTTTATATTTGTACGATGATTAAATAATCTATTTCAAATTAATTGTGGCTATTGTTAATAAGTGAAAATGATATTAATAAAAATAAATAAAATTTTGTTATTTTAAATTTCTATTATTATGATTTTTAGAAACAGAGTTGATATAAAATTATAAATTATACAATAAAATATATTGAGGGACTAAAAAAATTCAAAAATTATTTTATAATTTTGAAAAAATTATTTGAAATAGTATCCGATATTGACCGATACTGATATAGTACTATATCAAAACCAAATTTGGTTCGGTACCATATCAAAACCAAGTTCGATGTTGGTACTGGTACAAGATTCGTAACATTGTTCAAGACTATATAAATTGGTAAATACTTTCTACCACACAGGCAGAGCAAGCTACAAATAAGGAACTCCTATGAATGAAAAAGTTGATGTAAAAGTGGGGCCAAAAACAAGTTATATTGTGATTGTCAAAGCATTATTCTCCTTAATAAGAACCTAATATTCCGATCAATGTCAAAGCACATTGATGTATGGTATTATTAGATCTAAAATATTCTTGAATCAAAGATACTATTGCTAAAGAAAAATCCACAATGAGACAATGAAGTTGACATAATTATATATAGAAACTCAATATTTACATGCAAAGCCAGAACGGATATCCCTCTCTCATGGATATAAAAGGAAGTTGAAGTCTTTCCCATCACTGTCCACCATCAAAAACATATGGGACAGTCGAAAGCTTATAAATAAATCAGCATATAATTTTTCTAATTTAATTTTTCTCTTAATTTGATTTTATTATTGACTATTATAATATTTAATTAATTAATGCTAGTTATTAATAAGAATAGACGAAAATTATAATTTAAATATTTGAACGAAAATTATAATTTAATTATTTGATTTATTTTATTTTATCTACCAATTATTTTAAAATTAAAATTAAAATTTATTTATGAAATAAAAACTTTTATAAATAATATAAGTATAACTGATAGAAAATTTAAGTTTTTATTTTTATTGAAAATATAAAAATTAAAAGTACAATAAGAAAACAAATAAGTGAAATTTGACAATGACTCTTTAACAGTACGACATAGGTGTTTCATTTGTTATTTGGTAGAAACTTCAGCTGTTCTGTTCTAGTTGCTTATTTTACGCATGCAGATTGAGCTTCGCTTGTATCACCCCCTTCTTTCCTTGTTTTAAGAAATCGCAGCAACTAAAACACTTACTCATGTTGCTGAAGCCTCTTCCCACAAACATTACTTTGAAAAAGAAGAATGCATTGATGGAGACTTACTGCTAATAGAATAAGACTTTAAGGCAACTCCAAATTTTAAGGGCCATACATTGAAGTCCAAGGATGGGAAGATTAGTTTATCAGCCTGTTTGGGCAGGGCTTCCTCCAGCCGGCTCCCATCCCTAGAGTTCACAGTGCCACTTCGACGAGAAGTTTGATTTCTAAGAGCTGTACTTTGATGGCATGTACAACTATGACCAAACTATCTCGTGGTTCTGCTTACCTTTTAGAATATTGGCTAGTCTGACATACCCGATCCTATTGTATACAAGCTAAACTTGCAAGAACAAACATATATACAGCAGTCAGATTGTTGAATTTCTCTAAGACCCAAGAACATCAGAAAGGAAATGAAACAGTATCTTCCAGTGAATTAGACAGATCAAGGTTCATACAGCTGCCAATGGCAGTTCTGGAGTAGGAGCACTCATTTAAAGGGGTTTAAATGTCATTCTTTTCCTAGTTTACTCTTTAACATACGGGGCAGGCACCTCTATTTTCAAGAAACAAAATCTCCTAGATTAAGTTCTTTAACTACATTCATAATTTTAAGGTAAAATAGGTGGGAATGAACAAAATTGCTATCACATTTACACTGCAGAGCCAGTGTTTGGTGAAAATGAGAGTTTGGTTTAGAAGTGAAGACTTCTAGAAGCAATCGATGCCCTGCTTTGACAATCAACAGAAGAAATGGAATGAAAATCAAAGCTGAAGCAGAATATCCGCAAGTATGCAATTATCTGGTATTGTAAGCAACATTGAAAAATTGGATGTAAAACACTGACCAAGCATGCTGGCATCTAACAGCTTCTTGACGAACAGCTCTCTTCGGATCATCAAGAGCCTTTACTATAGCTTGTAAGACCTTAATATAGTAATTGGAAAAGAGAGATAGGTGTTTAGTAATGTGTCAAAGATTGTCATCTTGTAAAAGATTGAAAATCAGGTTAACCAGATAAAAATTGTAATCAGTTCTCTTGAATAAGCAAGTAATCAAAGGTAACAAACTTTGTATCCAACTTGATTACAAACCTGGATCCTCATGGGATATATTCTTGCATGAGGCAGCTCTGACATAACAGCGAGACATTGGATTGCTGTTTCTCGGACAAGCTAAGCATGTCCCCAAAAAAAAAAAAAGATCTTTTCTAAATATCTCAATGTAAATATAGTCATGGACTATGAACAGAAACCAGGGAGTTTGGAATAAGTAAAACTGAACTTTTAGAAGAAATTAACCATTGAGTTATAACTTAAATCGTCAAATAATTCTAAACTGAAGTTTTATGTATCCAATCAGATTGCTACAACAACCATGTGGATCAATTTCCATAAGTAACCAAGTACTGGATGGGAAATCATTACCATGTAACAAGGAATAGCAGGAAGCATTTATGTAAAAGAAAAAGAAAAATTTTAGGGAAAGATTGGATACCATCATATGAGGGTAGGCACTAAGTGCAATGAGGCTATTAATGATTTTAGATGTGTTCTCAACAATGGCTTCAAGTCCTGCATGCACAAGAAATCAAATTTGGTAGTACATTAGAAGCAGGTAAAAGGAAATCAGAATGCAGATGACTTGCAAATAATCACTACTAAACAAAGTGTTATTAAGTTGCATTTCAATGTGTCGGAAGCAAAAAGTTCCATTTCAGTTTATATTTGAATGCAGAATGTAAAATATAATTTTACTTACCATTTTTATCTGTCAAAACTCCTGACAAGACCAGCAGCAGGCTATACAAGACATCTTTATCTGAAACATCCTTGCTTAATGAAGTCAAGGCATCCAGTACCATCGGAATTAACTGAAGAAAGAGTAACCGATTTCAATAAGTGACCTTGGTTGACACAAACAAGATAAGGAATTTGAGACACCATGGAATTACCCTCTTTGCGCTATCCAGGATAGCAAGTAGTGGAGTATCACATATAATATGTGCAAAAGCTCGATGCAACATGGATCTGAAATCAAAGAAATTAGGTTGTGCAATGCAATAAATAAAACCAAGATCATATGTGAACTTTTCCAATTAATGTTTCCATACAATCCCACATAGATAACTCTAGATTAACAGCTCAATAAATTGCCTCCAAGATAAAGGAAACCAAAGGCCAATAACAGTTACATCAGAGAAGAGTGTCAACCTTGACAATGATGAACCAGATTGGATTATCAATGACTGGAAGATGGGCATCATGGTGGAGAAAAATCGTTGTTTATAAAGCGGCCTTATTGTTGCATAAAATTGGCGATTTAAACAAATTGCGGAATCACTCATTATAATTTGAAATGCATCTGCAGCACATTTCATCACCGATGTGCTTGCAAACTGTTGAGAACTGTTTTCTAATGATCCCTGGTTCAATGAAAACGAATCCATTGTGTCTTCTGACAATAAACATTTTAGAAAAATCATAGTTAAGTCTTTCACTCTATCATGTCCCCGCATAAGTAAACCTTTTGCAATCCATGCCAGTCCAGAAATGGCATGGTTCAGAAGCAATTCACTATGTGCAGCTCCCAGAAGGAAATTAGGAAGATCTATCTCATTTCCATGGCTCATTCTGCCACTTCTCTCGGGACTAGTTTCATAAGATCCCCAGAAGTTTCTGCTGAAAATTATATCCATTGCCTCCTCCAAGGCACCATTTGGCATGAGATCCAATTTGTTAACTAGAGAACTCAAAGCCTGTGCTGCAATAGTATATCCCTCAAGCATAGTGATCATAAATAAGCGTACGAAAGTTGTAAGATTTGGAATAAGTGTTTGAGCATGAAGAGCTATGACCACTGATGCTAATAAAGAAAGAATCCATTCATCTCTACTGGAAAGTTTGTCCACTTCCAGGGTAGAAATAAAACCTTTCGTGTGGATGGTTAACAAAGAGCCCTTCAGCTGCAAAGATGGGTTTGATAAAAGTATCCTATAGGCTTTATCAACAATTATGTTCTGATTTTCCACCGAACAGTATGCAACAGCAAACTTCATAACCTTTATCACTGCCTCAAGAAGATCCTGGTATACAAGAAATAAATGTCATTGTCAATTCTGAACTTAAACTAAAACTCCTTTGTTTTCCTATAAAATCAGTCAACAGTGCAAGATCCATTGCTTATTTAGCAAGACTGCCCATAAAACACTAACCAGAAGGAAAACAAATATAGCAACAATACTAACTTTTCCACAAGTGTCAACATCCAAGGACCGACAATTGTCAACTTGATTACAAATTCTCACCACCAAGTGCAAGAGAACTTCCTCAAAACCTTCATGTTTCTGGATCCTGGATTCATTACAACATATTCCACATGAGCAGAACAAGATTAACAGCCAATCCAACGTCATTACTTCCAAAGAAAAAAATGAAGAAACTATAACAAGACAACAAACATCACATTATGAAGACTAAACTCCTAAAAAGACAAAAAGACTTCTTTAATTGATCACTGAAGACAGCATACAAGCAAAGAGACAATTATTGTGGATATTCTCCATATAATTCAGTGATAGAAACAAGGCATGCATACAAGTGTTTGCCGATATAAAAGTGACAAGACAATATGCTAAACAAAAGAGTAAGGTATCAGTAAAGTTATACCATGGAAGCAGCTCCTTAGAATAGCATTCCAATAGGTGAAGTACAATCTTTGCTGATTCCAAATTCCCTTGGATCTGTGCACCAGAAAACACAAGCGAGTAACAAGAAATGAAATAAAAAACTTTCCGAGGGGAGGAAAAAAGTTAGTGTCTATGGAAAAGAACCAACCAAATGTCCAAAGCGTTAAGTTGTATGCTTTTGTGCAGAGTTCATTTACATTAGTACTTGGATTCAGAAATATAAATTTCATCCTACTATAAGTCATGGAAAAAATCAGCAATAAACCAACTCTTTTCATCAAAGATATTCACTATCTCCAGTGAACTAATAGATTAACAGATTATTGAAGAGGTATACAATTACCATACACTCAGATAGCTTAATGAGGACAATATCTTCCAGCTTTAAAGTTATCTTCATCATATACTGAAGTCCACTTTTGCCAATGACTGATACACCTTCCATTTTAAGAGAAAATGGCATACTAAAATCATCAGAAGACAATAAGGAAACAATCTTCTCAATAACAATATCCATATAGCTCAAAATTTTCTCTGAGTCATCACAGCCATGGAGAAATGAGCCAATATGCAACAGCGCTTTCAAAGCAAGTTTCCACAACAATGTCTTGCCGAAATCAGAGGTGATAATTGACATCAATCTCAGCAAAATATTGTCAAATGTTGGTTTCAATATCAGTCCATAGCCTCCAGGTAATGTAGCCAAAGTCTGCAAGCCCTTCACTGCACAGCAATTCAACTGTTATGAATATCATGGAGACAGTCGTCAATGATTAAGCTGGACTTGAACTAGCATACAATGACTTAGAAATAGAAAAATAATTAAACAATAACTGCCCATCTTCAAAAAGTATCACCACAGTTTCATTCCTTGATTCTATGACATTGCATTATATTTCTAGATGCTCCCTGCATAGCTGAGGATACTTGTTCCCTGCATAGCTTCCCCAGACATTACTCCAGATACAGGTAGCATCTTATTACTTCAGAAGCAAAAAGACAATCGTACACAAACAACAACTGTGTACACGCCATTGCACATCACAACAAGAATAAGGGGAACAACTATTTGGAGATGAAAATAAATCAGATCAGATTTTTATCTAACTAGCAGAAAACATGGATATCTTTAATTACTAAAGAATACAATGTTTGTTGTAGAGTTGTACTTTGGGCCCTCATTTAATTTATCAGAAAGGAAGACTTCTGATCTCTTTTCCAATTAGTTGTGTATATAATGGGAAAAGAAAAGCAAATGCAAAGTTTTGGCACTTGGCAGAGTTGACCACTTAACGCTGACTGGAAGATAAATTATCAGGATCATCAATACATTAGCATGTCACCTTGTTGGACATAAATTTATTTAGGCTCTTTAATACCTAAATCGGAATCTGTAAATCAGATGTTGATTAGCATTTAACAGGAAGGTTCATGAAGAAACAGACAACTTCACTGGCTTCTAAATCACATGACAAATTTTTGGGAGTATAGAAAGGGAATTCACCTCCAAGGTGCACAAACACATCATGGTCAGCTTCATTAATACTTCTATTCAAGATAGAACTGAAAATCTTGCTTAATGACGTGGAGAATTGCTTCAGCAAACAGAAATATGCCTCAGTTGTAGGAATAAATTGCTTTTTGGTATCCTCAGCAACCAGGATCAAATCTCTACACGCTATGAGAAGTTCCATGCAGATGTAAAAACATCCAAAATGAAGTTCAGGGACTTCACAATTGCCATCTAAATTGCAGGACTCCGAGGTAATTTCAACTGGGAGACCCATAGTCTCCATCATTCGGGGAAAGAAACTTTGGAAAACTACATTGCAGGAAGAAATGGAAGCCTTGGTGGAAACATAAAGTATTCGACCAACCATAAGCAATTCCTTCTTGCTTTGCATGGGAATTTCATCGTAACTCGTGTAATTAGTGGTGTTATTGAGAATCATGTTTATCTGCTCATCATGGGTAATCAAAGTTAAGAACATATCATCATATTGAATGATAGCCTTCTCCAGTAACGAGAGAGCTTCTCTTGCAATTTGATTTCCTCCATTTCGTGATTCTGAAGTTAATTGTAGCATAGGGTCTTCCTCAGAGTCATATAATGCCTCTTTCAGTGAAGACCAAATAGCTCCCGCATGTTTTTCTATTCTCTCTGCTCCATATTTGAGTATGCAGTCGCCCAGGTATATCAAAGAATCAACCTAAAAGCATATAAAGCCAGTATTAACAGCACAAAGGCACACTTCCTTGACAAACAAGCTGAGCCTTGCATATATCCATCAACAATCCAAACTACTAAAAAGTAAAGACAACTGACCTTGGCAGTTGGCAGGGAGGAAGACAGTTTCTCAAGAAGTAATCGCATGGCAAAAGGCTCAAAAAGGGGTGTGGCTGAAAAAGCAAGCTGTAAATGGAAGAGAAAGAGAAATAGAAAACGGGGTCACAATCCAACATGAAATTTTGGCATTCAGGTGGAATCAAATACATCAAGCAAGTAGCATATAAGTATAAAAAGTATAGCCGAAAATTATGACATAATACAATGTGCTAGACTATGAGAGATATAAAGCTGGAGCAAATTTCAATTCAATTTACCAAAATGATTTCCCCTAATCTTTAATACATCTATTTGAATCTTTTCCCTCGCTTAATTCATCATGTAGATAATTTTTTTATTACTTCAACGGGCTCATAAGATAGTCAAGGAAACTTCTAGAAGGTTTGTCAATTTGAACTGCTTTAACATGATCAATGAGATCCTTAAATGAAGGATCAGAACCTGCTTTCACTATTGGATTATGTCTTCTTCTCTAAATAAAATATCCCATAATATAAGCAGGGACTTCCCAAGCTTGTAAAATAACCCTATGCAAAAGGCACCACAAACTTGAATTATTCCACCCAAAGAGAGGCCGAAATTGTGAAGGCATGACCAACAATATAGTCCCATAAATGTACATTCTTTTGAGGAATATAAATCAGACCAACAACGAAATGTTTTCAGTAACTCTTGCTCTGGAAAACATTCAAATGAATGGAACTTACGACTTTTAACAGGTTTTCTCTAAAGTAGCTCAACACTTCAAATAAACATAGCAGAATATTACATACCATAAGCGCCCTTGAGAGATCATCCCGCTTCATATCAACATCCTCAGTGTTTGGCTGGAAATGGGAAAGAAAATACATAATAATATAACTCATAGTCATAACGACATTATAATTTCTTAAAGTTCATATTCAATCTCTCTCCTAAAAGAGGGGGTAAAAAGAAATACGTTTAAGACCTCCAAAAACTAACAAAAGGGCCAGCAAATGATTTTCTAATCATTTACAAGGAGACAGAAACATGAATGGACCACAATTGCATTCTTGGAATACTACTGTGACAAGTATCAAAAGAAACATCAGGATGTCCAAGTATACAGTTGCTAAAGAATCAAATAGAGCATGAGGGAAATGCATCAAGCTTACATGCGTAAAATGAATGGGAAAGTAACAGCCCAAAATGCTGAAAAGGTCACCAGCAAAACTTGCAATGGGCCCACACGGATCTGGAAATAGTTGCACTAGAACCTCCACAATATGAAATGTTAGCACTAGACAATGAGGATCCTTTTCTCCATCAATAGCTTCACAAATTCCATAGACAAGGTCATCACCCTAGACCAAAAACCAATGAGACAGATTTCAAAAATATGAAGAGGATGAAAAGCAGTGGGTAGAAGAAGGATAATGCGCAGCAGAAGCTAAGCTGCAGCAGTAACCTAAACACACAATAAGAAGCAGCCATCTCAAGTCCAAACTGTACAAAATCCAAAGAGATATAAAGAAAAAACATGAAATAAAACATCCTTATTATAAAGCTCATAAATTATCAACTTTCATTCTGACCTAGATTTTACCATGCCATAGGAAACATAGGCTGCAAGGTACATAAACAGAATTGGTGCAAACATTAGCATAATAAAGAGAATCGATTCTTTAAGAATAGAATGTTAAGATGCCCAATCATTATCAAAGTGTCTTAATGTATTATCATTCCAAACTAAAATTGGAGGAAAAATTTTTAGTTTCTTATATTCCTCTATATTCTCAAAACCACAAACTACTGCAAATATAAAAACCATAAAAATGTTACAAGGGCGAAAAACATAGTTTGAGAGATTGAATTTGATTCATTCCTAGAATATTGTCATATGGATCACAATTCATCTAATCTAAGAACTCTTGAATTTATTCAATAGAAAGTACGAGCGCCGGAAGGCAAAAACGAGAGAAATACCAGGGAAACAACAGCCTTGGGATAACATTCTAACAGGCACTCCAAAAGTTCAAAGCACAGCTGCAAGAAAAATGAAGGCAAATTCCAACATTAAAAACTTCAGAAACTGACCAAAAGATTTTTCCATTGTAAACAGATAGATTGAAGAACATTCGTGTATGCAATCTTACCTTCCTGTCATGCTGTCCTAAAGACTGAACCTGCAGATTCTGCAAGAAAGACTTGACAACTGCTTTTGCATCACTACAAGTGACTGTACCACCACTTTTCCTTCTCATTAGGGCCAAACAGCCAACAACTGCACCACGTAAAGCTCTCCAATCTGCCTGATCCAAGCATAATTGATGGAGGACAAATAAAAGAATTATTAACTAGTAACTAAAAGCACAAAATTAGGAAATATGCTGCTGGAATATCAAGTTTCAAGGATGGATTTTGGCTAAGAACGATAAAATTTCTAAGAACGATAAAATTTCAGATTTTGTAGAGTTAGAATTTTAAGGTTTGATTGCTGAAAATTTAGGCTTAATTTTAGGCTTTAATATGGCTAGAATATTGGTTTGACATAGCTAGACTGTAGGTTGGGTTTGCTGGAATTTAGTAAGGAACACACAATGGAAGGTAGGAAAGAATAACTCCTAAGATCTAAGAATCACTCGTATATCTAGTTGAAAACTCAAGTTTGTAGAAAAATTCCAGATTACTTCTTATTATTGAAGGCCGAGTACATACATATATAGAGTTCTTAGAACCCTTACTCTAGTCAGAAAAGGTTCCAAACAAATTTAAATCTTATTTTGCAGTTCAACAGCTGACGAAATCAATTCATGTCCAAACAGTCAGTGCAAAATAAAAGAAAAGAAAATAATGAAAAGAACTTCTTGCTGAATATACAAATGACACTACAGAGAAATGATTCTCAACCAGGAACTTCACAAACTGATAAAATTCCACAATTACCCCAAGTTCTGCTGAAGAGAAAAGTTTAATATATTAATAAAGATATTGACAAGCATCTTGAAATGCTAAAACTGATTAAAAAAGACCTAAAGTAAGGAATGAAACAGCCAAACCACTTAAAACCGTTCAGCTCCTAGACTGAGAAACAGATATAAAGCAACACAACAAACAACTGCAATTCAAATGACCAGCAGAACCATGGAGGTCCCTTTAAATGCACAAAAGAGAACTTCATTCATAAGATTCTAAGAAAACAACAATATTCGTGACGCCAAATGATCACTTCTGGCAGACCACAAATCCAAACTGTTCAACCATCTAAACCTAAAACGGTAATGGCATCTCTTTTATGGGTTCTTCTACATACAATATGGAAGAATATAAATTGGCAGGTAGATTTGTTAGGAAAATAACCCCTGGAAATTTAGAGAAGATGTGGACATTTTATAAGGTATGAATAACAAAGACAAGAAAAGATTTTTTTGCCACCACTTCTTGCTCAGTGATATAACCTCAAAATTTGATGAGTGAAGATTAAGTAATAGCATCTATATTATAGCCTCTCCCACATGAATAATGTTGCCAAAAATAGGGAAGACCTACTTACCAGCCTTTCAGTGAAGAATGTAATCAAGCTATGTATGTTAGCAATGTCTAGGGGCTTTGATGAAAGACGTGTAAGAACTTCCCCAAGCAGAAGGATACCTGAAGATGTAAACTTGAGGAATTTACAACTTCTCCAGAAAAATTACATGGAAGCAAAATAGTGAGAATGTTGGAATTTGAAGTACACTAGCACTCAAGTAGATGGGTACCTCTTGCACGGATGATGTTATCGGTTGTAGTCAAATACATTTCCATCTCTTTAACCTGAGACCCAACAGAGAGAACGTAAATGCAGAAATATATTAAGCAAGCAACAGAGGAAACAAAGCAAAATAAACAAGGAACAAAAAGAAGAAACAAGGCAAGAAATATACCAGATGTCCAATGAACAATGCATCATTCTTCACTAGATGAACAATCGCCTCCAGACTTGCTGCCTATGGGCGAAAACAAGTAATAATCAAATCATCTAAAATCCTAATAACAGAAAACAGCGAAAGTTTTGCCAACTGCCACAATACACTTGCCTGAAACGAAACAATTATGAGCAAAATAGATGATTATATGCACATCTTCGCCAAAGTTCTCACCTTGAAAACTAATTAAACAAATCACACCACTTAATAGCTCTGAATACAATTCAAATTAACATATAATTGCATGATATGAATGTGTAGCAGCACACTCAGTTGTCTTCAAATTCAGAATTTTAAGCAGCAAATGAAGGGCCTTTATGAACCTAAAAATCGAGAAAGATTTACAGATAATTCAGAGAAATTATTGAAATTAAAAAGTGGGACTGGGAGTACGAGGTTGAACCTGCTGGGCTTGGGAGCGAGATGAGTCGACGAACGATTCAATGTGCTGAGTCAGCTCGGACAGTTCTGCCATTGTCTAGGGTTGTGACAATTATAGGGCTTTAGAAAATAAAAAATTGGGTGGGTTTTAGCGAGAGTTTAGAAGGAGGAGCTCAAGAGTTTTGTCTAAGGAACACAGGGAGACAATTTTTGACAGCTCAAGTTCGCTTCTGTTCAGTTTAAACCTTCTGTTCACTTCGAACCAATGTTCTGAAACTCGGACCGATCATTGAATCGGAGACCTTACTGGTCACCGATTTGACCGGTTCAACCACCGGTCGAACCGGTGTGACGTCATAATTATGCAATAATTATATTTAATTATAA
>JANZLX010000001.1:10267645-10280855 GCA_025531955.1 Erythroxylum orinocense
TTCCATCTATGGAAGACATGAGGCATAAAAATGGATAAACATAGAAATTGCAAATGGAACTCTCAAACATAGAAATTTCATTAATGTGCTTCAAATAACATAAACCTACCACACAGAGGTTCGAAATATTGCATATTATATACGAATAAGAGAATGCATGGGCATTGGGGTGTACCTTACGAATCCAGCCGTGAGCACAGATGTCGCGTGATTTTGAGAGGGAGAATAATCCGGCCGTGAGACGAAAAAGGAAAGAGACAGATATATATATACCCAAACGCGCATTGAACGAAATGGGAAAGACAAATGAAGCTCTTGACGACGGGTGGGGCGGCGACGTTGAGCAAAATAATGTTTGGGTGGTCTGTAAATGTATTCAGTGCAGAGAGGAGTACGTATGGGAGGCGGGAGGCGGGAGGTGGCGAGATTATTGAAGAAGACAAATTGAAACCCAAATGAAAAAACGACTGAGTAGTTTTAATTTTTCACCAACACTTCCACGACGTTTACTTCATAAAGACGTCGTTAGATGTATTTGGCCACGTTTCAATAATAAAACGTCTCAATTACTTCCTACATTCCGCGACGTCTGAGTACGACGTCGCATAAAACTCTCACATTTCTTGACGTTTTTAAAACGTCAGGAAACGTTAGAGTTTTCTGCGACGTTTCAATTGTTTTTTTGTAGTGAATGCACCTTTCACAAATTCTTTCAACATCCTTTTTCATATTATGCAAATGAAAATGATCTTGCAACACATCAAGAGTTTTAAGAATACCAAAATGACCCATAAGATCACCACTGTGAGCTTCACATATCAATAGCTCACGCTTGGAGCAATTTGGCACATAAAATGTGTTCTCTTTAAACAAATACCCATTATATCTATAAAAATTATTAAATGCACCAAACTCATATACATCGTAGACACTTAAGAAATCAGGATCATTTTCATACAAAACTTTCACATATTCAAATCCTAATAACTTAATAGGTGCTTGGTTAATAGGTATGGGAGCGGATATGGGTAAAGAATGAAAAATAACTGCTTGATAATATTATCATTGGATAAATAATATTTCTAAGTTCGAGTTTTAAGTATTACTCCATACCCCGATTATAAGAGAAATGAAAGTCATTCCATTAAAAAATAAAAGTTTCACATTAGTGACACTTATTTTTTTCTCTTTTTTTAGCAATAAAATATAATTAATTAATTTTTCTCTTTTTTAGCAATTAAATATAATTAATTAAAATATATTAAAATTTGATGTAAACAAAAATTTAACAAATTTTTATTTCTTAAGATTTTTAACAATCCAACCACTATCAATAGTAATGGTAATCATTTCTTTATCTTAACCAACTATCATAATTATAATGATTACATCCATTCTCATTCCTTACTATATTCATTCACATTCCTATTACCATTGCCTTATGTGAACAAAGCACCCTATATCCAAAGTAAAAAGCAACCTATGCCTATGTGACGATGCATCAACAACAACTTTTTCTTTACCCTTTTTGTACTAAATGACATAAGGAAAATATTCAAGAAAAACACTCCACATACCATGTAGTTTATTGAGTTACCATGCAAATATTTTAAAGACTCGTGATTAGTATGGACGATAAACTCTTTAGGCATCAAGTAGTGTTGCCAAGTTTCTAAAGCCCTAATGATAACATAAAGTTCTTTACCATAAGTAGGATAGTTCAAACATGCACCATTCAACTTTTCATAAAAATATGCTATAGG
This sequence comes from Erythroxylum orinocense, assembly GCA_025531955.1. NCBI lineage: Eukaryota > Viridiplantae > Streptophyta > Magnoliopsida > Malpighiales > Erythroxylaceae > Erythroxylum > Erythroxylum orinocense. The sequence goes on from JANZLX010000001.1 coordinate 10,269,409, forward strand.
TTTATCTCCTTGCATTAGCACAACAACAATACCTATGCTAGAAACATCACATTCAATTTCAAAAGCTTTCTTAAAGTTAGGTAAATATAATATCGATGTGGTTGTCAAATCCATTTTCAAGGACTCAAAGGCAAGTTGGTGTATTTCCCCTCATTTGAATTTCACGTTCTTCTTTACTAATGCATTTAGTGGGGTTGCCTTAGTTGAGAAATCCTTCACAAACCTGCAATAAAAAATAGTCAAATCATGAAAGGATCTCACTTCGGTAACAAACTTAGGTATAGGTCATTTGACAATGGCTTTGACCTTAGCCTCATCAACTTTGATGCCATCTTTACTCATAACAAACCCAATAAATGTAACTTCACAAACATAGGAAGTACATTTATTGAATTCATCATAAAGTTTTATGCATGTAATGTGGAAAGTACTTGCCTAAAATGTTTAGCATGTGAGCCTATATCACTACTATACACTAAAATATCATCAAAATAAACCACTAAAAATTTTCCTATAAAAGGTCTAAGCGTATGGTTCACTAATCTTATGAAAGTCGAAGGAACATTAGTCAAACCAAAGGACATAAGCATCCATTCATAAATTCCAAATTTCGTTTTAAATGTTGTTTTCCACTCATCACCATATTTTATGTGAATTTGATGATAACCACTTGTTAAGTCAATTTTCGAAAATATGCACGCACCATACAAGTCTTCTAGCATATCATCAAGCCTGGGAATGGGGTGTCAATATTTAATAGTTATTTTGTTAATAGCACGACAATCAACACACATTTGCCAAGTTTCGTCTTTCTTAAGTACAAGTATGACAGGCACGACACATGGACTTATCCACTCTCTAACCAAACCTTTGTCAAGAAGTTCATCAACTTGACGTTGTAGCTCTTTTGTCTTCTCAGGGTTAACTCGATATGTTGGCAGGTTGGGAATGCTCGAACTAGGTAAGAAATCAATTTGGTGCTCATTTCCTGAAAGGGGTGGAAGTCCCTTTGGCATCTCCTCAGGGAAGAAGTCCTCATAATCCTGTAAAATATTTAAACCTCAGTGGGTAAATAACTAGGTAGTTCATTAGTAGCAAAGTATTTCTCTTTATAAATCATAAGAACAAAAGGCGTTTGAGTAGAAATAACCTTATCTACATCTCTCACACTCGTATAAAAGCTGCCTTTTTTCTCACTAGCTTTTGGCTTTTCTCTCTTTTGCTTAACTAGTGCTTCCTTTTCTTCTCTCATATCATTTGAATTTTGTTGCTTACTTTGTCTTTTCTCTCTCTTTTCTCTCAATTTGATTTGTATGCCTACAACCTCTTTAGGGGAAAGGGTTTTAAAGTACATGTCATACCATCCATTACAAAAGAGTACTTGTTAGTATATCCATCTTTATTCGTGCACTTACCAGACTCCCATGAACATCCCAACAATATGTGACATGCACTTATAGATATAACATCACGAAGCACCTTATCTTGATAAGTCCAAATAGATAAATGAATAAGTTCTTGGGGTTTTACCTTTACCTTACATCTATCATCTAACCATTGCAACTTGTAAAGATGAGGATGTCGCGTAGTAGGTAGCGATAACCTACCAATAAGATGCTCACTAACACAGTTAATACAACTACCTCCATCAATAATCATAAGGCATACCTTATTTTTAATGAAACTTCTAGTATGAAAGATGTTAGTATGTTGCTTATCATTTGGCTCAGATTTGTGTATTCAAGGCTTGGACTACCACCAATGCATCATTAGACCCCTCAGTCTCTAATTCATCATCAAAGTTGTCCCCCTCAACACCTTCTTCTTCGTCACCTATAGTCAATTCAGGCATATCATCACACTTATGATCACCAATGTAAGTCCCATCTTCCAAAAAAATAAACACCTTTTAGTTAGGACATTGTGATGCTATATGACCCTTACCTAGACACTTAAAGCATGTGACAAGTTTTGGTTGGTTTCGATTTTGAACCAAGTTTGAAGAACTAGCCTTAGGGTCAAAAGGTTTAAAGGACATATTTTTATTGGCACTAAGGTTGGGCGAATATCTCTTAACCCATTATTTCCCCATTTATTTTGCTGCCAGTGTACATTATTGGGTAAAGCTTTTACATTAATAGAAGAAGTAAAAGAATTCTACTTAATATGTCTCCCAATAGTCATAACTTTTTCTAACAAATCATCCATATTAATAAATCTTTACATCTCAATTGTTTAGTGAATTTGTCGATTTAACCCTCCAAGAAAACAAGTTAAAGCAATTGACTCATCATCTTTAGTGCCAACTTTGATTGTCAATGCTTCCAACTCTTGAAAGTATTCAGCCATAGTTCGAATGTCATTTTAATTCCTATACCCTATTATACAATTCACGAAAATAGGCATTTAGAACATACTTCTTCCTTATTATGCCATTTAGTTCACGTCAAGATGAAATAAAGGGTTCCTCATTCCTTCTACGTTCATGCATAAGATTACTCCACCAAATAGCAGCATAATTTTGGAATTTAACAATAGCTAACTTAACTTTCTTTTCCTAAAAAATCTTATGGATGTCGAAAATCCCTTCTACTTTCAATTCCCAATCTAAGTAAGCTTCAGGATCAAATTTGCCATGAAATTCGAGAATTTTCAACTTAAAAGATCCCAAATTACCATCAGCTTTTTAACTTGTCCATGAGTGTGGCTAGAAGTTTCAATTTCTCACTCGGTTTCTTCTTGATATTGATTGCTCATATAAGCTTTGCTTGCACTCATATTGTTCATAGAGTTCTTAATGTTTTTAACCTCAACTCCTAACTCTGTCATTTGTTTTACCAATACCATCAACAAGTCTTTGTTATTGCGTTCCACAGTGTCCCTTTTGGTACAGGCTAACTTAACCTCAAGTTCGATCTATCTCCTCCGTGTTGCTTCGTCAAACATGATACCTGCAAAATAAAAATCTCACACCCTCCTTTGTTTATTTTTGAACCACCTCCCTTGTGTATACCCTAGGGCTACTCTCAACCCAAGTATTTCACTCTACAATTGGCTTTTACATCTAGATGTAAATTTACCACTCCTTCCTTATTATCTTCTTGAGTACCATGAACAATAAATGCTAATTATCACGCAAAGTAGCAAAAAGAAAACAAGTTCGGAGATCCAAAAACAAGAATGGCTTAAGTTAATTTGCAACAATAATCTAGAACAAGAAAATAGATTAGCATGTCACAAATTGGCACAATTTCTAGTAGGTTATTTTGGTAATTTTTGAGGAGTAAAGATATGCAATATGAGTGTTAATCAAAAGATCTCATTAAGTACTATCAAATTAAAGTATGGCATGTTCCCAAATTCCTCACGGTTAAAAAGATATGGCAATTTTAAGCTACAAAACCTAAAAAGGGAACAATTCCTAATGCAAACAGGATTAACTAAAAGTAACCAATTTAGGAAAGTAAGACTTCTTTCCTTGCAAGTAAAGTACCTTCCAAATCGATTTCACAATTAGGAAATTTAGTTTCCAAAAACAAAAACATCACAAAAAGGAAACTTTTCAATAACACAAAAAAAAATTTCCTTCAAAAAGCAAAGGCGACCGAAGCTACCTAACGAAAATTTCCATGAAATTAAATTTGAATAGAAAATTGGAAATACATAAAGATGAAATTCTTGTCATAAAAGAAATCAACCAAGAAATAATTCAAGATTGATTTAGAACTCCACGAATGCAAATTTAATAAGCTCGAAATTATTCACATAACATGAATCAAGATAACATAGGCTCTGATACCAAATTGATATGAAATTGTGGAATATAAAAAACTTCCCAAGACTTTTCTTGATTCACCACTTGATCTTCAACCAAGAAGAAGATTCGAACAAGAAGAAAAGAGCAAAGTTTATTTCAAAAGATTTGTAACCCAACCCTCACTAGCATGCATAACCTAATTCAAGCAAATTATGAATTGAACGATACAAGGTTGAAAGAAGAACAACAAATAAAGATTTCACTAATTGATAAAACCAAATCAATTAGATAAGTCGCATATAAAGCATGAAAATCATGCAATACATTCTAATTATTCAACAAGAATAATAAGGATAAACCTTACAAAAAAAATGCCATAAAAGAATTATGCCCTAGCGATAGCTAAATCTCCCTATATGTAAGAGAGGTGTTGACTGAAAATTACAACAAAAGAGGCCAATCGTTTATGGAAAAGGAATTATCTTAAATCTACAATTACTTAACCTATTAGGAAACTAACCTTTTCAGAAAATAAGAGACCTTATAGAATTTGGTCAATTGTCCCTTACAAAGAAGGAAACCTAATAATAATAAATACGACCATGGGCCTTATTTTTCAAGTTAGATTGGCTTAACTTTTTGAAGACTTATTAAGTATACTTGCTTGGACTCTTTAATTGAAGCAACTTGGACTTAGGCTTAAGAATGAACTTCTTTAACTAAATTATTCAAAGCTCATTGCATCTTTTTGGTTCTAGCCCTTGTCGTAGTCCCAATAATATCCACAAGTGGATCTCTTTTGAAAATGGATTGTAGAATTTAAGTTGAAGATCTCAAACTCTTATCTCGAATATTCGAACCTTCGATCCCAACTTGAGATATCACGTCACTAGCTCCTTTATCCATATCATAACAAGGAGACATAGTTTTAGATACTTGAGCCACCATTTCTGTTTTATTATACTTGCTAAAAGAGTTGATAAAACCACCTTCAGAATAACAAGTGAGGATGGCAGACTGAAGCTGAATAATAACGACCGTTTCTAAGTCCTGCTCTAGTACATATACTTCAATTGGCAAAACACTTTAAATGGTCTCATTAACGTTCTTCTAAAGCTAAGAGATAAAGAGACAAGTAGTGAAACGACTGGAGAAACTATGTGTTGTGAAGATCCAAAAGAAAGTAAACCATGAAGGCTCAAAACAGCTCTGTTGATCCAGACTTCCTGAATTACAAAAACTGTGAATGTGATGCAGCAAGAAGGGCAGCTCCCGTCATTAGCAATAGTTTTGGATACCTCTTTCCCCAGCAATTCAGTTAGAGTATTCTCCAAGAACTTGCCATATTCAGTGTAATGCTCTTATAACCCACCATCCATGGCTATAACTGTCTTCTGTTTGTCCCCATCCTTGAGAATGTCCCTGCCAATTTTCTTCAGGATAGCCAATATTCCAGTTACTGCAAACGGGCCCCACGTCTGGCAACAATGTTGCATAACTTATGATGATGCATTGCTGACATTTCACGTGTCCTGCATATTGCGTCAACATAACTACCAAAAAATGCCTATTCTTTCTCCCCAGTGCATATTGGCATACCTAAAATGGGCCTCATATGACGTGATGTGAATCTTCTAGTAAGAGATATACTAACGTAACTGAAACTATAGTTGGTAGGTAACTAAAACCAGTGAAGGAAAGACTTACAATAACAGGTTATTTGAATCCACAACCTTCAAATCTGAAGGCAGCACCAGTCATCTTCACATGTATTTCAAAATTCAACGAAACATAGCAGGCTGTACCAACTGTAAACTTTCTTGCAGAAACCAACCCATGCCCGAGCATGGTGCAAAAGAAACATACACACATACAATCATCCTTTTTATTCATAAACATTCCCTTTAGTTTATCAACTTCCTCAACTTCAGTAGATAAATTGAGAAAAATTTACAAAATTATTCTTGTATGCTTATTAAAAATTTACGAACAAAGAAAGATATTGCGCTGTATTTGCAAGAGTGTAGCCTACATAAGAAAATACACATCCCTCCAAAACAAACTCACAAATTTCTATTAACGTGCAGTGAATTGGTCATAAGCACCTATAAACCACTTTGCATATACATAGTTCTCAGAGATATGTAAGCAAAAGAAACAATTTCCCAACACCCCCGAATAAAAATGGTAAATGAATCTTTACGTGAAAACAAGATATCTCAGGAACTATATTAACTGTCTGGAATGGTTTCCAGTGTAGTACTACAATGAGTAGATTGACTTCCACATTCCAAGATTTTCAATTACTAGGCAAAAAATTAAAAAAAACTTTTCGGTGAATGCTGTTGCCTGCAACTAAATATAAAAAGAAACCATCTTCCTGCAACACAAATTAATGTAATAGTGGAAAGTATGGATCATTCTCACGAGGAATTCAAACATTAGTAGTTACGCAATAAAAGTGGGGGTTTTGTAATTGTGAATTAAACAGAATTTAATTGGAAATTGAAATTGAAACAAATAACTAAAAACAAAATAATGAGAAATTAACCATCAATAGAAATAAATCTTGGTTTCCGGTCTCCTTCGTTATTAAACTTGTGTTAATCATCGATACTAAAAATAACCAATTTATTAGTTCAACATTCGTCGTGGTAAATTTATTTACCTATTTTATCTTATGTTTAGTTAACCAAAATATGTACTTGAATTAACCCTTATTAATCAATAACTTGGATACGATCTCAGATTTAATTAATTAATAGCTTTCTGAATCAAGAAAATCGATGAACTAGACAACATACATATGATGTATATTTAGCCTAGACAATTATTTTTCCTAGAATCATGTTCCTAATGTAGTAGACAAAAATCCTAGTCACTATTTTTGATTAAAAAATTCAACGTCAACCTTTTTAATCTAGCGATTGATTGAATAAAAACATAAACTAGTTACGCACCTAGTTATCAAATTAAACAATCAAATAATAACTCAGAAAAATAATTAATACTTGACTAATAAATTGATTGAAATAAAGAACCAAATTCTCACAATATGCAAAGTTCAATAACTAGGATTCCGTAAACTATGAAACAAAAGTTTAGTTACCCAATATCATGATTTTCCTAACTATTCCAACTGTCACTGGTGTTAGGACCATCATGGGTGATGTTCTCTTCTTTTCTATTTGTCACAACCTTCTTTCTCAGCCTCTCTACTGTTGCACGATCCCTTTTCACGATCTCCCGCAGCCCTCTCTATTCTTCTCTAATGCAGCCCTTTCTTCCATTCCTCATTGTGCATGATTTCTTTTTAATTGTCAAGTTCCCTCCTTTTGTCCACGTCTGCCCTCTTTTGTTTTTTGTCTACTATTCTTCTCATTCTTTTTAATTTAATGTTGGTTCTTCTTTCAAAACGACATGCCACTAGTCACCTGCTCTCCCCCAATGTTGCGTGATTTTTTAACCAATTAAGAGCTATCCCCTCTTTTTCATGCAAGCCCTCTTTTCTTTCTTTTTAAGCAGCCCTCCTCCACGTCAACGTTTTTGGGTTGCTTGTTTTAATATTCTTCTGCTCCTCTATGTTGTGTTTTGTTCTTCCATATGTTGTGTTTTGGCCTTGCTCCTTACACCTTGCAACTATTTATTTGATTAGACAATTTAAGTGCTGGTCTATTTAACTGTTCATGAACAAAACCGTCGCTCCTAGTTCACGCTTCTGTTGTCGTTTTGGTCTTAGGCTCCATATGTTTCATTTCATGCTTTTGGTTATTGCACAAGGCCATGTCTAATTAGTGTCAACGTCTAGTTCAGCTCTTTTTATCCCAAAATCGTTGCAGTTCTTATTATTTAGTTTCAAAGTACACCTTGACATAAAACAAGATTAATTCCCATTAAGTATAACTTCAAACCTTAAGAACAAAGAAAATTAACATAAAAAAAGATAGAAAATAACGACACTAACAAACTCCCCCACACTTAACCTTTTGCTCGCCCTCAAGCAAATTAAGCATGACCATCAAATTCTATCAATTCATTTTCAAAGAAACCAAACGCATGCAACCATTCAAACTTTGGCCAATCGAATGTCAAACTACTACACACGTCATAATTATTTTTCATCGGTGCACATAAACAAACTCAACATATGAAACTATCATTCAAAGATAAGCATAAACTCACAATGGATTTTTCTCATGGAATTTACTCATTTCACTCAAGTGTTTATAGGTTGTGTTTCACTCAAAAACTCCCTATAGGAAATCACACTACCGTAGGCTTGCGAATACACCAATTCTCTTTCATAGTGATTACATGCTAAAATAGATCAAATGGGCTTTATTTGAGGTTGTAATGAGGCTAGGGTTAAGGTCAGTCAAAAGGATTTTTTAGACATTCTTCATAAGCAGTCATAAAGCACTAAATATACAAAGGGACAACAAAATGTATTTATGAGAATTTCTTGTAAATAACTAACTACTCAAAATTTATTTTTTTCTGCTATACTTGATCCTTTTCCTTTTCTTTTTCCTTTTTTCTTTTTTCTTTTTTCTTTTTTTGTTTTTTAATACTAAGGAAACAATAATCAATAACAACAGTTAAATACAACGTGCTCTATGAGTAGAAGTATTAGTAAACTCATCTCAGAAAATAAAATAAAGCCAAAAGTCCCAAAACTAGCTAACTTAGTACTTTATTAAACATGTGAATAGGTAAGGTTAATGGGGTTTGATGTTTCAAAATGAGGTTTTTTTTAAGAAACAAAATGTATAAAGGCTCAAAAGGGTTTGCAAGGGTAAAAAATATAGGTGGGTCATTTAAGTTAAAGGTTAAAAGAAACAAGGCCTTAATCATTTCTATCTAGCATGCATCTAATAGATTTAAACCAGTTCAGAGTAAGTTCTAAAGGTAATCACCTGAGGGAGTATCACACACACAAAGAAATGAAATGACTTTTGAATGGAGTCATATAGGCTCAATTGAAAATCCATTATGCTTTCATATGTTACCTAATCACTCAAGTATCAATTTCTGAGTAAGCTTATGTAACCAACTACTTTAATCAATCAACATGATTCAACTTTTATTTAATTGGCCTAATTTGACTTCAAGCACGCAATTCAGTCTTACTCCAACAACTAAGATAGAATTTCATGGTTTAACACACATCACATGCAAATTAAAAGATAGACGAAAAAATCCAAATCAAAATGAACAAAAAAACAATAAATTCAAAACACACAATCACATAAGCATTCAATGTTTTCCCCCCACACTTAATCTACATTGTCCTCAATGTACTCGCAAAAATAAAAACACAAGAAAATAAAGAAAGTAAAGGTTTAAGAAGCTTCTCTATTAATGCATCAAGGTGTTGGTGGAAAAGACGGTTGAAATTTCTAATGTTCGAAGAAAGCGAGCTGGTTGTTCTCTAATCTGTCTAATCTGCACTTCTCTTCTGCCTGCGTATTTTGGAATGAAACTCACGCCTCTTTCTAGTAAAGACCCATGACCCATGTAACTCTTTAATTGTCCCTTCAATCAACCATAATTGCTTGACCACCCATTTAATGGTCCCATCATTAAAAACGAAAATAACGGCAACAAGAGTGTTTTATTTTACGTAACTTGCATGCTCACCATTTAGAAACAAGAATAACGTGAGTGACATTAATGGAAAATGAGCTATGCTACCGCCAACGTAGTTTTTTTTCCTTGAGAAAACTAAGATAAATAAAATGAAATGAAAAAATGAAGAAAAAATTAAATTAAAAAAATCTTGAGGTGCCTCTCAAGAACGCTTCTTTAACATCATATTAGCTAGACGAAAAATCATTAACTCACTCATAGTAAATTGGCTCAACCAGTTCAATTTCTTCTGCAGTTTCAATTTGTAAATTCTAATAATACAGTTTCAATCGATCTTCATTAACTTTAAACACTTTAAAAGTGTCTAAACTCTGAATTTAAACTGCACCATGTGGGAAAACATTAGTAACAACAAATGGACCTATCTAACACGATCGTAATTTGCCAAGAAAGAGCTTTAGTTTCGAGTGATAAAGAAGGACCTTTTGACCTATGGAAAATTCTTTTCTGATTAAGGTTTCATCATGAAAGGCCTTAGTCTTTTCTTTATAGATTTTTGCACTCTCATAAGCTTCATTACGTATCTCTTCCAACTCTTACAATTGTAATTTTCGATTAATTCCATCCTCATTTAAATTCAAATTGCATTGTTTGATAGCCCAGTAAGCCTCATGTTCCAATTCTACAGGCAAATGACAAGGTTTTCCGAATACTAACCTGTATCGTGACATACCAATAGGAGTTTTATATGTTGTCCTGTATGCCCATGGCGCGTCATCTAAGCGTAAACTCCAATCCTTCCTAATAGGAAATGGGAACGGATCACAATGGATTTTATTATGGGGTTGCCTAAGACTCCGAAGCAGCATGATGCGATCTGGGTTATAGTAGACCGGTTGACCAAATCGGCCCATTTCTTACCAATGAGAGAGAATAACTCGTTGGATCAACTGGCCAAGAAGTATGTGAGTGAAGTGGTTAGACTGCATGGTGTTCCAATCTCCATAGTATCGGACAGGGATCCCAGATTTACATCGAGGTTTTGGAGGAGTTTGCAGTCTGCTATGGGCACTAAGCTGAACTTTAGCACAACATTTCATCCTCAAACTGATGGACAGAGTGAGAGAACAATCAAAACTGTTGAGGATATGCTTAGAGCCTGTGTATTGGAGTTTAAAGGAGCTTGGGATCAGTACATTGCATTGATAGAATTTGCTTACAATAATCATTACCACAGTAGTATTGGGATGGCACCGTATGAGGCATTGTATGGGAGGAAGTGTCGATCTCCTTTGTATTGGGATGAAGAGGGATTGAGAATGATTAAGGGCCCGGAATTGATACAAGATACAATGGAGAAGGTTAAGTTGATCCAAAGCCAAATTAAGAGAGCGCAAGATAAACAAAAAAGTTATGTGGATCAACACCAGAGGGATATGGAATATAGTATTGGGGATAGGGTTTTTCTAAAAGTGTCACCATGGAGAGCAGTCTTAAGATTTGGTAAAAAGGGGAAGTTAAGCCCAAGGTACATTGGTCCGTATGAAATCATTGAGAGGATTGGACCATTGGCTTATAAGCTAGATTTACCGAATGATATGTCGCAATTGCATAACGTGTTTCATGTGAGTATGCTCCGAAGGTATAGGTCAGATCCAACTCATGTGATTCCGGATCAAGAAATTGAGATTGCTAGTAACTTAAATTACATTAAGGAGCCGATAAAGATTGTGGGATCGCGGATCAAACAGTTGAGAAATCGGGTCATTCCGTTGGTGAAAGTCCTATAGAGGAACAACTCAACTGAGGAAGCAACATGGGAAACAGAGGAGCATATGAGGAGACAATATCCCCAACTATTAGAGCAAGCAGGTAAGAATTTCAAGGACGAAATTTCTTTAAGAGGGGGAGAGTTGTAACATCCCGGTTCCAGCGGGTAGGGAAAAATGGGAATTTTTGGAGTGATCAGTGAGGGGTTAGAAATGCTATTACATATTCATATCTTATGTGACATATTTGTATTCTGAAAAATGACATTGTTGCACATGAACTTATTTGTACATGCATACATTGACATTCCCGGTCTATTTGGTTATAACTG
>JANZLX010000001.1:10295577-10308066 GCA_025531955.1 Erythroxylum orinocense
CACGTTTTATTGATCTGCTTTTCTTTTTACAAAAACGGCAACAAAAATGGAAGAAAAAAACGGAAACAAACAGCCCCCTTAATTTACTATTTAAAAACCGGAAGAAACTAAAACCAAAAACAAAAATTAAAAACTCAAACAAACAAGATTTTTTACCGAATTTGAAAATAAAAACAGAAAACTAAAACTAAAAATAGAAACAAACACCCCCTTAATTTACTATTTCACTAAGGGAAAACTTATGTATTGAATTTTATGAGGAACACTTCTCATCTTTAACTTAATAAAATGGCCTTTTAAAGGTATAAAATGCAAAGTATATATCTTAAAAATCTAAATAATAATAATTGAAGTTAAACCCTAAACCATAATAATAAAATATTAAAAATGAATAAATGTTCAGTATTTATAGTGTCTAAACTTACCTTTATGGTGCTATACTAAGTGAACAAATGTTATTCTATTACCAATAATAGAATAACCAACACTACTAGTTCGATTCGATGAAGCTAAAGGATTTATAAGTCCTGCATGCTTGCTCAAAAGCCTCCAGATCCCATGTTAGGACATGTTGGAGTTGTATTTGAAAGTTTATCCAAGGATTGTTAACACTTGCCTTTTTTCACTTCGTGAAAAGTGAAAAGTTAGGATACATCATAATTATAATAAGTTATACGAATTATGCAAAATAATAAATAGTTTATAATATACAGAAATAATTTAATTAATATAATTATAAAAATCATTAAAATAATAAAGTCTTAATAAAAATATTGACCACCTTCATTTATTGGGTTAATTTGAAAGCAATGTCGTCTTCTAACACTAAAGGCTAAAGTCAGCTAACAACAGCTTGCATATCATTCCGTTCTCGTGCCTGACATTCTTTGCAAAAGGCCAAAGCTGATGCTGTTATAGATTTTGTTAAAGACTAGTATGTTTTTATTTGAAACTATGAATCTAAAAAGGGGCCATAGTATAGGCCTAGCAAATATAGCAAGCCTTAAGAATGAGGATAGGCATACAGAAGCCCCAAAAAAAGACCAGGCAGGATATACATCTCAACTGATCGGCCTGAGGATTCTGGCTGAGCTAGCGCGCCCTAATATTGTTATAGGCTGGAGCAGCCACGTTCTGGGTCAGAGTTGTCATGACCTGGAAAGTTGGCTAGTGTTCAAGTCCCAAGTATAAGAATAACAGAAAGACTATGCTAATTCGCAGGTTTAGACCATAAGTCAGTTCTAGTCGAGCTTGGGCAATCTTTCTGTTGTTGGTTTCTCGACTTATGGCTCATGACTGCAAGTAATTTCTAAGCAAGGGGACAAGTTAACCCACTTCATCGATGAGGTCAGAGAATGAAAAGAAGTTGTCTGTAACTACGCTGCTCCACTGCGCAATTTCCAATACCAGTAAAAGAATGGTTCACGAGATGAAGGTTTGTTGCTGACTTTGGCATTTATGAATGCGTGTACGGTTTCTGAATGTGAATGTGAAGTTGTTTTTCTTTGTTTTCATGTAACCCTTCGTCCCTTCCCATAATAATTAATATCAAATAGGAACAATGTGTTATTTATGGCCTGCTAAAAACCCATCTTTTGGCGCTTCTAAAAAAACCCAATCTTTTCCTCTCTCTTCTTAATGACCACCACCGTCTTTATTTACTAAAAAGATTCGAACTTTCAACGTAAAAGCCTCTTTGAAACAGGACCCTAAACGTTTTGAATCTCCAAAAACTGAAAGATTTGCTCTGCAGATACTGTGCCACAAATCATAGTAGAAAGATCTTCTCTAACCACCAGAGAAAGAGAGGCCTCTCAGCTTTTCTTTTTGGCTTATTCTTTGGGGCTAATTTTAGTAGTTAGCTTTAAATGTCTCTTCATTGTACTTTTTGATGTGCAGAGAGAAGGTGTGTTTGTGTGAACTAATTTTAGTCGTAAATTTGACGAGAGGGGCAGATATTCGAGTTTTGAAAGAGAAGTTTAGAAATTCACGGGCGGGCAGTGGGTATCTTTAGTACACGTGGCTCCAGAAAGTTTACAGAGAAAGAGAGAAGAAAGAGATTTGAATGCAATTTATAGCGAAAGTGTGAGGAAATTTGCTTGGGTGGTGTTGTTTTTTCATTGTGCCCTCGTCAAATTCGGCAGTCCGTTTAAATTTCAGAAGGTTTCGGCTACTTGTACTTTTACGTTTCTTCTTTACTATGGAAGTCCTCACTTGTTATATGGTGTTTTGTCTTCAGACTCTTGTTTTGTGTATAGTTGGTGGTGGGTTTCTTTTGAATCCTAAGTTTTTAAATTGGTTTCTCTGAGTCCATACCTCTGTATCTTTTTGTCTTCTAATGCAGTTCTTCACGAGGTTGTGTCAGATTTTCTTTTCCTGAAAATAAAAGTCTAATCTTTACCCTTTTGTTTTAAGGTTTAGATGCTTACACCATCCTGTTCACTTCACTTCTCTGTTCGCAACCTGTAAAGATTCTAAAGATCTTGCAGTCCCTGCTCTTTCTCTTTCTAAACATACATTTTGGTCTGTCGTTTTAAGTTTTTTGAAACCAGCACTCCGTTTGCTCCCTCTCTCTCTCCCTCTTTTTTGATGCCACTTGTAAAAGCAGTTCCTCACATTGACCATTACTTCGCTTCTCTTGTTCAGTGCTTCACGTTGTTACTCTCTGGTTTTCCCACTTAGAAGTTTCCACTTGGAAAAGCTTGTTAAACACCATTTTGTATCTAAAGATTTGATCTTGACGCATTGTTCCTGTTTCTAGGATTATCGCTGCTTGGAAACCTCTGTGTTGTTTCTCTGTGTTGTTTCAAGCTGTAAATAGATTGGTAGACAATGGGCAAAGCCACCAGGTGGTTAAAGGGCTTCTTGGGCATGAAGAAAGATAAGGAGAAAGAGAGGAAAAATATCGAAACTTCAAGTTCAGCAAGTGACAGAAAAGAGAAGAAAAGATGGAGTTTTGGTAAATCAGCGAGAGACAGTAATATAGTTACACGGATTCCGGTGATTTTTCCGCCGGAAAATGATGCTGACTGGCTCAGATCCTACCTTTCTGAAACAGAGAAAGAGCAGAACAAGCATGCCATTACGGTGGCCGCCGCCACGGCTGCGGCTGCAGATGCGGCACTGGTAGCAGCTCAGGCGGCCATGACGGTGGTGAGGCTAACAAGTCAGGGAAGAGGGACTTTGTTTGGAGCAGACCGAGAGAAGTTGGCAGCTGTAAGAATTCAAACAGTGTTCAGAGGCTATTTGGTATGTTAGGTGTTTTTGGTTTGATCCTATATTATCTGGCTTCTGTTTTGGTTGGTCAGGTTAATGTGCCCATTTTCTTCTTGTACACAAAAGTTGTTTCGGAGATACGCATGTTCTGCTCTAGTTTCCAAGACAATAGGTACTATAGTGGTGCAGATGTTTCTCTTAGTTCTTACTTTTATAGCTGTCATTAAAAAGCTACAAGAGCAGTACGTCTGTGTTTGGGGTTTCGTTACTTTTTTCTTAAACCTTTACTTTTAAGCTTGGGTTTGTGGTCATTCGAAGTACTTTCACTTTACTTAAAGAGAGCATTGTCAAATGGTTTCGAAACAGTAGCTATACTTTCCAGAGGATCATTGTTAGGTACGCAGACTTTTTCACTTTTCCTTCCGACTTGGTCAATCATTCCGTTCCATTTCCTGCCTGTAAGAATTTGAATTTGAAACCTGGCCTTTAGAAGTAGGGCTATGATTGATTGATACCCTGAATTAAGTTGGGCTATTATTGCAAGTCTGTCTCATCCCCATACCAGTTGGGCTTCCTGTCATCTGTATTACAACTGTTTATTTCTGAGATGAATCATGCATATGTTCATTTGTTATATAGGCCAAATCTTCCAATTCTAATTAGTTTGAGTTTAATCATCTCAGGCTAGAAAAGCGCTTCGAGCATTGAAAGGACTAGTTAAAATTCAGGCACTTGTCAGAGGCTATTTAGTTCGAAAACGAGCTACTGCAACTCTTCATAGTATGGAAGCTCTTGTAAGAGCTCAAAATGCAGTTCGAATCCAACGAGCTCGTCGCTCTGTTAATAAACAGAATAGGTTTCCATCTAGACACAGACCACGAAGATCCATGGTAAGAACCATACTTGTTTGGTGTTCAGTTTCATTAAGAATACTCCGTGGTTCTTAACACTGCTCTTTCTTTTTCTTTTTTTCGGGTTCTCAGGAAAGATTTGATGATGCAAGAAGTGAGTTCCATAGCAAGAGGCTATCTGCATCTTACGAAATGACTGCATTTGATGATAGCCCAAAAATAGTCGAAATCGATACATGCAAGCCAAGATCAATGTCACGTAGATTTACAACTGCATTATCAGAATGTGGTGAAGATTTTCCTTATCACGGACTGTCATCACCACTTCCATGTCCAGTTCCAGCTCGAATCTCCTTACGAGATTGCAAAAACGATCAAGATTTTGACTGGTATTTCACCAGCGACGCATGTAGGTTCTCTACCGCACAAAGCACGCCGCGAATCGTGAATTCTCTCCGTTCGAATGCTCCCGTTACACCAGCCAAGAGTGTCTGCGGAGACGGGTATTTCAGGGCTTACTCAGGCTACCCTAATTATATGGCAAGCACACAATCCTTCAAGGCTAAATTGAGGTCTCTTAGTGCTCCAAAGCAAAGGCCAGAGTCAGGGCCAAAGAAGAGGCTTTCACTGAATGAAATAATGGCGTCAAGGAACAGCATCGGTAGCGTTAGAATGCAAAGGCCATCTCAACTTGACGAAGACTTGGGTTTCTAAATGCTGACGTTTTTCATGAATTTGGGTTTGAGCAGGTGATTGTGAGTCAGCTTAATATGATTTTTCGTTTGCAACCAAGGGTCGACAACATATAGCTTAGGACAAGGAGTGCGTTAGATGTAAATTGCTTTATCTTACAGTTTGTGTTGATTTAACTCAGATTACAAAATCTGAGTTAAATATTTTTCTTACGGCCAAAATATCATATTTTCATTCAGGTGAGACTGGTCCTCTTACTCTTAGAAATTCGAATTATTATAAAAAATAAAAAAAAAACTAAGAAAATTATGTTCAGACATAAAGTCGCAATCAGAGGATGAGTGTCCGACGATACCCTGCCTCTAAATTAGAGCCGTCGGCGCCGGCCACAGCCCCTCTGGTCTGTGACCTTTATGTGGGTCCACGAAGATGTTAGGAAGATTTTGAGGAGCTTAGAACAATTCTTAAAAGCGTAAAGACTGGTTTGAATTAAAAAACTAAGCAATAAAACTTCTTCACATGTGTTGGTTAGCGGGATATAATTAAACTCGAGAACTACATTGGGTCATGAGTTGATCCCGGTCTAAACAATTGAGAGCCAAGGTTCTAGTCAAGCTATTTATTACGTGAATTCTAAAAATTTGTTCTAGACCTCTTCAAGTAACATTTATGTTTACTTGCAACCATGCTTAAATATTAGAGATATGAAAACTATGTGGGCAACTATGGAAAGAGCGTAGAAAACGCTCATAAATAGTAAAAAATGGTGTAAATTGAAGAGAGAAATGAAAACGTTAACAATCCCTAAATTGATGAAAAATTTGACAAGATTAACTTTTCGTCAATTAACTAAAAAGTGGGTCTATTGTTATATAGTTTTCGTCAAGTGATCACTAGGCTTTTTTTAATTGATTTTCCCTATCATATTCATATAAGCCTTAAAAAAAAGCTAACGAAAGAAATCTAATTAGGAAAATTAGTAATGTTGAAAGATTCAATTATTTTTTTAATAGAGATAATTAAAAAAGAATATGATAAAAGGATAAAAATATGGTAATCCCAAATATATAATTAAGATAATGTTTCTACTTTAATTGATACAATTCATACTTCAAATTTCTTTATTTTTCAATGAAATTTAAAAAGAAAATTTTTTATATCTATCTTCACATTATAAATGAACAATTACAAATAATTGCTTATTTAGTTTTTACTATTGCTTTTTTATAATGTCTAAATGAGGTTATTAAGAAATAATATTATCCTTAATTTTTTTAATGTTGTAATGGAACTTACATGATAACTCTATTATTTGTTTTCTAATATTACTTAGTGGGCTGTCTCTTTTTCATTATAAGGCTTATATGTAGACTTCGAGGTTGTTCTCTTGATATTGAAAATGCTTTATCTAAGTTTTGTGTTATTTTAACTTCTTTTTTTCTTCTTTTATGTCTTCAATTTTAAGGATTTCTGTCAAGAACTCAAGTGTTTAAAATGATTTTCACTATTGTTCCCACATGGATTATGGGTTTTTTGTTATTATATGAAACATTTCCTTTTTTTTTTTGGCAAAAGTAGTAAGATTAAGAAGGAAAAAGGTTTACTTTTTTCCGATTAGGTCTAAGCTTCTCAAAGTCCATCAATCAAGAAGAAAATTGTATGTTCCATGGCAATCCCCATATTATTCCCTAGATGGAACTGTCAAATTGTTTTATAAACAAGGAGTTAGGAGATGAATCATTAAACAGTAATAATCAACCAAAAAAGTATATATAAAAAAAAGTATGTACCTTGGTGCCACGATGGCGAATGAGAATGAAATCAATTTAGCTACTTGAATATCAAAGAAGTTAATGCGGAGACAATTGCCTCCGAAATCATAATCATTGTTGATGATGTCAACTCCCTTTTTGTTAGCCATTTCTATGTTAAGTGACATTAGGAACAATACAAACCTTGTGCTTTTGAGGAATACCAACTTGTTGAAGGAGCAGACACCACGATCTCCCTTCAATAAGGAAGAAGAAGATAACAAAAAGGTTCACTGATTTTAGGAATTTTAGTTTTTTATTTGACATGGCATAAGTAGGACATGTATCAACCATATGTCCAATAGATTTGTTAACATGACTTGCTACAACATAGTTAAATAGAGTCTAATAAAATGTTGTTTCCTAAAAAATTAAAAGTGACCATTTTAATGTCAGATTTTGATGTTCAAGCTAGTATTACCAAATTGAGTTAAAGTTTGATATATTTATAATTTAACAAAAAAATAAAGAATAAAAATTTTACATATACTCATTTTAACTTTTAAGCCCAACCTTATTATTGAATTAAGTGAGGTTCTAATCAATATTATACTGATAACAAAATATAATTACTACTAATGAGTTTACTATTTTTGATAAAAATCAATATAAAAATTAAATATAGCCTTAAACTCAAGAAAATAGTTTATAAGTAGATAAAGAAAAGTTAAAGCTTGCAACTGTCGAAGCAAAATCAAGTTAAGTATAAAAGAAGATCAAGGCATATTAAGATTATTACTATATTTTTAATGTTAATTGTAATCTCAATTAGTCACTTTAATAATCTTAAAGGCTTACTATGTATAAATATTTCTTCTTACTTTATTCCATGAGTTTTTCCATTCATCGAGAGGTATAAAAGCTTTTGTTTAAAAAAAACTCTTGATCTTTAAATAATTCTTAAGGGATATTTTGGAAATTTTTAATTATAATTTCATTAAATAAATCAAATTTGAGTATTTAAAATTGTTTAAATCATATTTTTGTAGGATTGATTGAATAATATGGGTTAGTGGCTAACCAATGTAAGTTAGATATGTAACAAGTGAGTTTGTTAACATATTGCTAGACTAATATGGTAATGTGGTTCACCAATGTATTTCTAGACTAATATGGTAATGTGGTTTACTAATGTTCCCTTAAGGGATACATTGAACATTAGTTGACCAATATGCAACGACTAGAAAATTTTATTATTGAACGCATAGGCCGATTAATATGACTTAATTGTTGACCAATTTAGGTTAATCAACAAACATTATTTAAGTGGTTAATCAATATGCCCTAGTATTTGACTAATGTCTCAATGATTAGTGAATATAAGCATTCAATACACACTAATCAACTAATGTGCTATACAAGTCAACTAACATTAAATGTTTGGCTCCACCAACTAATAGGGGTCCCAAAACCTTACAAATACTTTTTTTTTCTCATTGGTTCTTATATGAAAAAGCATTTGGATGTCTTATACACACATTTACAAGTGTTTATCAAGTATTTGACCATCATTTTCTCATATTTGTGTGAATGAGCCACTTTAATTTTTTTTTTGAAAAAAAACTGAAAGAGACTCATTCGTACAAATACTTTTGTAAGGATGTTGTATATTCTTAGGAGGAGTCAAAAGTGATATTGAGGTTCTTGTTCACTGTAAAGGAAGATTGTAAAAGAGTTCCTCATAATTGAGAGAAGATTGTACAAAGGTGATTCTTTGCTTTGAAAGAGAATTATAATAGAATTTCAAGAAGAGTCTTGTGAGTAGATATATGAAAAAGTAATATTTTGACTCATTATAAATTGATTTACGTTTCTCTTTCCTTAACCTTTTGATATTATTATTTAAGTGTGATGGTTAAATTTATTGTTTTATATCATATTTTATAAATTGTGTTTATTAATAAACTAAGTTAGTAGATATTTTGTTTAAACTTTGTTAACACCCAATTAACATCTCCTAGTAGGTGTCAATAGGGACTGATAATTGATATTAGAGTGGGTTTATTAGACTAGAATTTCAAACAAAATCCTATAGCAAAGATCTTAATTTCATATTTAGGAACACGTCATCATCATCCAACTAAGAGGGGCAAAACATTAATAAAGCCCCTTCTTTAATGGAAATGATTATCTTTATTAGAAAACAAGGATGGAAATTTTCTTAATAGCCAAAAGTGTAGACATATAAAAAATAGTTTCAAATGACTCCTTTATAACTATAAAAATTCTAGATAATAAAAAAGGTAGAGGAAGCAAAAATGGGGACCTCAAAATAAGGGATTAATTTGCTTAAATAGTAGGTCCATGCACATCTTATTTTGTGAATAGAAAGAAATGAATTCATAGAGACTCTATAAGAAAAAAACTTATTAAATTTGGCATCTAATAGAAATTACACATGAGAGCACAAATCAAATTTAGGAGACGAAGGTGAGCATGTTAACCCATTAATATTAATTATTGTAAATGAAGCATAATGAAAGAATCTCTAATATGTACATTAGATTTGTTAATATTATTAATACCCTCAAAGCTCTTGGAAACATCTATACTAACGTTGAAATCGTAAGAAAGTCGATTAGGTTGCTTTCAAAGATGTGAGAAGCTATATGAGAAGTCAAGGATCTAACAACATTATCATTAGAGGAACTTATTGGATCTTCCCTCACATATGAAATGAGACTCCAAGAGATGTAAGAAGCAATGATTCTAAAGAAAAAAGACTTATCATTCAAAATTTTAAGGGAGGAATGAAGTGAAGAAAAGACCTCTACAAGTAGAAGTAAAGATGATGTCACCTTTTTTATTAAGAAGTTTAAGAATTTGTTTTAGAGAGAATTTCTCTAAAACAAAGGACTTAAAAAGAAAGATAAAGGTTATTTAAAACGTGGATCCTCTAACATTATTTATTTTGGAGATAGAAAACCTGGCCTCATGAAATGTCTTTTACTCAACGATAATGACAAGTATAAAAGAAACTATAAGAAGGAGAAGAAGGAATAAAAAGAAGAAGAAAGCCCTTAAAGTCTCAACTTAGGATGATATAAGTGAATATGAATATGTGCATTCAAAAGGAGAGATAACTTGATATGCTTTATAGCTAAGGATAATAATGAGAAAACAACTAACTCTAATTCATATGGTAATAATAATGATTTAAAGTATGATAAACTAATCGAAAGCTTAGTATATTTTAAGCTTAAAGAAGTTCAAAAATAGTTGTATGCATGAATGAAAATTAAAAGATGAAAAGTGAATTGTATAGCATTAAAGCATATGAAAATGTGATCATTGATGACAATCATATATTAGACGCATTAAAGCATGAAAACGAGACATTAAAAAGGAGATTGATATTCTTAAGGATTCATTATCCAAATTCATAGAAGGAGTGAAAAACTATACAATATGCTAAGAGCTAAGAAGAATTCCAATAATATGCACGAGATTGGGTATACTTATAGGAGTGTGTTGATATGGGCTAATGATTTAAGGAGTATTTAGCTTGTATTTAAATGATTAATACGGGATTTGGTACTTAATTTTTTTTACAAGCCTTTTGTTTAGCCCTTCAATGAAGAATGAATAAACTTATGCAAGTTTGAATTTAATTTAACATATTCAGCTTGTCTTCCATGTTGTCTCATTATATTTCTTCCTGTTTTTTCCAGAGTACCATGAGAACAATATGAGAATAATACGAGGCTGTGTTAAACCAATATAAGGTTATTTTAGACCTGTGTTGGTAGCAATTTTTATATAAAAGTTAAGAGGGGTGTAAAGCAATATAGGAATAACACACCCTGTGTTTGATCCATATTCGATATAAATCTTAGGTTTCATAAAATAAAAGGAGGAAAAAGAGGAGAAAAAGGGAAAAAGTTGTTTGGGAAAACCAAAATTTAATCTCAAGGCTAATGAGACTAAAGAGCAAATAAAAGAGGAGAAAATCTTAAAAGAAAATAAGATTCCATCGAGATCAATTAAGAAGGATCAAGATTCAAAAACTATAAGCACATCTTTTTCTCTTGTTTCTTTATCACTCTTTATTGGTTTTCTTTGTTTTGTTACGAACTAAATTGGGATATAAATTTATATGTGATGAACTCTAGAAATATGTTTTAAATTGATTTATTTTTTTAAATGAAGGATTATACTTTTCTTAGAATTTATCTATGTTTTCTAATTGATTGAATTGAAGAAACAAAAGTAAAAGATTCAATTATTTGATCATGCACTAATATTCAAAAGACAAGATGTATGATTAGATCATAATATGGATAAAGAGGGTTAAGCTTGAGCTATTTGAGAAAAAGTTGCAAAAATCTTCCTAAGTTAAGGTAAAACCTACTGAGAGAGTTCATAAATCGAATTAAAGCATTCTTAGGTTATATTGATTGGAAAGAGATTTAAATTGATTCAATTTAATGGTAGGAATTATATATCTGAAGAGAGAATGTAATTATAACTTTCAAAAAACTATAATTATTTATTAAATCAAGATAAACTCAAGCATAATAAGATTCTAGGAGAGTTCTACGTCTAAGTCTTATCTATCTATTGATTTTTTTATCCTTATTTATATCTTTGGATGATTAACTCATATTTATTTTTTAGATTATTTTATTTTTCTTTTCCAATTTAATCACTCAATTATTTAAAGTAGATAATAGAAAAATGGTTAGCACCAGTAATCATGATCTTTAATATCGCTAGTACTTGTCAATGTTGCTATAACTACATTGTATGCTTGTGATAGAACATAACATACAAACCTAATCACACCTCTTTAGGCCTTAACAAAGAACACATCAAATTTCCATCCATAGTAAGGCATTACGCACAAAAGCATGATTAGATGTTTCATTATCCTAGAAGAATATTCATCACCTTTAATATCCAAAGGAAGATTCCTCATTATGTATATACACATAGATGTCTAAGCAATGCATTTATACATCGTTATTACTCGTATGATATGGTATATCATTTTTATGGTAAATATAAACATGTTGATAGATTTTATTTATTTTTTAAATTGACAAGTAAACTCGTGAAAGCATTGGTTAGGGAGAAGGACATTAATAATTAAAAGACCCAAGATTATTAGGGTCTCGAAAGTAAATATATTGTTTTGTAGATCTATAAAAAAGAGAAGAGAAAATGGTATACAATAGTGATAGTATTAATTAAATTTCCTATTTTATAAATTTAGAGTTGTCATTAAAGAATTTATGCACCTTTCTTTTCTAACCACTTTGCCTCTTACCTCCAAGAAAGTCTTTAAGTTATTAAAATAGGATATGGAGAAATTAGCTCTAAAAAAGAACAAGAATGATCACCAAGACTTTTTAAAAGAGCCAACTATTGAACCAAATGAGGAAGATAAAAAAGATGTCATAATTTTAATAGATTGAAAATTAAAATAGAATTATCATCCAAATGATATCATAGGTGATGTTCAACAAAGGGTAAGTAATAGTTAATGTTTCATAATTATTTCACTTTTTACATTTATTTGTCAAATTGAGTCTAAATCTTTGCTGATGATTGTTGGGTTTGCACTGCGAATAAGGGATTGAAATTTTTTTAACATGAGTGTAGTATGGAACTTAGTATCTAGACTTAGAGATTATATACAAAATAGGGATATTAAGTTAAAATTTGTTAATACACTACAATTAAGTTAATTGTAAGTTAAAATTTGTATTTTGATGGATTTTTCGTTGAATTCTTTGTGTTTTCCCGCTTCTTTAGATCAAAATTGCCCTCTTAGTTACCCCTGAGAGTTTCAAAATGCCTATGTGAGAGTTTCTTTCACATGTGGCAGTGTGAGATTTCCATTGTTCTTCGTGGATTCATTTGGTTCCAATTGTCATGCCCGACTGTTGCCACTTAAAACTGGAGACTGGAGGGGT
>JANZLX010000001.1:10332714-10346755 GCA_025531955.1 Erythroxylum orinocense
GGATATTACACAAGAGCCAAAATCTTGGATCGCTCGGTCTCAACATCGTTCGGCCAGGTTGCCAAGACCGGATCTTGGAACCAGGCGATGTCAAGAGCCAAAATCTTGGATCGCTCGACCTCAGCATCGTTTGGCCAGGTTGCCAAGACCGGATTTTGGAACCAGGCGATGCCAAGAGCAAAAATCTTGGATCGCTCGGCCTCAACATCGTTCGGCCAGGTTACCAAGACTGGATTTTGGAACCAGGCGATGGCAAGAGCCAAAATCTTTGATCGCTTGGCCTCAACATTATTCGGCCAGGTTGCCAAGACCGGATCTTGGAACCAGGCGATGCCAAGAGCTAAAATCTTGGATCACTTGGCCTCAACATCGTTTGACTAGGTTGCCAAGACCGGATCTTGGAACCAGGCGATACCAAGAGCTAAAATCTTAGATCGCTCGGCCTCAGCATCGTTTGGCCAGTTTCTTCCGCGTCGGTCAACCATGATTCTCTCAAACCTTGCAGCCGATTGACGCGTATCGAACGCACTCGTTCACTGCCTGCTATTTGAAGAGACAATCCCTCATACAAAACTAATAATAGTCTAAGTTTCTTTCACATAAGTAAAAAGACAACGAAGGATAAAAATAAGAGTTTTTATTTCCTTATATTTTTGTTCTGGTCACAAGCCCCACCAGATGAGCTTCGAGGGTTCTATGGCATAAGTTACTTGGGCCCTTCGGTAGGAGGAGAGGTACCAACAGCCGGATCTGCAGGAGAGGAGGTCGGCAAAGTAACCGAGATAGGATCAAGATTTGCAGGAAGAACTGGAGAGACACTCCCATGAGCTTGCTCCTCCTCCTCATCTGAACTAAGGTCCAGCAGCTCATTCGGTAATGCCTCTTGTTATTTCTCAACTATCTCCTTCATCTCCTCAATTGAAAGGACGAGCTTGGAGGGAAGCATCGGCTCGGCATAATCCTCGAATGAAGGTCCATCCGACCTGTCAGGGGCGCAAACGCTATGGCAGTTCCTCAAAATGGAAAGAGCAAATCACAAGCAAATTATCTGCACTCATCATTTAAGTACCGCTTTTTTCATCGCTTGATTGCTTCAACCCTCTGCTCTTTGACAGAGCTTTGTAGCTCCAATAACTTCCTCTCAGCCTTCATTTTCTCTACTACCGCCTCATGGCAGTCACGGAGGATTTTCGAATGGAGCTCTTTTTCCATTTTTTCTGTAGAGTTGGCTTTAAGAACTTCTTCCTTCATGTCCTCACACTCCTTTGCCAGCTTGTCCCTCGACGCAACCACTCTGCTCTTCTCCTCCTCCCCCGAAACAAGTTGACCCCTCAAAACGCTCTTCTCTTCCTCCAACATGTTCTCCTCCTCCTCCACCGAAGCAAGTTGAGCTCCCAAAACATTCTCCTCCTCTGCCTCTGAAAGTTGAGCTCTCAAAGCATCGACCTAGCCAAGAAGGTTTTTAATCTCCTGGTCCATCAATCGGGTGACTTCATCAAACTTATCGTTACGTTGATACATCCCAGAGGCGAACGCCAGATCCTGTGATGAAAAACTTAGTCAAAAAGCAAAAACAAAAGGGGAGAGAGAAAAGGGGGGTGGAAATTACCCTTGTGCAGCCACGTACGAGACTAGCAATCATCTCCTTGTCATTCAACGTATCCAAAAACTCTTCATCCGCAGGAGGAACAACCTTCTTGGCAACATGAAGAGTAACATTGATGTCCCTAAGCAATGCAGTCTTATTAAGACTGATCGTGGACACCCACTTTTCGGAGCTGGGGGATCGCTCCTTTCCCTTACTTTTGTTCGACCAGGGCTCACGCTCTTTCCCCTTACCCTTGTCCAATTGGCAGGACTATCGTTCAAGACTCCGAGCTACTTTCTTTCTCTTCAGTGGTCGTTCCACCTCTTCTTCCGAAACCGCTCGGTCCTCACCTACCAAGTGGATCGGCAGCACAATAGGTTGTTCAGCTACAGTCGGCTGGGCGAGCGCTATAGACGGTTCAGGCACAGTCGGCTGGACGAGCGTTATAGACTGCTCAGGTATAATCAGCTAAGCAATATCAGTGCTGACCTCCGCCTTCTTGCTTCATCTAGCGACTTTGCGTTGCCTTTTGGATTTAGGGGAACTGGAGGACGCGGCGAGATCCTTGAGTCTCACCATGGCTGCACAATTATAAAAGCAGTTTAGAAATCGAAACTTATGAATATAGCAAGTAGCTAAACTACGAGGAGTCAACCAGAAGGAGCAGTTTCTTCTCCTATCCCGTTAATACGAGGTGGAGGGTTAATTGAAAAGGCATCGACTGACGGCCCTCCACGATACCCCAGAATAAGACGGTCGAAAGCATATCGACCGAGCGCCTTGATTAAGTCGATCACTTCCCATTCCTCCCTAGTAAGGGATAGATTGGAAGTATCATTCCATCGCTTGGCCAGGGGGTATCTCCACTGCCTGGATTCAAAGGTAGATCCCAGGGGCCTTACGAAGAAGTACTTTGTCTTCCACGCCTTGATTGCCGAAGCTGTTCCAGCAGG
Source organism: Erythroxylum orinocense (assembly GCA_025531955.1). Classification (NCBI taxonomy): domain Eukaryota; kingdom Viridiplantae; phylum Streptophyta; class Magnoliopsida; order Malpighiales; family Erythroxylaceae; genus Erythroxylum; species Erythroxylum orinocense. The sequence continues at coordinate 10,335,256 of JANZLX010000001.1, forward strand.
ACGATACCTTGCATCCCTATACTGGAGATGAGGGACCCCAGCCCCGACACTTGAGCTCTGGTTCATTATAAAAAAATGACGCAGGATACCGACTGATGGTGGACACCCAAAATAATGGCACAGCAAAGCCAGACCGTTAATGAACCTCCAACCAATCGGGAGAATCTTGCTCGGCCTTAATTGGTAGGCGCAGCAAACCTCATCAATGACCGGTCATACAAAAGTTTCATACCGCCGACCGAGAAAAAACTGTCTGTAACAGCAAAATAGCCTCCCATAGTGTTATAAATTCGTTCGTTCGTGGAAGCCAATCTGGGTCCCCATGACAAAGGGATGTTGTTTTTTATGATCGATTGGGTCAATTCCCTTTCAGTCATCGTCCATTCGTCGCTCGGCGGCTCTTCAACGACTTGCCCATCTTTTCGGTCACTCGTTGCGACCTCTTCATTCTCCTTTGGGTTCGACGCTTCATTTCCCCTCGCCTCCAACATCTCCATCGCTTCCACCATTATGTCAAGAGGCCTGACTATTTGTAAAGCACTTTCGATGACTCGCTCCTGGCGGAGCTCTTTCTGGGCTGCATCCAATTCTTCGTTAAACCCCGCAGGCGTTTGCGATGGAGACCGGCGAGGAGGTGATGCAGAAGGGGAGGAGTTTGATGACATGATTGCAAAAAGGAAATTTATAGGATGAAGAGAGGAAAGAGGACGTACCTAGTTTAGTGACTGAAGTTTAGTATTTGGACGGCGGTGGAAAGGAAATTCTGATGACTGCAAATAAAGAGAAGGAAGAACAAAGAGAGCAAAGATTGGAGAATCGAACAAGTAGAAAGTGAAGAAATGTGTCGATTCCGAGCATTTATAACAGAGATCAACTGAACGGGTGCACCAATCAACGTTGGACGCGTGGTGAAATCCGAGCCGAAGTTGGACGCATGGCAAAATCTGAGTTGTGGCAAATTAGGGTTGTCAGAGACCCGGAGCGGCGCAACAGTTGAAAGGATGCGTATGACAGCTGCACAATAGTTAAAAAGGCACTTCATTTCAAACTTTGAAAATCCATCAGTGGATGCGCACCGTAAGTAATGATTAAACCTAGTGCTTTGATTAGGCGTCGACATCCAATCGGTCGGCCTTATCACTACGTTTGATTGGTCAGGCCTATCACGAGCTGTCAAGCAGCCGAGCCGCACAATCCTTATGCACTCCTTCGACCATCCTCCATGATCGGACTCGATGAGTAGGAGCTTATAGTTGGGTCGGTCGTGCTAGGCACAAGCCCAGGCCCAAGCTTAAAACGGCACGTGGGCCGATCGGCCCATTCATAAATGTTGACCTAAACCTAGCAGGAATTTCTTATATAAGGTACTACCTCACCATGATACAGGTATGACATTAGAACCCTGATATTCTCTATTCATAGCCACCAAAACCCTGACAAAAAAACTAACTTGAGCGTCGGAGGGGCCTGCCGGTAATCAACCCCCGGCGTGCCTTTTATTGTTTTGCAGGCACTTTTTAGCTAAAGTCACTCAGACTCATAGATCCAAATAATGGCGTCCAGCCCCATCAAATTTAGACTGAACCAAGATGTATAACATAAAGTGAAGTATTAATGAGTTAATGAAAATTTCAAATATCATTAACTATAGCAATGTGCTTTCTTGTTTCTTTGATAGTTGTAACTCCACTGTTGATCTGAGATTGCTTATCTTCAAATTAAGTACATAAACTTGTAGTTTCACTTATTCATTAACATAATTTCTTGCTCTTTCTTTCCTCAATTTCCTCTTTACTCTTCTACACATGCTTGAATTAACAAAAATATTGAGTTCTTCTCCACACTTTTTAACCATTTTTTGGTTAAGATACTAGGCTTTTTAAAAAAATACTATCCTTGAAGTTTCTCATCAAGAATTTGGTAGAAACCAATTTTGGTTTTTTAGTTGTCAAACAATTATGATAATGTTTGTAATTTTTTATTTTAAAACATCTCTTATTCTTATCATATCCGACATACAAAACTAACGAGCATCCATTAATACACTCTACCCTAATTTGATTACTCTCACTCTTTTTTAACCTTACATTGTATCCTATTTATATAGCATAATCGAAAACATCATTTTTAAACTCTTTTATAGTTCCGAACTCCATTCATAATCTTCGCTCACATGCCACATCTGTAGGTTTAGGTCTAACACTTGAACTGGGTCTACCCAAAGCTTCACTTGACTCTTCTCCACTAGGATATTCATCAATACTAATAACACTACCATAATCAGTTGATTCGATTTTAATTGGTTGATGGTCATCCAAAATATGTACATTAAAGTCTGATTGAATATATCCAGCATGTTCATCCATTTTGCACCCTAATCCTCTACATTTTCATTTACATGTGCACCCCGTTTATCTACATTTTCATCCATATGTTCACCTTATTCCTCCATATTTTCACCCTATTCATCCATATCTACACCATGATCATCATCGTTATAGTCCTATCCTCTGATTATATGTAATATTTCAGGAGCATAAAAAGGTGTGTCTAGATGATGAGTTACATACACATCAACATTCTTATGAATTTGCATAAGGTTTACTAGCCTAACACAACTTTAGTTTGACTCAATAACTCTTTGAAATTAAAACTAGGTATCTATAATATGCCTTATCAATTTTATGGTACCCTATATTCTTACCCATCTTATATATTTTCCTATTACTGATGTAGTTAATGTCAAACATTTTCAATTGTGACAATATCTCCACCAATATATCTAAATTTACTTTCTAACGTGAAATTTCCATTATAGAAATGCCTTATACTTCCATATTAAGCCATTAAAATTTGTGTAGCAATCATTAGAGAATGATAAAGAAACAAATGTCATCAAAACGACCAATAAAGACCCAGGCATAAAAAAAGTTCAAATAATGTGCTAGTTTTCTATTTACTCAAACAAGTCTTTAAGCAATAACACATTCTAATAGACCATAATCTTACTTAACCTCACGTCATATCTAATAATTCACAACTATTTAGTTTATCTTAGGAGGAGAAAAAAAATATCTAAATAAAATGAGTCCACATTAAAATGGCTTAGTACCAAGAAAGAAATTTACCATTCTTCCAGTTGTAGAAGTGAAATTTCAATATCTTGTGGTGGATTTTTTTTTTGTTTTAATAGCATTTTTTTCATAAAAAAGACCCTAAAAAGCAAAAGCTAGAAAAGATTGAATACAAGAAAATGATCATATTTTCTCTACAGTTGTTCATACCTATGCAGTACCATATGCATCAATCACGAAGAGTAAGAGACAAAGCTCAAGAAAAATCAATAACCATCTATATGGGCCATGTATAGAAGCTAAAAAATTCACTACCAAAAGTGTTCTTCCGATTTTCTCGAGTTTGAAAGCTTACTTGTTTTTTGTTAGTATGGTACTTTTTCAAGAGCTTCTTGTTTTTCGACTTTGTCATGGCTTGATGCTTTGGCTTTAGAACATGCTTTGTAATGCTAACAAGCAAGTCAGTGATATGAGGACAAAACTAAGACCAACGAGATAAGTAGGAGGTAGAATGAAATATCTAAACTATGATTTAGGTAAGGCTTAAAAGTGCCAACTTATGGCAAATAGTAAAGACTATAGTCAGAATTATGTTTTTAGATTTCGATTTCAAAGTTAAGTTGATGGAAGCTATTTCTTTTTACCCTCTCATTAACAATTGTAATGTATAGAAAGAAGAAAAGCATAAACTTCAAGTAACTATGTGGAAAATCTCAACCTTAAACATCAAGAGATCCATAACCTTCCGAACCTTACTTATGATGTCCGTTTGCAAGATTAATATTAGATTACTCAAAGTTTCTTTACCCACAGCATCTGCAATTGACCATATTAAAAAAAGAAGTATATAAGATGAAAAATCAATTAAACTTGAAGAATTGTTTAGCATTCAAAAAGTAAAACAAAAAAAGGGAAGTTCTATGGCGAAAAACTCTCTTGCAATGATAGTAAAGAATTTCACTTCCACAAATTTTGCCAAAGTTATGATCGGATTATTTCCAATCAACATATGAAGAGCTAAAATCAAATAAATGGTATTATTTTAGGCAAGGCAAAAAGGGTAAAAATGAAATGAAATCACAAGCAGCATACTAGTTGGTAGTTTCAACAACTCAAATTTTTGTATGGTTCAGTTCAGAAGTAGTAAAGTTAATTAACCAAAAGGGTATTCGTAGAGGCGATGAAGGGACTTTCACTTGCTCTCCTCCCGCATCCATCTTCATATTGCCATGTCTAACCTAACTTGATAGTGACGGTCACATACTGTTTTTGCTTCATTCATAAAAGCGCATTTTGCATATACAAGACTTTCATCAAATAACCCTAATAACATATAAAATGGCAAAGGACCATACGAGGTAAGCTAAAATATTTATGTCCCCACATGGGATTGTCTCCCATGTACAGACAAAAAACTGAAGCAGCCAAAAGCAGATACCAAATAAAAAAAGCCGAAAGCAACCAAAAAAGGACTTCGTTAATAAACCAGCAAGTTGATTAATTAGCTTAATAATTTAAGTTAAATTAAATTATATAAAATGAAATATTTAGGTTTGATTCATATGAAGATTTTAAAGTATATACGTAAAAGCATTAGAGGGCAATTGCTAAGTGACTAAAATTAAATGATATTAATGTGGGCACAGAAATAACAGAATCATATTTCATTCCGTAAACCCGGAACTCATCCCTTGGTTTCCATGGTAGAGAGAAGCAAGAAAATTGACAAAAATTTTCGCAAGTCCAAAAATTGATTATAGAGATGGCTCACGCTTGCTTCATCTGCATGGAACGTTCTTCCTGGATTGTTTTTTATTTGAGCAATTGAAACCAATTCAAAGGGCTTGGTTGTGGTTGTGGTTGTGGTTGGATAGACTCGTTCTTATTTTGCATGGAACTTGCTGCTAACAGAGTCATAGTTGGGTACATTGACAACTGCCACCAATTTAAACAAGAACTTTAGAACAAAATCGAGGGGTTGAACACAGTTTGCAGGAGAAGACATTACCATCTCCATAAGATGCCATTGTCAAAGGTGAAGAGATAAGTTTCTTTCCAAAGTCAGAAATGTCCTTCAATGTGATTGCGTCTAATGTCTTCAAGAACTGTTCTGCAGACTTCCTGAGGAGGCAAACGTTGGTTTAGATGCATCTGATATCACATTAATTCAGACTTGCACCAAGGCTAACCATATGGATCAATCAAAAGTAACAAATTACTCTGATTAAAGCTTATATCATGGAGGATTAATCACATGTAAACCATATCATCCATGGGTAGCATGGCTGTGTTCCTTTTGGATATGGTTAATGCGACACCAGATCAGCTGAACTCCTATGTTCTTTACTTGAGTGATAAAGTAATAAAACGGTCCTTATACTCTAGCAATACCTTTCTCCATATGTCAAAAACTGCCTTCCTATATCTTCTGCCACAACTAGCTGCAAAACCAGCACAGAACAATATTAAGTCCTCATAACTAATAGAAGGCTTAAGAAAAAGCAGAAGTATAAGTGGGGAACTAGAGTTTCAATGATGTTCAACTTTGATCCAGTCAAGAAAGCAAGATTCTTTCCATAGCAGAAGTCCGGAGGCATGTGTGTTCTGTGTGGGTATCACGGATATCTTTGTTTATTTATTTAGTCTTCACTTTTTTCTTTTTCATTTTGACAAGTGAGGTAGGGTTGAGATTAGCAGAAACGTGTGTTGAACAGAGGAGCATACTCTAGATTCCAAATTCATAAGAACTGCAGACTTCGTCATCTCTTTTGCACGATTAAGCTGCCCCTGTGTTACTGCCACAAGAAATGAGAAATGTTGGTTAACACCACAAGAAGATTTGTGATACACATAGTATGCAATCAAATACATAGAATTTAACAAATGAAAAGGCAAACCTTGTCCAGGAATTGCAATTGCAATTAACTCTCCCACAGCTAAATCAACTGCTTTGGCCATGAAGTTGGAAGTCTGAATTAACAGAGGCTAATAAGTTTTGTACTAAACTCATAACAGGTGGTGGACTAAAGGCAACCAAGAGTTTATAAGGAAATTGCTAAAATAGTTGACATAATACAGGAGCATGAATACAGGTGTGGATGCCTCCTGACAATATTAAATCAGCATTCGATTTCTATGCATAACATGCACTCCACAATCTTGAGAAATATTGCATGGGTGGTTAGTCTTACAGTGCTAGCATAAATGCCGAACAATCCAGTATTATTGAAGATGCTGTTAAATGCAGAGAAAGACTGAAGCTGTTGGTATTCATTCAATACTCGGAGATCTGTTATCAAACAAATGAAAAACAATCAATTTAAAAAGGAGTTCTCAGCATCCATGAAAGAAATTTGCTGAAAATGAAACAGAAACAAAGAGCAACAAAGATGTCAGGCTAACAAAGAAGATGGTAAGATTAGATAACTGGAAGGACAATGACATTTTAAATCGGGTTGTGACTTAAGAGCTCATCCTAATAACTCACACAGTCGTGAGTGCATCCCTTTTCCAGGGCCTCCAGCAGAGAAAGAGCCACCTCCTCCCATAAGCATCTGCAGCAGGACCAGAAGAATCGTGATTCAATGCTAGCACTCTAAACGAAATAGAAGGACAAAATAGGTACTTTTGCACCTGAAGAACAGTCAAAGTTATAGCTTCTTTGTCATTATTCCAGCCTCCAGGAACCTCAAAAGCTAGAGCTACATGTGTCATCTGGCCTCATAAGGAACAAAACATGTGAACATTGTAATACAAAGCAACCAGGAACAATCCAATACATGCAAAGTATAAGTGTAATGCCCACCGGAGAATCAGCTTGACGGCGATAGTCCCCACCAATATATAAAGATTTTGGCTCTTGAGGACGTGGAACAAGTGGGAGGTCAGAAAGAAGTGGTTCAGCAATAGATACAAGTTGTTCAAATTCAACGCCAGATGCTGCAAGTACCATGCGAGGAGCAGTGTAGTTCTCCTGAAATTATACATGAGCATTATTTAACGGAGGGACAACCAAAAGTAACTATAGTACCATATCATAAGGTTTTCTAGTCTTACAGCTACAAATTCCTCCAAAAGATCACAATTTAATCTATTTAGAGCAGATTCTGTGGCCAGGAGAGGATTAGCCAATGCTCCTGTGTAGCCAGTTAAATGAATTGCCTCCAAAAGTAAGCCCTGAGGATTGTTAGAGAGTGCTCCAATTTCATCTTTGACCTTTTTCAGCTGCACAAACATAAGTCTATACTATCATACAATGTGCATGTTCACACAAATATATTTTAGCAAATATTGCTTTGTCAAAGGTGAGGACAAGTTTACAGACAATAACACAAATAGTAACTTACAACACATTCATAGGTGTCCAATGTATTAACTAAAAAATGTGTGAATATTTTGTTAATTATGCATGAACCACATAATAAAGATTAATCCATGAAAGATGAGAAAATTGTCTTGACACATAAAGCTATAATTGCGATTATAATCTTATCCCTGTAAAACAGAAACAGACCTCACATTTTGAACTTTGCAGCCAAAAGAAAAAGATAATTTGCAAGAAAAAGTGTTCCACGTATCACTAGAAAGAGGTGGCCGTGTATCTACAAGTTTCTCAAGAAAAGGTTTAGGGTTGAGTTGCACCTTACGAATGCACCTGAAGGTGATCAAAGCATAGACTATAGTGAACTAACATCAACTTCCAAGGTCCCACAATATTGTAGGAAAATCAGGATAAACACGATATAACCTCGAAGGTGATTTACCATGCGTACAAACAATTCATTTTTTTAAATTAAGAAGAAAAGTAATAAGGTTGAACATGGTTACCTCCTCATTGATTTCCCAATCCAAGAATATAGGATTTCGCACAGAATCAATAAGCAATTCAACCATTTCAGGAACATAGGTCTTCAAAGCATCAAATGTGTATCCCATCTGCTCACGAGAGGCTGAAGCTGCCACATTACCCCCGATTGCCTCCACTTCCCTAACAATGCGCAAGTGGCTCCTGTTCCTTGTGCTCTTGAATGCCATCCGCTCAAGTAAGTGCGTAGCCCCAGATGACAATGGTGTTTCATAGATGGAACCACAATCAATGTACAAACCTATGGAAGCAGCAGGATTCTAGATAACCAACCAAATGACCCTTTGATGAGATCGTAAAACAACCAAGTAGAACTAAGAAGAACTGACATTCTGCTATAAACTAGAAGTTAACGAAAAAGTAAAAGGTAGACATGAGAGTAATGACACAGTAAGAACTTGTGAAATTGAACTCACTGATGATACTTCTGATGCTATTTTAAGACCATTTGCAAGGGTTTTTGACATGGTCTTGCTTAGCTCAACATAATCAGGTAGTGCAGGTGGAAGAGAAACACCTTCAAGTTGGGAATCTAAAGAAGGAAGATAACTGGCTTGTTCTCCAGTCAACCAGCTAAACCATCCTGGTGAGAAGGTCCTAACAGCAACTGCACTTGAAGTTGCATACCAGCTGGCTCCTAATTTCCCAAAATCACCCTAATCAACAACAACACAAAAAAAGTCAATGGGTAGTTTAGGCAGAATAATCACCAAAAATTTACTGGGAAATTAGTAAGCCAGAAATTTAGACTCACTGATGATTAAGCTAATGTTAGACAGACGTAAAGAAGTCACTACTTCCAATGTAACACAGGCAAAATTCTTCCTATAGCTGTAAACTAAACATTGAAATCAGAGTTTGAACGCAAAATATGGAGCTATCCAGTTTCCAGAAGGGTGATTCTTTAAGAGCTGTCTCAGACCCGGTTCCATTGCCAACAATGTTAAACTAAACATTTTGCAAGCAATTAGAGTCCACAATTCGGATGGGAAATCGCATTTGAATGTGATAAATCAGACAAAACCAGATAACAACTGATTTACAAACTAAACCCAAAGAGATCAATCGCTAAGAACTAGCCAGCAGCCGTAAACTAACACCCGATAAATGAAAGACAAATTAAATCAGATCTATGAACCACAGAACGAGACTTGGTTTCTGCATAACACTATCAATGAAATGCAGAGTTCAATCAACAAAACGTCAAAAGGCTTAAACTTTCATCTTCTATTCATAGAAATTAAATCCATTCAAGAGCTTAACAACCCCACTTGGTCAAACAAACGAAACTTTAAACAATTTTCCAATTATTTCCGGAAAATCCAACAGAAAGTTGAGTTTTTTGGAAACAAAACCTTAAGAGCTCGAAGACGTGAAGCCGCTCTATACATTATCGAAACAACTAAAAAAACCACCAAAGTTAGTTTTAACAAAAGACTTCTCTTCTTTGTCTGGTTTTAAGGTTTGATTTTGTAAGAGAGAAAGGTGGCTATCGAGAACAAGCAGAACAGGAGTTCTTGAGGTTTTGTTGGAGTTGAGGAGTTTGGATTCACTGCGGTTAAGTACGTGATATTAAAATTGTCAAAAGCCCGTAGATCTTGCCGCTTTTTAGTAGTTCCTCATTCCAGCAGCGGACTTGTCGTTTAGAGCTGGTGTAATTGGATTGGGTTCATAGGTATCATTCAGGCCCAAAGATTGAGAGTATATGTGTGTGTGTATATATGTGTATTGTTAAAATCAGATTCTTTCATTTATCTACAATCATAAGAAGACGGAGCAATTGGGTTGGGTCTTCTCAAATGGCCAGTTTGTGATCACATGAAATTCTCTGCTTGTTTTATTAAATTTTATTTACATATTTATATAAATTCTGTTTAAATATGTTAATAAAATTTAATATAACATCATAACAATATTATATCCGAAAACCGATTGTTATAGGCAATTACTTTAAACAACTTTACACTAATGATGGAGCTCCCACATGCTCCTCTTGAGCTAGTCTAATAAAAACCTCGTATTTTATCAGCAGAATTGAGCAATAATTGGACCCAAACCCAATCCAAGCCCAAGGTGGTGTGTGCTACAACTTACATTAGCCACGAGTCAAGCTCCAACACTTGCAATCTGTCTTATAAACAATGTAGAGTAGACCAATTGTATTATGAATTGTGTCCGTTAAAATCAACTTATGTAAGTGCTTCCTTGATGGGGTTAGTACTAGCTAACCAATGCACGTTTGTTCCGGGAAGTATTGGTCAGGGAACCACATGATACTCTATAAAGAGTACTTACAGCAAAATGCATGCTTATTGAATTAATCACAGACCACTCTTTATTCAGTTTGGCTAACTTTTGCAAAACATATGCAATACAACATTCCTATTAAGTCCCAAGGGATCAGGATGTCCAGTTAGTGTACAGAGCCTCTAACACGTACACTTGACGTCCACTAGTGGAAGAGAATGTAACACAGATGTATCAACTTGGAAAGGGACTCCTCCTGGAGTTCTCACCATCAAGTCCATCTATATTCTTTAACATTAATACCAAGAAGCTCCTTCACCTAACTGTTACAAAATTTGGGTCAGAATCCGATCCCATGTGTAGCCGAATATTATGATTTTTTTTTTAATTTTTCAAAAATCAAGATAACTTTAAATTTTATAAAATTATTAATCATAATAAAACATGAATCGTAATTCATACTTTATTTCAAAACTTGATCATTTTCTTATCATATCTCTTGAATCGTTTATGAAATTAATTCATCTTAACTACTATAACCACACAAGTTTTTGACCTTTAACAGTATCTAAAAATTATGTTGAATAAATTGTGCAACTGTTATGGAGTGAGTTAAGCAAGGACTGCTAGTGTCATTAGAGCATAAACCAAATTATAATAGATTTTGAATATTTTAGTAATTTAATTGAAATTAAAATTTAATTTCAATCAAGCTTTGATTAGAATTACAAGTAATTATAATTAAATATCAATTATACCCAAACAAAGATCTAATATCTCATATTGATCCTTATTTATTAAATATTTCATATTTAGTTATAATGTTTTACAAATTTTATAATCAAGTCTAACTTGATTAAAATATTTTTTATCTCTTCAACCCATTCTTTGTGTGTGACACATTAGATTCTCAAATATGTTTGTAATGGATACAAATTATAACCCTAAATTATATTTAACATTAGATAAATTAAAGTTCTTAAATTTATCTTTAATTATCTAATTAAATAATTTATATCCATAAATCAAGATTGTCATCTAGGAATATATCATAACTACTCAAATATTTAAGATGTCAAAATAGTTTTGACTAACCTTTCCATACATGATTTTTCCATATAATTCAATTCTTTCATCATATAATGTTCAGACTAGACATAGAGCATGAAATTAATGTCTATTCTATTTTGAGTCCAAACATATTTGTTGGACCCCAAACCTGTTTCTTTATTTCATTAAGTTTATTTTGTCGAGTATGATTAAATTGTTTTGAGGTCTTGGTACGGTTATTTGTTTTGCAGTATGATTTTAGAAT
>JANZLX010000001.1:10346855-10370880 GCA_025531955.1 Erythroxylum orinocense
TTTATTCCCACTTTTCTAACTAACTAACAAACTCAGCATCTTATTCCTACTCACACCACTAAATACTCCCCAATTTACTGATTTACCCACCCCTTCCCTTCCTACGATACTGCTGGTGGTATCGGGTCTCAACATTGTCTGGTTCTTTTTCCACCCCTATTGGCCCTCTTCCTTTTTATCACAGGAGAATGCAAGCAGAAGAAATTGTTTCTATTGAATCATTCAATGAAGTAACAAACATAATACATCTCTAAGATCCCTCATGCCATACAAAAAGTGGAAGAAGCTGACAGACAATCGGAGGGATTCTACATCAGAGCAGGAATAACTGTAGTGTTGGAAAATCCTGTAATAACGAATGGGTCGATCATTTAACATCCCTCCAAGAAACATACGTGCACATATCCCCAGGTCATGCAGTTCTTTGTGGATTATCAGACGGACCTATGATTCACAGGTTCCTCAATTTGTAATTGACAAGGTATAAAGAGTCTAGAATGAATGTTCTTACTTACAGGTTTTTGTTTCCAACTTGTGCTTTTTGTAATGCCAACAATATTGAGTACAATTAATTGTTATCAACTGTATATTCTGTATTTGGTAGTTGCTCCAGGCAAGTAGGCGTATAAAAAGTTACCATCCTTGCAAGATTAGAACTTGAATACATCCCAAATCAAAGAAATAGCTGTGTTTTCCAATGTATCAAAAGAGAAATTCACATACTTCACAAACCTTGCAAAAGTAGTTTACTATTTAACTTAAATATTCACCTCTCGGATTTGCATTTAATAACTTAAATAATCTCTGTTTTCTTATTCTACCCGATTAAAGAAAACCCGTTTTAGTTTCAAAATGTGTAGTTGTGTACTATATATGTTATCGAAAATAAAGGTAAAGAGAAATATGTAAGAAAAAAAGATTTAAGAACGTGTACTAGGCTAAAAAGATCGTACAAGATCAGCAGAAGTTGTTGAATTATGAATGTTGGTGGTATTACTTCCATATGTACTGATGGATAAAAACCATGATGTTTACACTTAAATGAATCGTTTAGTGTTTCAACATTTAATACTAATATTCCCGATTGGCTTAATACATTTTTACAACATAAGCCAGGTCCAGCTGGTGTCAGCATTTAACAGCATAAGATTATTCCTTTTGGTCCGTCCGTCCTTAAACTTGATTGCAGTTTGGCAATACTCAGCTTGTCTTCCTGCAGCCTAAAACCCTTGTCAAGGTATGGTGGCCAGTCACATTGGAGATCTTGTTGTCAATTAAATTCAACATCCAAAACAATATTGAACTCCAGAACGGCAAAACTGCAGCAGAGTCAAGGAACTAGGGTCATATATATTATACATTCATTCAGTGTTTTACATTTACAATAACCTTTAGTCTGTCTCAGTACCAAGCATGTATGAAGTTGTGGATGGTTCAGAGAACGCAGAGCTCCTGAAATACTATATTCCTGGACAGTCGCATCTCATCAGTTGAACCAGCAAATAAATTCTGCAGAAGAAAAGATAGTTAGTGCTAACAAAATGAGGAAGGATGTCGACAAAAATTTATAGTAGAAAGTTGCCATATTAATGCTCCATTTTCACTCATTCCTGTTCCCACGTTGATTCTCCATAAAAGCAGTTGTATTCTCTGCTTCATAAGGAACCATTAAGTAGCTAGGATTCCAGGTTACTGGTATTGCTCTAAGAAAGCTCCTCATAAAGCTCAGGTTCTTAAATTCCGGAGGAAAAGAGCATCTTCAATGTCCTTAGACCCTATCTTGAGGTCATTAATTTTATATTTCATTCTAATACTGTTAAAATGATAATTTAGCAAAATATATTTTTTTCCTTGTATTAACAAAATATTCATCCAATTGGCCTAGTAGAATCTGAGAGAAAGCAGTACCTTGGTTGGCCTCGACCATCCTCATTCATCAGTTGACAAGCTAAAAACTATCAGTACCTGAAAGACTGAAAGTAGGTGCCATATATTAGTCTCATAAATCAATGCCACCGTAAGTTATACTGGCAAAAATTCTGGATACAAAAGTTCCAGAAAGACAGTTATGTATCCAGCTGCACTGCACAGGAAAGTTACTGACACTGGGCTGTTCAAGCAGTGAGAAACGTTCAAGTAGACCATATATTCTGTAAGATACTGAATATTTATTAGCAGTTAATAAATTGAAGCTACAACATATATTTGCCAACAAATTTGAAGCAAGCAGTTGCACAGCAGAACAGCATAAATTTCTTTCCTCATATCTTCAGTTATCTACTGCATGTTTCAATATGCAAAGTATTAGTTAGCGATTGCTTACATTAGGGGGGAACAAATAAAATGCTTGTGGTTCAAATTAGCTTCATTTGAAAATCAAACTAGCAGTCATGAATTTTTAATGTTTCCAATCTATTTTCCTATCAAAGTGCATCATTCCCCTAGTAGCTAGCTTCAAAGCATTTTACATTGACTACCCTCCTAGTGGAAGTCCACCATAATTCTATAAGAGCAACCTTGAAATGAATGCCTGATATTGCTATTCAGCTTAGGCTTAGAACTAAGCTAACTTGTAACAAGCTTGGCAGTCTTTCTCCATTTCATATAAAGGGACTATGTATCTAGTTCGGACAGGACTGGACCTGTGTATCTCATAGCATCCCTATGGAGGACATGGCGCTAAATTGTTGGTCAATTAGTTGTCAGAAATCAAATATGACTTTTGTACATATACGCACAAATAAATCGAATGGAAGAAACTTTTTCCCATCCTCAAGAGAAGTGGACATGAGGAGACAGAAAAACTTGAAGGTTCCTTCAAGCATATACAATTGCAGGAACCAATTACTTAACTAAGATGATTAGATAAAAGAGGGGAGGAAACAAAGATTATTGATTTACCCCAAAGATGATTAGATAAAAGAAGGGAGGAAACAAAGATTATTGATTACTCCAAATGAACTTTGATGTTATATAATTAAGTAGGTCCAAAATGCATTCTCAATAACCAAATATCCCACTTACTGAACACAATACCTTCAGTTCAACATTTAACAATACAGAACAAAGTTCAACAAAAATATCATGGATTCATATAAAATTTCATATCATTTGAAGCTATATTAGGCTTAGAATCTTAAAAGGGTGAGTCTGCTACTTTCTTTACAAAAAAGAAATCAGAATGAAGGAATCAAAAAATGGTAATCATTAGCATTAAACTGTAACTTACCGGCCATGTGTCATCCAGACCTTCCATTAAGATGTCAGGGGCTGAATTCGTTTCAGTCGTTGGGCCACTTGCCTCATTGAAGGTCTAGATGAGAGTGATTCACCTGTACACATAATGCCTAAATGAAGTATCACAATTAGGTCATTATGTGGTCCCGAATCCCACAGCCCAGCTCTGAAAAACTCACAAGCGCGACCCTGACGTAGCAGCATGCCTGCCCAAGCCACAATGTTGAATCCATTTCCGAAGGAAGAGAATGATGGATCTAGAGCCTTCTTGTCAGATATTAATTCTAGAAGAACAACACCATAACTATACACATCAGCCTTATCAGAAACTCGGCAAGTCATTGCATATTCAGGAGCAACATACCCAAAAGTTCCAGCAACATCAGTTGTGGCATGTGTCTCAGAAGTACCCAAAAGCCTGGCAAGCCCAAAATCAGAAAGATATGCATTGAAGTTGTTATCCAGCAATATATTGCTTGGTTTGATATCCCGGTGCAACACCCTGGGGACACATTCATCATGTAAATAAGCAAGGGCACGAGCAATATCAAGTGCAATCTTGTGAAGCATGCTCCATTCAACAGATGTCCTTGATCGTTCCTCAATGAATCTTTCCAGATTGCCCCCGGGTAAATAGTTGTAGATTAGAAACATTTCTGACTCACTAAGATGGTAACCTATCAACTTTACAAGACTTGGATGCTGTACCCTTCCTAGAGTTCTAATCTCAGCAGCAAACTGCTGAACACCTTGAAATCTCCCAATTGAGAGGCGCTTTACTGCCACCACAACTCCAGGAACAATCTCAGCCTTGTATGTTGCTCCAAAACCTCCACTTCCAATGCAATTTTGGATATTAAAACCACCTGTAGCCCTAACAACATTTTCATATTTCAACTGTACACCAATATCATTGCAAGTTACAACCTCCTTCCTACCCACCAGTTGGCCAGAAGAATTACGCATGAGTTTTTTCATACATACAATGAAGAGGATTAATGCTATGAGAACGGAGAAAATGATAGAGGCTGATGTAATTGAGGCTATTTCTGTTGGATTGAAACTGTTGCTTTTCCTCTTGGCACTTGCATCAGGAGAATTTGCTTCCTGTTGAGGAACATTACCAGAATGCTCCTTTCCCCCTTCAGATGCTGACGGAACAGCATGACATGGTTTAAGATTAGGATTCCCTTCAAAATTCTCACATTTTACGAGAGTTAGATTGAGAGGGATAGATCCAGATAAATTGTTGAAAGACACATCAAATTCAGAGAGTGTAGTCATGTTGGCAAAGCCAGGTGGTATCTCTCCAGATAGATGATTATTTTCCAAGTGCAAGACAGTGAGATGTTCAAGTTTTGCAAGCTCAGGAGGTATCACTCCTGAGAGAGAATTTGACGAAAGTTCCAAAACCTCCAATCCTGACAGTTGAGTCAACTCCCCGGGTATAGCATTAGAAAAGTTATTGCTGGAGAGGGATAGATACCTCAAATCCTTCAGCTGACCCAAATAAACGGGAATAGAACCTTGCAATCTGTTTTCACTGAGGTTAAGTTTAAGCAGGGAATCCAAGTAAGTAAACTCATGAGGCATTGAACCAGTAAAATCATTTCCTGACAAGTCCAGAGATTTCAAGCATTTACATCTTCCCAAAGCAGTAGGAAGTTCACCAACAATTCTGTTTCTACCAACATCAAAAATCAGGCCATCTAGACTAAGACAAAGATCAAATGAGTAAGTTGAAATGTTGCCCTCGAGATTATTCCCACTCAACCAAAAGCCATAGGTAGGCTTACGAGGAAAACTTCCGGAAGCAATCAACAAGGGAGGGACTGGCCCACTAAAAATATTGTTGCTCAAATCATGCAATACAGCCAATCCAGTGGAAGTTAAAGACAAAGATCGAATGCCCACGACAGCATTTGCATAAAAGAAAGAAGAATATAAACCAATCATACCGTCGCCGCCAGTAACGGAAAAATCAACCGACATCTTAGAACAGTTAGCGCGAGGAAATCTGGGAATATCCCCAGATAAAGAGTTGAAGCTAACATTGAAAACAATCATACACGGAATAGAAAGTTCCACAGGAAGCGACCCAGTCAAGTTGTTGGAACTTAAATCAACAAAGTACAAGCTTTTAGAACTACTGAATGAAACTGGTATCTCTCCAGTGAAATAATTTTCAGCCAAATTGACCATCTCCAAGGAGCTAGAAGGGCCCCAATCTTGAGGAAAATTGCCCTCCAGGTTTGAGCTTGGCAACCAAAGCAAGCGAAGACTTGGAAGTTTGGTGATATTACTAGGCAACCCACCATCAAAAAAATTGAAATCCCTATCCCCGTTCTCCTCAATTTTAGAGTTTGGGACTTTTCTTGACCACAGAGGGCCGTAGTTGTTCGTTAGTACAAGCAACTTCAACTTTTCACATCTGCTCCAGTCAGGCGGTATCCTCCCACTTAAAAAATTTCTCGACAAGTCAAGAATTTCAAGGTTCTCTAGTTTCCCAAGAGTTGTTGGAATGTCATCTTCCAACATGTTAGAAGACAGAACCAAAGACCGGAGGTTTTTGCAAAATCCCAAGTTTGAAGGAATTGAACCTGTAAGAAAATTCCCATCTAGAAGAAGATGTTCTAGACTCCCACATTCCGCACCCAAATTATCCGGAATAGAACCGGTTAACATATTATAAGACAGCGCCAGAATTCTCAAGCTCGAAACTCTCGCCAAAATAGAAGGAATTGAACCATTCAGCTGATTCCCAGACAGATTAATAACACGCAATGAAGCACAGCTCCGTAGACTGATCGGAATAGACCCCGCAAAGGAATTAAACCCCAAGTCAAGAACCTCCAACAGCCAAAGTTCACCAATTTCCGAAGGCAAAGTTCCAGAGAATCCATTAAACCCAAGAGATAAAACTTTAAGCTGGGAAAGTTTCCCAATTGCAGGCGACAATTCGCCAGCCAGCTTCGGTAACGAACTGTGGTTAAACCCTAAGCAAGGGAAGAGTAGAGAGAAGTCATCCAACACGGCCCCATTTGGTTGAACCGAATTTGAAGACAGAGAAACAAGAGAACATGTAGTGTTGGGATTGGAAGAGATGTTCAGGGCAGTGACTCGCCGTGAAAGAGGGTCACATGTAACGCCATGCCACGAACACGGGTCTGTGTCCTGAGGATCCCAACCAGAGGTTAGCCCAAGTGGGTCTTGCGTGATGGCAGATTTAAGCCGAAGCAATGCGTCCTTATCATCATCAACTGAACCGCACACCACTAGAAAAAGAAGAAAAAAAGGCATAAACAGAGCCCTGGATACCATTTCTTTTCTCTGATTTCAAGCGAAGAGAGAAACATAAAGAAGAAGAAGAAGAAGTAGAAGCTTCGAAGCTTCCAATCAGAGCTGTTGGTCCTTGAGCGTGTGCGCGTGAGAACCGGTGAAAAAGTAGTAAAGAAAAGTGAGAGTGAAGTGAAGTGAAGTGTGTGAACAATACGAAACAACGAAATGAAAGTTGATAGTAAAAAAGAAAAGAAAAGAAAAGGAAAAATTCCATGGGCGTGAGTGAACCAAGTAAAGTTAAAAGTTGGTGAGATAAAGTTGAACCAAACCACTTTTCTTCTTTTCTTGTTTCACGTCACTTCTTACACTAGTCTTATGTTATGTTCCTCTCTTTTTAATATTGTCGAAACGGTCGGGAAGCTCTCACATTTGTTATTAGGCCCTCAGCTTTTTATTTTATTCGCATTCTACCATTCTTAACAGTTTGCTATACACATTTGTTATTAGGCCCTCAGCTTTCTAATTTATTCTCACTCTACCATTCTTAACAGTTTGCTATACGTCGTCGTTTCTAAGTTTTTCATTTAATGCATCTATTTCCCGCGCAGCTGCAAGACACGAATTTCAAATCATAACTTCAAAGAAAATCTGGAGGACTCCCTAGTCCCTAGTCCCTAGTCCCTACTCTATATTTTATGCTCTCAGTCTCAGTCTCCGCTCCAAGTCAGGTCGAGTTTTTAAGCGGCTATTTCAGATAAAGTTGAACATTCTTTGGATTTTTTTTTAATTTTTTTGGAGTAAAAACAAGAGGAAAATGCCAATGTTCTTTATTTTGTTTTTCGATTTCCAATGCTGTTCTTGTTTAAACTGGAAAGTGTATTTGACTGCTTGTTATGTTTACTAGAGCAGGAAGAAGGAACATGGATGAGGAGATGAAGCTGAAACAAGCGTTATAGGTTTTGAGGAGACGGAGTTGAATATTATTTGCGTCCTTGAGAAGAAAATGGAGAAATAGCAGGGGGAGATCAAAGAAAACTGCGGTTGGTTGGTTGATGCATCAAATGATTAGAGGTCAGTAAGCCATTGAAGTGTCGGTAATTCATTCTATGCTTGTCAAACAAAATACACAGCTGCAGATGACAGTGAAATGCTTAATTGTGCATAACATATCTAGGTAGTAATTGAAGGGACCTTAGTTGAGTTCTGGGGCATAACTCAACAGAGAGTACTTTAATCACCTACTCGCTCTAAGTCCAGCAAAGAGTTTGATGGAAATAAAGAAAATGAATGGTTAAAATCAATCTTCATCTGTCATTTTCTACTGCTGTCCAGGCTTTCTCTCTGATTGATTTATGCAATTATTATCATCGTATGGAAACTAACAGTTTGGTCCCTGATATAGTTGTATATTGATTGTGCATTTTAAGAACAGTTTCTTTCAGTGATTTTGCACCTTCTTTTGTAGACTTTTCTACTTCTACAGTTCTTGTGAGCAGTCTTCAACTACCTAGAATTAAAACTCTAGTACGAATCTAAAGAGTCTATGACTTATAAAAATTTCCATGTCTGTCGCCTGTAACCATCCAGCTGGTGACCTCTGGCAAAAATCCCACACAGTATTTATTTTCTTTAGCTCACAGTACTTGAAATGAGAACCATAAACGAGTACTATTTGGGCATATGATGCACTTACGAAGCAGATGCGTTTTACACAGACCTACATAATCATTCATATAGAACAACTTATCTTACTTGAACTGAATCTGTTACTTCATATTCCTGTGCTTTGCAAAGCTTTTCCTTGGAGATTGCGTCTACAACGTTGCTTTCGTGTTTTTCCCCAAAGGAATTAAAGATTCATATGGAATCTTTGTCTTCCCGTGAATTGTTGTAATAGGCACCTTGGTATAGCTACATGTCTCCTAGGGGTGGGGTATACTGGATGGTCTGACTCTTCGCTCCTTTTTTTTAGAAATTAAAAATTACATTAATAAATGATAATTAGGATCCATACAAGGCAAATGACAAGGCTTAGAAGCAAAGGGGCGTATCCTATGCCACTTCCAAGTAATGAAATATTTGGTTAATATTAAGCCTGGATGGTTCGCTATCATTGCTTTATCAAACTAGGTTATGAATAGGTATCCTTCCTCCAAGTTGCATGTTGAATTTCTGCGGCAAACTAATTTCATCTTTGTCATGATGCATTTCCTTCTTAAGCTACTTGACTGCATGCTTCAATTGCAGGGGAAGTTGGGAATTGCAATCTTTATCAGCTGCTGCAAAGTTCTCCAAGATTTACCTGTATTGTCACCATTCCCAATCATTTTGGTTTGACAATTGGCACAACAGGGGACCCCTCTACAAAATGAAAGATTTACAGCTATTAAGGAGGGTTGTGAGAGCAGAGACCAAAGTGAGCAGGTTCATTAGAAGTAATCAATGGGCATGACCTTACCATAATAGTAGAAACTTAAAAGCTATAGTAGCTCAAATGCCAAGATGCCAGGAGGAGGAAGAGTATACCATTCTATGGACTGCTGACAGTTCGGAGAATTTTAACTTTAAGGCATGCAAGGGTGTACTACAGGTGGGTCAAAGCAATACGGTTAGATGGAAAAACTTGGTTTGGGATCCAAACATTAGACCAGCTCATTCTTTTATTCTTTGGTTGGGAATGAATAGAGGATTGCTCACTAAGGATATATTGAAGTTCTCGATCAACTCACTGAGATGCGAGCTACGTGTAGCAGATATTGAAAGCTTGGAACATCTAATAATCGGGTGCAGATCCACCAAGTAGATATGGGCAAGAATTCAGTCAAAACTGAACATTAGTAGTCTAGCATTAACTTGGGAAGACATTATTAACTGGCTGATCAGAATCAAAATGGAGAATTTGGCTGATTACAAGGCTGTTAAGATCAACTGGAGCACATTGGTCTACAACATATGGAAGGAAAGGAATGATAGAATATTCAGACAAGCAAGCAGAAGCATCGACGAGATTTCTCAAGAAACTGTTCTACAGATCAAGCTGAATTTAATAACTAGAAGGGTAATAACCAATTTATCCACTAGGATGAGAACGAGATGGTCATTATGTTGGAATCCAATCGTGATCGAATCACGGATGTAGCGAAAAACAAAAATTTTACGAATTCCGAGCAAATTTCAATAATCGATTAAACTTGAATAAAATACAAATCAATTTAGAAATTGTAACTTGTTCGTTTTCCGTTGAAAAATCTTTGAAATTTTTTGTCATTGATTAAGTATCAGTTGTCCAATTGTCCAGCATTTGATGATATTTATAGAGCAATTCCCAAGCTGCTTTGAGAGGAAGAAGACAAAAAGTACTAGTTTTTAAAAAGTTCTCTTTTAAATGGAAAAATCATAATAGTTTTTAATTAAAATTAAATCTTTTTAATTATAATTAGAATCGAATTATAATTCTAATTAATTTAATAAAAATAAAATCAAATATCTCATATTAGATTCCCAAAGTTTTTTAAACTTTATAATTAAGTCTAATTTAATTAAATTGATTTTTCTTTTACAAATTGTTCTTTGTTGTGTGACCCATTAAGTTTCTAATAAATTAGCAATGATTATAAATTTTAATTTTAATCCACAATTAGAATTAGATAAATTAAAACTTTTTTAATTTACTTTTAATTTTCTAGTTAAATAATTCATAATTATAAATCATTATTAACGTTTAACATGTCATGATTACCCAAATATTAGGAATATCAAAGTGATTGACTTAACCTGTTCATGCATAACTATAATATATAATTTAATATTTTCGTCATTCAATATTCTCATTGGATAGAGTATAGATACAATGTCTACTCTTATCATCTAATCATGTCCGTTCTTGCTAATTAGTAATTAATTTATAATTGAAATTTGAAAACTCTTTTTCAAATATCAATTTACTCTGCCCAGAGAATTCATAAATTATTACTAATCAATAACATCAGAATATTCTCTCTAATTACTTTAAAGTAACGAATCCTATATTGACTTACTCAACTATCTACATATGGTTGATACTGTATCCAATTACTATCGACTGAATTATCCTAGGACGATTCATAAGTAGCATCAAAACACAGTAATTCCTGCACTAGATACCTTGGTAATCTCAAGTCTGAGGATCAATTATACAACCATTATTATGAGATAATCCATAGACACATAAGTAATATTCTATTCAGAATTCTCATAATCGGGTCAATTTAGTGACTTATTCTCTAATAATCACTCACACATTAGTTTAAATATCTCTATACTTTAATTTATGAGATCAATTATTTTCTTCATATTAAAAAATAATGTGTGCTAATTTTACTGTTTCAACAATATCTTGTTTTGATGAAACTACAACTAGGAACATTTACGAATAACACTTAAGTGTAAATTGAATCTCATCATAATTTTAATTACACAGTAATTATTCCAAGGATTTTATTTTTAGTATTAAAACATAAAATATTAATTAAATTAATACATAAAGATAAATAAAGCCTTTTCATAAATTCAAAATAATGTCATACATTAAATTGCATCCAATTGATTGGCTGCAAGGACATAAACTAACAATCTCTCACTTATACTAAAGTCAATCCCCTATGAATCTAATAGCATATCTATCCATACGACGATCATGTCTCTTTTGAGATAATGCCTTAGTAAGAGGATCTGCTAGATTCTCTTCAGTGGAAACTCGCTCCAATATTATGTCTTTTCACTCCACTATCTCCCTGATCAAGTGAAACTTTCTGAGTACATGTTTGGATCGTTGATGAGATCTGAGTTCCTTTGCTTGCACAATAGCACCGTTGTTGTCACAATACATTACTATAGGCTCAACAATGATAGGAACCACTCCAAGTTTAGTGATGAACTTCTTGATCCAAACTGCTTCCTTTGTCGCCTCTGACGTTGAAATGTACTCTGCTTTGGTCGTTGAATCTGCGATGGTTGGTTGTTTGGAACTCTTCCAACTAACCGCACCACCATAAAGAGTAAGAATATACCCTAACTGTTGGACCTCGTTCCTGAAGCCCAACAATCGATGTTGGACCTCATTTTCGAAACCCAACTATCCGATCCGAAGTCAAAAAACGTAAGCGGGTTTCCTTATAGGGTTATTTCTACGAACTCTCATATCCTTTCCAACAATCTTTGTCAATTCAAAACCAAAAGTGTGAAAAGGTAGAAAAACGTGTTAGGAATCCAATGCTTCAAGAATCACTTAATTTGGAGGTCGGATGAAGAAGTTATGGCTAAAGGAATCCAACATGTTTATGTCCTTACTCCAACTGTACATATCTTGGCGCAATTGCCATAACTTTTGCTACCAATGTTAGATTGATTTTGTTTTTAGATGGTTGGAAAGAAGACATTGATATCGACAACTTTCATGAAGACCTCAAAGCGAGATTTGGCCTCTAAAGTAGTCAAAATCGCAATTTACTGTAGATATCCCGTAAATATCTGTTTAATGGACATGCATGCCCGTTTAACGGACATAAAGTGGCTTAAAAGCCATTTTCACCTGAGAAGGTCTGTTTAATGGACATCTATGTCCGTTAAACGGACATTGATGAGATAGGGGGTCCTTTTTCACTTGAAAAGGTTCGTTAAACGGACATTGGTGACCCAAAACTCCTTCCAAAGCCTCTCTAATGCTTCCAACATCCATTCTAACACTATATCCACTCATAATCTTCCCAAATTCAACCCTTTAAGTGTAATAACACTCCTCAAACATCCAATTACCAATTTGAATGCGTTAAACTCCTAAATGTCAACTCAAATAACTTATAGAATACAGAAACTCTCATCATTTATCATAGTTGTCATGTTCATACCTCCCATACAGCATCATCACTTATAATGCTCATATCTCTCAACTCCGATACCCAAATTTTACAAACTTTATACCGTTGGAAAGCTAAGAGGATAAACTACAACGTTCATGAAGACCACTTTGTCTAATATAGCCTAATTTAACCCAGTTTTCCCCCCTGAAGTCAATACACAGTTTTCACCCCTATAAGAACTTGAAATATGAATTGTACACTACAAGATAAATAAGCACATACATAAGGGAACTTCTTCAATCCTCAATTCATTTCTAAATCAAAATGAAGTTCATACAAAACTTTCATACATAGGTTTAATTACATATCGACATTTCATCAAAGCCTTAACACAAGTTACAAAATATATTTGATGCTCAATGTTCAATATGCTTATAAAGCTACCCAAACGTCTAGCCACTAACTTAGTACAAAAGCTAACTCTCTCAAAATTGTCCAAATGCCTTGCAAGGATTCATTGATCTTCTCGATCTGCACTTGAGGAGTAGGAAAAATATTGGGTTGAGCTACACAGCTCAGTGGCTAAGATATTTATAGCCATTGACGATGAGCCACACAATCAACCATATATATATATAAACATTCATATAGGCATACACATCGCAATGAAAGTTCAACATTTACAATTCAATTCACATTTCATAATTCAAAACATCATCAAATGTGACATATTGGATGTAATTCATTTCAAAGCATAACACTCAAATGTCAACATAACTTGGCACATTAAAATGCAAATGCACACACAATTGGCTCGAGGGTTTCGTGAAACAAAACGAAAAAACCAAATTTTACACCGTGAACGAAACGAATCCATTTTTCAGATCTCGTGGGCCACAAGTGGGAAGCCGGGGGAGGGCTTTATGTCGACATGCACGTGACTACAAAACGGTTCCTCTCTCGCCCAAACACAATCAATTTTATGCTCAACTCAATCATTCACAAATTCATATTCTCATACTTTTCTTCTTTCCATTTAATCAAAATGCCATAATACAAGGCATAATATAATCATGCTCACAATTCAATTCTTATCAAATGTCATACATTATGAAGCAATTGCCACAACACAACATTTCAAAGCAAGCCATTTAGCACACAATACACAAACAATGCATTTTACTCATTACACAATAACTATAAATAAATTACCTACCTTATAACTCTTGAAATCCAAATTCAATTGTGTCCTTCCTCTTGCTCTTGGATAGGTTATCCTTGATTCCCTAACACAACCAACATTCTCATTCAATTTCAATTCAATTGGAAATCTCCCAAAATTTCAAAAATCACAACAAAAGAAATTAACCCTAATTAAGCTCATACTTAACCTACCCATAATCCATCTAGGTTAGAAAACTCAAAACCTAGCTTAGAAACCCAAAAACCTAATGGATCTCTCCATCTTCTTCTTCCCCCAAACATTCTC
Source organism: Erythroxylum orinocense (assembly GCA_025531955.1). NCBI lineage: Eukaryota > Viridiplantae > Streptophyta > Magnoliopsida > Malpighiales > Erythroxylaceae > Erythroxylum > Erythroxylum orinocense. The sequence goes on from JANZLX010000001.1 coordinate 10,360,698, forward strand.
AACACAACCCCTTTCTCTCTCTACAACTTCTCATTCACACTACCACAACCTATTTCTTTACTAAAGCATGAAGAAGATGATGAACATACCTTGAAAGCCTTGATTTCTTCTTCTTCCCATGTTTTTCCTTCCTGTTTCCCTAGTTTTTTTATTTTTCTTCTCTTTACTTCTCTCCCTCACGTTTTCTTCTTCTCCTCCTTGGCAGCTCACGATCCTCTCTCTTCTCTTCTTCTAATTCATTTATTCAAGTCTCCTTTTTACTCCTTTTCTTCCAAATTTACCCCCACTTACAAGGTCTTTCCCATTTTACCCTTGTTTTTGTCTTTTATGGCTCTACTATTTCATTTAACAAGCCTGCTAAGTACTTAATCTCACTTAATCCTAACACTTCATTCTAAATTCAATTTCTGGTCCTTCCCTCAAATTTTCAATCTTTATTCAAGCCTACATAATAAATGACCCAATTCTAAAATAAAATAAAAAATTAAACCAACAAACAACATAAATAACTATTTAAGCAATTTATAAGAAATTTAGAAAAATTCAAGATCCAACATTTGGTGGGTTCAAGGTTGAGTTTAAGTAACTTCATTGTTAAGGAAGTTTCATGGAAGCCTATGAATCCCTTCTAGGAGAGATGTATAATAAATTCCCAACCTTACAAGAGTCAATGGATGTCAACATTGTGATAAAAATAAGTAAACAAAAAACATATGGCATGAATAGAGCAAGGAAAATATGGAGAAATATAGTCTTAGTTAAAACCTCTCATGAGAAACCAAAACACTTATACTCTACCTTAGTTAATGGCATTGCATCTCCTCCTCTTGTGCTGCTACAGGAAGGTGCAAAACACTGGAGTAATACTCTAGTTGGTTTCTTTCTAAACAAAAGGCCAACTTTTCCTCTTATGCATAATTGGACTCAAACTAGATGGGGGAAGTAAGAGTCTAGAAAAAATCCTACTTACTGAAGAAGACACCGTTCTGTTCAAATTCATAGATGGGGATAACATGTGTAAGATAATGGAGTTAGGCCTTTAGCATGTGGGGGGACAACTTATGTTCATCCAAAAGTGGGTTCCAGGTTTGAATATGACAAAACAAGCATAAAGACCATTCCTTTGTGGATTAACTTTCATAATATACCTTTTTGAATACTGGACTTTAAATGGATTAATTTCTTTATCTAGTTCTATTGGAAAGCTAATAGCTTTTGATTCCGCCATTGCTAAGCTTGAGAAAGTATGTTACGTAAGAATCTATGTGGAAATTAATCTTAAAAATAATTTACATAAAACATTACCTATCATGAACTTGAATGTTGCCAATGAATTGATTAAAGCTAAAATCCAATTATTTTAAAATTGAAACCTCAGCTAGGAAAAAAAATGGAAATCTACAGGACAGTTAGGAAAAAAATTGAAATCTACAGGAAAACTTTTCTCAACAGGGGATTACTATAAGCTAATGGGGATGAGAGAGGAACTTACATCTCAAAACAATAAAGATAACATCACTAATGATACTCATGAAATTCAGATAACCTTACCAATAGAAGGTGAGATCCAGCTTACCAAACAGGACATAATTAAAGTTCCTAAGCTTGTAGAGGAGAGGGGAAGACCTGATATTGATCGTCCTAACTGTGAGCATGAAGAGGACGCACCTTTATAAGGGCTTTTTGAAGTGAGTCAATAGCACATTGAGTAGTTTACTTTAGCTTCTAGCAAAAAGTTAGGGAGGAAGAGGAGGAAACCTAAAAGGGGTTCGTAATTCCATACCTACTTAATTCCTATGCTTTTTTGGAATATTAGAGGCTTAAATGAATCTTATAAGGGATATGCTATCAAGAAACTTTTGTTGGAAAAATAATCTAATCATTCTTAGATTGTTGGAAACTAGAATTAAAACTCAAAAGATCTAATGATGATCACCACTGCAGTGACAAAATTATATATGCTTACGGTAGTAAGGAAGTGCAGGTCATTAGTTTAAGTAGCTTAGATCAACACATTCATCTTAATGTCAAGCTTGTAGACTTCGGGTTTAGTTTTAAAACTGCTATTATTTATGCTGCTAACTTTGAATTTTAGAGAACAAAACTTTAGCAGGATCTGTGCTATATTTAAAGCTCAGGAAGACAAGGTTAATTCATCCAATCTTGGCAAAGAGCTAGAAAATGCTCTAACCAAGCTAGATGTGACTAATTTAAAATTAGTAGGAAGTTTCTTTACTTGGGGAAATAAACAGTAGGGAAATTGGTTATTCAAGAAAGAGTTGGACAAAATTCTTGTAAATCAACTTTGGTTGAGTCACTTCCCAATTCCCACGCTCATTTTAGATCTCCTTTATGTTCTAATCAATCTAGCATGGAAATTAAAATTTTCATTTCTTTAACCTCATTCAAAGCTCCCTTCAGATTTTTCAACTTTCTTACCAATAAAGAAGGGTTTATGGAAGTGGTTAATGAAGTTTGGAACACTAGAATCTCTGGATGCAAACCCTACTAGTTTATGAGGAAACTCCAGATCCTTATAAACAAATTAAAGACTTCCCATAAAGCAGATCAATCGTTAAAATTTGTTAAGCTATAGGAAGCTAAGAAGGAATTAAGAAAAACTCAAGATGCTTGCTATCAAGACCTTTGTAGGATTGTTTTCGAAACTTTAGATAGAGTCAAGATCTTTATAATTAACAAATGTTGTCTACTTTCTTTAAATGCACCTTTACTTCTATTTTGAATATAATTCTTGTCCTATATAATCTTTATTATACCAAGGTGAGCTAAGAAATAGTTATTTTATGGTTAAACAATCTAAAATTCCAAAAAAAAAAAGACTACAATCCATTGAAGATTGCATTGAATTGTGGTGTCTATTTGATATAAAAGGAAAGGGATATGAGTATGTTCCAAAATTTAAAAAAAAAGTGTAAACATAAAATTACAGCACTATCAATACTATAAGCAAAAATCATGAGGATAAGCAAGCTCAACATCAACATCAGTAAGGACCTAATAGTAAGATGGATATTAGCATCAAACTGAGAGGATCAGGAATAAGTAAACAGAAAAAACTCAAGGGCATCACTAAAACTTTACAACATTATACTAACAAGGAAAAGGGAATTAAAGAAAAAATCAGTTCCATAATAAAGTAGTTTTAGTTTATATTGGTTTCTTAGATTAATTATTATATAATATGTTCATCACCTATCTTCTCCTAGAAAACCCTTAAACCCAACACATGGTTGCTTTACTGTTAGTTAAGTCCTGTTTGGATACTAGTGATGACTATGACCTTCCACTTCTTTGAAGTTATTACAATATATTAATGTATTTTTGTCATTATTTTCTACTTCTCAATAGTACCCATATTGCTCATTTGAATCGACTTATTTTACAATTTGTTTAGTAGGCAATATTTTGTTAATAAGGATTATACTTGATATTGTAAAATTATGTTTTATGTTAATTTTACATGTATATTCCTTGTATTATTTTCATCACATATGTAAATACATTCCTATATATTAGTGAATAAACAATGCCTAAGAAGTTCAGTCATTTTAAACTAATACAAAATCAAAGTAATGACACTAAAATCTCTCTCCCTCTCTCTCTCCCCCTAGTGCAACTACCTTAGCCTTAACTACGTGCTATTTGTTAAAAGTTCAAGCCCTTTATCCTATACATCCATGAATTGTGATCACCTCTCCTTCCCTTTTATGGTAAACACCCTTCTCCTTCTCTCTCTTATTTTTTTCCTTCATTGTCATAGTTGTATTGAATCCACCTCTTTTCTCTTCTACACTACCACATTTAGCTTTCTCTATTGGAAACATTATAACCCACATTCTTGTCACCCTTGATCTTAACTATCCAATTATAAAAAATGGTGTCAATTATTCTTAATTACGACCGAAAAATCTCTCTTAAATGCCACTTGGATGGATTCTCTAGACCGTCAGGGAAAATAAATGAAGAATAGAAAAAACTATATTATTTGGTCCTCTACTAAATTTTGGGAATGTTTTCAGATGATATTGATGATCTTAGACTCAATACCGACTTAACTGCTTATGATACTTGGAAAGCCATTGATGATTTTTTTGGGATAATAAAAAGATGAGTGTTATGTAACTAGATGAATACTTTGAAATATAAAACAAGCAACTTATCCATCTCAAATAACTACTATTCCCTAATGAAAAATATAGTTAACAATCTTATCGATGTCGATCACCCAATTTTTGAAGAAGCACTAGAACTGTAAACCTTTTGTGGACTTTTTGAAGATTATAAGAAACTTGTCAATCTTATTCCCCTTTAAACAACTTTTCATTCCTTCTTGAAAACTCGATCCATCCCTTAAATGGAGGAAAACTACCAAAGCCATGTTAATTCTTCATTACTTTCAAATCCCTCCACTACCTTTATTGCATCAACACAAGAAGCCCCATAATCCTCCTATCACTCTAGTGACCATTATGGAAATAATTAGAAAGGGGTTGATGAGATGAAAATAACTACCGTGGAGGAGAGGGTGGATGTGGACGTCATTCTCATAGATGAGACAATTATCAAAATGTCTTATGGAATTTGAGAAAAAATAGTAATCATGGTAATTAGATTGAACATCATGGTCATTGGTTCAACCATGGCAATTGGGCTGGAAATAATTAATCTCAGGTTGCTCTTTTTGTTATTTAGCCTAGACTACTCATAATTAACTATTTTCTTAAGGTTTCACTGCTTCATTTCCATATGTCCAAATCTTTTAATATTCATTGCATTGGTTCACAACTTAATTAGTGTTAATCATGTTTTTAAATGTTTCAGGATATTTAGAATGAATTTTTAATAGATTTTATAGTTGAAATTCATGAATTTTGTAAGGAACCTTTACGTTGGATCAATGGATGTTTATTCCTTCAATTTTCTAGCTTTAATCTTGGTTGGTTGAGTTATTTATCGGTTTTTTTATATCTGAATTTATTTGGGTATTTGAATGTTTAATGGTTTATGTTATGGGTTTTTGCTTATTTTTTATGCTTTGGATGAATTTGTGCTTAATAGTTAGGATTTACGCATGTTCTTAGATTTATGATCAACTAATTTGGAATTTTATGCAAGTTATGTGTGCTAAAAATTTTATTTTGATGCAATTAGTTTAGAATTTGTAATTTAGGTTATGATTAGTTATTTGTTGGCATAAAGGGTTTTGTTTATAATTTCCAGCCTTGGTTTTATTTAATTAAGTATGAGTTTTGTTTATTTAATTTCCATTTTGCTTAATATAAACATGTGTGACTAGATTACTTAGGGGTTTGGAGATATTATAAGGATGAAGGGATGGAAATTGTAAGAATGGAGTTGAGTTTGTCTTAAATTGGTGCTTGTAGGTCTAGGTTGGTTTGGGATCTTGGATAAATGTCATGAATTAGGAATTGTTTATAGTCTTGATCACCCCTTAGGTAACTTTCTAATCCGAAGGCTAAGGATGAGCGTGTGATATGTAATAGTCCATAGTGATTCCCGGAAGTAGCAATAGGTTAGTTGAATTTGTCAGGATACTTAATCAACTAATCTAGGAGGCCTAAGTTAGTTGCTTCTTAGTACCTAATGCGTCTTCACTATTGAACTTAGAGATCCTATTATAGGTTATAGTGGAGTCGAAAGCTTAATCAAGTCCATAGACTAACACCATAATGAGAGTACCTTTTTAATTAAATCAAGGATCAATGAACATCCCGGAACCCCAAAGATATGTCCAACCCACTTCTTTACCATTGTTATTAGTATTTTCTAATTTCTCTTTGTGTTTGTCTTTTTGTTTACGTTCTTTGCATCTTCGTTGTCTCATTTCATCATTTCAGGGTGTTTTGTTTTCTTTTGTTTGCAACATTTGAATAACATTTGCATCCAAACTCTTTGTGGTTAGACCCTAGCTTGCCATTTATTGTATAGTATGGTAGTTAGAAATTTATTATAAATGCCTTTTTACCTAAATCTCTTAGCATTACTCCTCCTAAATTAGCCTCATAAACTATGCTCTGTGTGTTCATCAGTTATCCCTCCAATCATTGAGGGTAACATTCCTTGGGCATCTCCTCACACAAGTCATTATCTCTCTTCTTTTCATATTTGATGAGTTTTCTTTCCATTTAGCTCTCTTCATAACCTACCCACCTTTTACGATTTTCTTCTCCATAATGTTTAAGGTTTCGGTTATGCATCTCATACATAATATATATCAAACGTATGCAGCGGAAAATAAAAAGCAACCTAAAAAACCAAATTTACTCATGCATATAGATATAGAAAACGAAAACATGAAATGTAAGATGTGTACATACCTTTTCGACAATCTCCTTCGTTCTTTAATCTTCTTCGTGTTGGGTTGTCGTAAACTACAACGATCAACATAGACCGTCTCTAATTAAATTCCACAAGAAGATAGAAGGAAGAAACTCATTAGAAGATGGCTAGAATTCTTTCTTTGTGCTAGTAAAGACAAGATATCAGTATCTGAGATATCCTTGAGCACCACAAGTCAAAGGATACTTGCACCATTGTTATGATGAGACTTTCATTGACATTGGAATAGAATATTCATATGATTGTCTCATAGTAGTTCAATCTAATATACTACTACCCTTAGTAATCCACATGTTAACTCTAAACAACTCATATCTATAGCTTATGAGATCTACTGCTTGATTCAATCAAGGAGTATAACATGTGCTAGTATATCCGAATTAATGATATCCCATCTCATTGATTCTATGACTAGGGAAAGTTTAGATACTAATATAATTACACATGATAGGAATCTCATTATCATGATCTTATCATTATTTTCTTCGTGTTATGTTTTGTATTAAGGAATTCATTAAATCAATTTAAAATCAAAATCAAATCCATAAAAATATGAACATCGAAAAAAAATGAAAAATGCCTTTATTTATCATAAAATGATTTGCACAAAAGTGCTAAAGGTGATTGCCTTTAGAGCACTTCTCTAACAAACTCCCACTTGCACTAGAGTCAATCGCCTTGATATCTAATACCATAGGCATGTACATGTGACACAAAACTCTTTTAGGAAACAAACTTAGTCAACAGATCAACTATATTTTGATCGATAGGAACTCTCTCTATCTTAACATCATTTCTACCAATGATTTCTCTAATCAAATGGTAGCGCTTGAGTACATATTTGGAATTCTAATGAGACCTTGATTCCTTTGCCTGCTCTATAGCCCCGTTGTTGTCATAATACAACTGCACTGGGTCAACGATGCTCGAAACCACACCAAGTTCCACACTGAACTTCTTGATCCAAACTGCTTCCTTTGTTGCTTCTGAAGCTGCAATGTACTTCACCTCTGTTGTCACTCTTGTTTGGAACTTTTCAACTGACTGCACCACCATTCAGTGTGAATACATATCCAGACTGAGATTTGGAGTCATCCCTATCAGATTAGAAACTGGTATCAGTATACGCGCTTACGGTAAGATCACCTTCTTCATATACTAAGAATACATCCTTAGTTCTTCTCAAGTACTTAAGGATATTTTTGACAACTGGTATTTGTTTGTAACACTTAAAGCATATGATACATCAGGTCTAGCACATAATATAGCATACATGATTGATCCTATAGCTAAAGCATAAGGAATCAAACTCATGTGAGTCCTCTCATCTTGTGTCTTTGGACACAAATTTAGAGAGTGTAATCACATGTATCATGGGAAGATAACCTCTTTTAGAATGCTCCATGCTAAACCTCTTTAACATCTTGTCGATGTATGCAAACAGAGAAAGACCAAGCAATCTCTTAAATTTGTCTTTATAAATCCTTATCCCCAAAATATAAGTTGCTTCTCCAAGGTCTTTCATAGAGAAGTTCTGCATCTGTTTGAGCATTTTGAACTTATACAAGTTTAATTTTGCTCCCACTGTCTTCTCTTAGAAGGAACTCTTTCTCTAAAAAGACAGCATGCTTTGAAACAAACACCTTTTTTTTTTCGAAACATGGTAGAACTGATATCTTATAGTTTCATTAGGATATTCTACAAATAGACACTTGTCAAATTTAGCTTCAAGCTTATCTAACTGAATCCACTTCATATAGCAGGACAACCCTAAACTTTCATATGAGAAAAATAAGGTTTCTTATTAGCCTATATCTCATATGGAGCAACATCAACTAACTTGGATTAGACTCTGTTTAATGCATAAACAGAAGTTTCGAGTGTATACCCCTAAAAGGATTTTGATAAATCCGTTAAACCCATCACAGACCTCACCATGTCTAACAAAGTTTGGTTTCTCTTCTCAGTCACACCATTGTGTTGTGGTGTGTAAGGTAGAGTCCACTGGGACAATATTCCATTATCCCTAAGATAATCCAAAAAATCTTGATTTAATTATTCACCACCTCGTTTCGATCGAAGTGATTTAATACTTATCCCAAGTTGTTTCTCAACTTCATTTCTAAATTCTTTGAACCTTTCAAAGGATTTAGGCTTGTATCTCTTAAGATACACATACTCATATCGAGAATGATCATCAATAAAGGTAATGAAGTATACAAAACCACCTTTAGCATGTATAGACATTCGGACCACATACATCAGCATGTATTAAGTATAAAAGTCATCAGATGCCTTCTTCTACTTCAAGGACTCTAGATAAGCCTTATAGTTTCTCTTCCAGTGGCCATCCTTTCCACATTGGAAGCAGGTTTCCTTTGAGGCAGTCTTCTTTGCTTACTTAATGCCTCCTTTAGGTCATGCGGACTTCTACCTTTGGCTCTTTTTCTTCGAACCAGAAGAGTCCACCAGCTCACAACCTTATCCTTGCGAACAAATGGCTCAATTTCCTTGAACATGTTGACCAGCTGGGGATTTGTGATGGATATATTGCTCATCTGATAGTTAAGTATGAATTGTGAGTAACTATCGATTAAACCCATCAAAATTAAGTCAATACTTAATTTATGATCCAAAACAAAACCCAAGGAGGCCAACCGATCGATGTAACCATTCATCTTTAGTGCATATTACACTGGAGATGTCCCCTCAACCATCTTGGAGCGGAAGAGAAATTGCAAAGTCTCAAACCTTTTGGACCTTGCTTGCTCATTAAAGAGCTCCTTAAGATGATAGACTATAGTATGAGCATCCATAGCCTCGTACTGCTTTTACAACTCTGGTGACATAGTGGCTAGCATAATGTAACTAGCCATCTTGTTATCGTTGAGAAGCTTCCTATATGCCCTCCAATCATCATCAAAGCCATCAGCAGCAGGGGATCAGGAAGTGGTTCTTCCAAGAAATAACCAAACTTCTCGGACTTAAGAACTATTCTCAAATTCCTAAGCCAGTCAAGGAAGTTTGGTCCAGTCAACTTGTTAGCTTCCATCAATGATCTTAGATTCATACTAGTACTCATGGTGTTGGGAAATAGCAACCTTTCGTCAAAGAGAGAAAAATTAGAATGTACTTCAATGTTTGTCTATAAGGACTTTAATAACACGCATTATGGCTCCCACTATTTTCATGAATTCATAACCCTCAACATAAATATGAGAGAACTCATAGAGAAATTCTCCTAGTGGGTCTATGTCCAATATCCCTATCAATGACCTTGGGTTTGCTCAATAAGCCACCTTAGTTCAACCAGTAGCAATCGATCATACCAATTGCATCTTCAATGCAACTATCAAATCTAGTGCTATCAACTGTTGATGTGTGCATACTCATTGGGCTATCAACTCTTGACATGTGTACATCTAATGTACACTACCTAACTTCGCCTCTGTCCATGTTGATCATGGGTTTGCCTAACAAACCAATGCTTCTAGTTAAAACTGACCCATTAAACTAAAAGTCCTATTTCTATGGTTCGAACATATCCGTGTAAAGCGGGCTTGGGTTTGCCCAATAACCCTCACTTTAAAAGGATTCTTGTTCTTGCTATATTAAAGGAAGACATTAGTTTTAATATTCTAAGTGAGGGGCTTCACTAAGTTCTCATTTAACTTAGATGGTCTTATACATATAAGTCACACATAGTTACTACATGGCATAATACAGACTACCCAATCAAATTGGGCCTAAGCCCATAACCATCCATCATGCAAGCCCACACATTCTCCTAACCATGCATTCT
>JANZLX010000001.1:10381083-10398524 GCA_025531955.1 Erythroxylum orinocense
CTTGTACGTATTGTGTATTCTCGCGTGTATGCATGTATATCTCTTTCTCTGTGTGTATATATGTGTGTACGAAACTTTGACTCTGACTTCTTATTTATAGTCGCGTCTTCAACTGCTTCTTGATAATTGATTCTTGAATCTTCAAAGAAACGGTTAGTCAGTTGAACTCTGTAACTTCCTCAGACTGATACTTTCGTCTATTTTTCGCCTCCGTCTACTTTTCGTATCATCTGATTTTTGTAAAGCTTCCGTCTGCTTTTCGTATCGTCTGATTTTTGTAAACCTTCCGTCTGCTTTTCATTCTGTTTGATTTTCCTTCGGTCTGATTTCTTTGTTTCGTCTGACTTTTGTTAAGATATATTTCATGTACTTTTCATTTATCAATTTCTTTGTTTGTCATCAAAACTATTTAACTCATAAAGTCAATTTGACTTAACATAATTTGCATACTAAGAAGGGTCTTTGTCGGTTCCAAGTCTTTCATCACAAAAGACTTACTAAGCTCCATCTTTAATTTGTTGATCCTGGAGGGATTTCGATCGACAATCAACATGTCATCAACATAGAGCAACAAAAAATGAAGTAATTATCTGTGAACTTCTGCACAAACACACAATGATCTGAAGTAGTCTTCTTAAACCCCATGTTGGATCATAACAGACTCAAACTTCTTATACCACTGTCTTGGAGCTTGCTTCAAATCGTACAAGCTCTTCTTCAATCTGTAGACATAGTCTTCCTTGCCTTTCACCATATAGCCTTCTGATTGCTCCCTATAAATCTCTTCCTCAAGATCACCATGAAAAAAAGCAGTTTTGACATTCATCTACTCAACTTCCAAATTAAGACTAGCAGCTAAACCCAAAACAACTCTAATAGAAGACATCTTCATAACTGGTGAGAATATCTCATCAAAATCAATCCCCTTCTTCTGGCGAAATCCTTTGACAACCAATCTAGCTTTATATCGTGGCTTGGAATCCTCAATTTTCTCCCTAAAAACCCAACGATTCTGTAAAGCTCTTTTACCTTTAGGTAATTTGACTAATTCAAAGGTATGATTATCTAGTAAAGACTTCCATTCATCATCTGTGGATGTGTTCCATTCATTTTTCTTCTCTCTCCATAGCTTCTTCATAAGACTTTGGTTCTCCCCGTCAATAAGAAGCACATACTTATGAGATGAATAACGAGTGGAAGGAACTCGTTGTCTATTTGATCTCCTAAGTGGAACCTCATGTTCAACAGTAGGAGCATCTAACTCTTCTGTAGCATCCTCATAAACATCATCATCGCCTAGAAGATTATCCTGCATCTCAATATCATTTGCAAACTCGACACCACCAGGTGTCTCTATCTCTAGAACTGGATCAAGATTAACCAAATCATTTTTGTCAGGAGATTTCATCTTCTCTTCTTTACCAATGTCTTCAATGTTCTGATCTTTTATACAAATAGCATCATGGCTTCTAACGAGCTTTTTCTCAACCGAATCATAGAATCTATAGCTAAACTCATCAAGGCCATAGCCAATGAAAAAATATTGCCCCGTCTTATCTTTTAATTTGGACCTCTCATCTTTAGGCACATGTACGAAAGCTTTACATCCAAAGACACGTAAATGGTCATAAGATACATCTTTCTTATACCAAACCCTGTCAGGAACATCACCCTGTAAAGCATAAGTGGGAGATAAATTAATAATATATGTAGTAGTACATAAAGCCTCTGCCCAAAATGATTGGGACAACTTTGCTTCAGAAAGCAAACATCGGACTCTTTCTACCCAAAGTCCTATTCATCCTCTCTACTAAGCCCTTCAATTGAGGAGTTTTATAAGGCATTTTCTGGTGCCGTATACCCTGCTCTCTACAATATGCATCAAAAGGTCCACAATACTCACCACCATTATCAGTGCGAATACACTTTAGTTTCTTCCCTGTCTCTCTCTCAACATAGGCTTGAAACTCTTTAAAGGCACCAAGAACTTGATCTTTCCTCTTCAAAGGATAAACCCAAAGATTTATAGAATGATCCTCAATAAAGGTCACAAAATATAGACAACCACTATGTGTCCTAGTCTTCATAGGACCACAAAGATCTGAATGAACTAGCTGAAGAATCTCTGATTTTCTAGAAGGAGGATTACTCTTGAAGGACACTCTGTTTTGCTTTCCTACCAAGCAATAAGAACACTTATCCAATGTGACATCTTTTAAACCAAAAATCACAATCTTTTTGGTTAATTGATGAAGTCCCTTCATACTAATGTGACTAAGCCTCTTATGCCATAGTTTCGATAAATCATCGTTGGCAACAACATTAGCACCATCAACAGAAACTGTAGCCTTGGTCCAATATAAACGTGAAATCTTCTCTCTACGTGCGATAACTAAAGAACCTTTAGTGAGTTTCCACTTCTCCCTTGAAGATTGACTATTATAACCTTCGTCATCAAGTGTACTAGTAGAAATCAGATTAAACCTCATGTCAGGATTATGTCTGACATTATTCAAAAATAGCTTCACTCCGAGATCAGTCTCCAAGCAAACAGTACCAATGCCAACAACCTTTGATTTGCCATTGTTAGCCATTGTTAAAGCACCATCAAAAACAAGAGTATAAGACGTGAAGAACTCCCTGTGAGGGGTCACATGATAAGTAGCACCACTATCAAAAACCCAACTAGTCTCATCAGAAGCAATGTTAACTAGTTCTTCATTAGTAATTGTCATCAGATCACCAACACCATTAGAAGCACTATCATCGCTATCATCATTATTCTTCTGCTGCTTGCCCTTCTCACATTTCAACTTGAAACAATATTTCTTAATATGTCCTTTCTTACCACAATGACGGCACTCCATATCCTTGTATCAAGATCTGGACTTACTTATATTCTTTCCTCGGTTACATCCCTGATCCTTCTCTCTACTTCTCCTATTTTCTATAACCAAGACATACAACTGTGAAGTAAATGCCTCCTGTGTTCGTCTTCTAACTTCTTCATTTAAAACAGCAGACTTCACTAACTCCACGGTAACAGAAGCAGAACTAGTCAAAATAACTCGGAGATTTTCCCAAGAATCAGGTAAAGTGAGCAGCAACCAAATAATCTCATCTTCAAATTTGATACCCATGCCAGAAAATTGATCAAAGGATCCTTGAAACTCATTCAAATGATCAGAAATAGAACTACCTTCTTTATACTTCAAACACATAACCTAGTTTAACAAAAACAACTTGTTATTCCCAATCTTCGAAGCATATAAGGTCTCAAGCTTTTCCCACAAAATATTAGCATTTGAATCATTAACAATATGATTCAAAACATTGTCATCAACCTATTGCCGAATAAAGCCACAAACCATCTCATTATCAAAAGCCCAATCTTCATCAATTTTAGACTTTGGCTTCTGAGTAGCAAACACCGGCAAACGCAACATTTTCACAAATAGAAGATCTTTCATCTTCCCTTTCCACTTGTGGTAATTAGTGCCATTCAAATTAACCGTCTTCCTATAATTCGACTCCATATTCCAATCAAACAAAAAATACCAGAGAGAAAACCAAAAAGCTCTGATACCAATTATAGGGAATTAAAAACAAACAAAGATGTGCCCAGAAACTAGAGCGCGCAGATTACAACAAAATATGTGTGGATGTGATGTCGATCGAATATGGAAGCAACCGTAAAAGTCAAGCAACAAATTAAAGAACACCAAAATTTTTAACGTGGTAACACCCTCTCAAATATCGAGAGGCAACATCCATGGGACCTAGTCCAGAAAAACTCCACTATCAATCGAACGAATATACCAAATGTCTCTAACAATACATGGATAGACACAAACAGCCCTTGCTCCTTCTAAGAAGTGAAAACTACATCCAAAATGTATCTCAAAATAGGAAGAAAAAAAAGATACAAAGTACACAACCAACAACAACAGCGTAGAAGACAACCAAAGGCGTTAAAATCTAGAATAAAACTAGACAAATACCACCAACAGATAAAAGAAGGTTACCCGGCGTAGCTCTCCAATCTCGTGCAAGGAAGAACGCTCCCCAAACCTTATCTCTGCCTCCAAAAAAAAATTGATTTGCAATTGGTCCAAAATGAAGGACTATATTGCAAATAAATTAAACTAAGAGGAACAAATTGCAAATGGGTCAAATAAGGACCAAATTGCAATAGTCTAAAGTTGTTGTAGTGTTTATAGTATGGTGTGTTGTAATGTGTGGGTGGAAGCATATATTTATATACATGAGTTATACCACCAAAAACCAAATTAGTAGATATGGGATTCTTTTCAACTAAGCTCATTGGGCTTTATAATTGGGCTTAACATTTGGGCCTAATGGTTGGGCTCCATTTTATGAAGCCCATAACACTACCTACATACTTCGAGCTATTCCAGGCAAGGCTTCTGATGATCTTCTTGTTAATTTTTATTTATTTTAACTTCCCAAAAAACAAAAACTGTACTTGTTCATAGTGCCATTCTTGGAGCAATGGCAGGATACAGTTGGCCCTTTTAATGGAAGGCATTCTTGGAGCAATGGCAGGATACAGTTGGCCCTTTTAATGGAAGGCATGCTTAATACCTTTCCAAGTAAGTCTCTCTTTTCATATTATTACTTTTGAGACCCTGATGGCTAAGTAATATGCAATGGTAAGTAACACGCAAAAATTACAATACTCCAATCACAAGGTTTGTGTATCGGCCAAAAGGTTTTCTTCATATGCTACATGGCGATGGAAGCTACTTTTATTGGTTGGGTGGATAAATCATCTATGATTTTCCAGTTGATTAATAAATATGTTTTTATTTTACCGTTCTACTACAGAACTTCTGAAGCCGGATTTTGCCAGTCGAAAACTTCCTCGCCCTTATATATACATATAATAGGAAAATTTTAAAAGATTATAGAGCTTATTCATTATGAAAATTAAGTATAAAGGAAATAGAGAAATTGGGCAGATAAAAGAAGGCACGAAGGTAGAGCATGAATGGTTAGGTATATTGAGTACAATTTTCCCGAAAGAAATACCAAGTTGTCAACTGTTCTATACAGAAGCTTACACATGGCCCTGTTGCTTTCTCTAGCTGAGATCTGAATCCAAAGCATACAATCTCTCTTCAGTTGTCCAATTCCACCTTCATTTTGGTGCTGTGAACACGGTGTCAATGACTTCTTTCAGATTCTTGCAACCTCTGATTTTCATTCCTTGGAAACCATGCGTTTCCAGAAATTTCTCGGCAGATTTGGGAACTATACACATTCTGTATCCCATTTTGGCCACCGTATTCACTCTTTTCTCCATTCGGGGTACCTGTAATTTATGAGCATAAAAAGACACGGGTGAACAGGTGATCCAACAACATACCTTAGCGCAATGAAGTCAGTAAAAAAGGAACAGGGAAGCATGCTTTTAAAGCACCGATGGAGAGTTCTTCTACAACTGTCACTGAGCTAACATCTGTGCAATGAACGTGAGATACAATGCTATTCATATATTAACAGGTTAATCCCCAGATTACTTCATCAGACACTTCTGGTATTTGATAGTCCGCGTCTAACTGGCTTAAAAGAAGCACAAAAGAAATTAATTACTTACAGCTCGAAGCTCACCAGCGAGGCCAATTTCTCCAATGAATGCAATGTTATTTGGAAGAGGAAACTCCAAGAAACTGAGATGGCAACCATAGGTAATCAAACTTCAAAAGATGATTGCAGTTGATGTATTATTGGTGGGCATAGGGCAGAAAAATAAATGATAAAAGTCCTGGATCACTATTTATCTATGAGATGTTTGCAAAAGTGAAGTTTAAAGACTGGCACACAATAACTTTGAATATACATAAAGGAAAAAAGAATTAAGGAAACAAATGCCTGCTGCAAATTGCAGCTGCAATCGCAAGATCTCCAGCAGTCTCTGCAAGCTTGACCCCACTAATGACATTCAGAAAGATGGCCTAGAGAAGAAAAAACAAATGGAGGAGGAAAACTTTCTGTAAGAATAGAACAAAAACCAAACTGACCTAGAATTGAATACAAAATAATTCAATTATTCAGGCTAAAAGGGCACTTTAATTGAAAATAAGATGTTTCCAAAATCTAGTAATGATTCCAAACCATGCCATGCAAAATTCTTTTCCAACCTAAAATGAAATCTGCGAACACACTTGTCATTCACATTTTTAAATGCTGACACCAAATCTGTGAACATCCTTTTCACATCTTAAAATGCTGACACAGAATCCATAACACACTTCCTATGTTACCCTTTGCAAGAAAAATTGTGTCACCTGCCCTAAAAGCCCTATTCATCAAAATTCCAACAAAAAGGAAAGGCAAAAACCATAATTTTCACATAAAAGGTAAGGGATGACTTACATTTTCTTGGAGCATCAAACCTGCTTGCTTCTTAAGAACCTTCAGCCAAGAGATATGAGATTGTGAATCAATCATTTTAACAAATATTTTTTAAGCTTAAAAAGGTTCACATAATTTATATCACAGTTTGGAACAGAAAAGCAAAAGAATTTAAAGACGTGCCTTGTATACATACAAACTCATCTGTAGAGACACTCACAAAGAACTAAAATAATAAAGGCTTTTAATTTTATTTCTACTGGGATTCCCAACCAGAAGCTCATTACTTTTGAACTTTGAAGTATTCAGTTGAGAAAAACATGCAAAACCAACCAAAACAGGGAATTGATGTAAAAGTAGAGCTGATGGTAGGTACTGCTATTTCAGAATTAATCAACATAAAAACAAGGTTAGACATGAAATTATACAATAAGCTTACATCGATGATATGTGCATATAACTCCAATTAAAAAACCTTAAACCACTTACTGAAATAATCATGTCGGCCCTGCTCTCTTGGATCCCATTAACATGCCTTGAAACCGAAGCACCAGGGGCACATAATGCCTGTAAAATGGATCTCAAAGTCAACCAAAACAATTTGTGATCATTTGAATCGCAAACTAGTTGAGCTTCAAACGGGAAAAAATATTAGTGAATCATGTGAAATGCAATTTTTAGCATAGAGCAAAACGTAAAAGAAAATACCTGAATTTCAATAAGAAAACTTCGACATCCATCCATGATCACAGTGACAGCTAGTCCAACTACAACATCCGAACTTGAATGCTGCTCACTCAGGAATATCTCACTTGGATTTAAAACAGCTTGCAGACCTAGTTCTGACATTTCAAATACTCCCAACTGGCACCAATAGATAATTCTATTATCAACAAAGACGAAAAGGGAGCAGTTATATGAGTACCTACAATCATTTTGCCATTTTGGTTATGCCTCAACAAAGATTAATGAAATAAAATAAAAAAAATCCGATACAATCATATACTATTCCAAAGAGGCTTTTTTGGCTACGTGTAGTTTCAACTATTTTTCCATGATTAGAATTTTCTTTTAATCATTTTCATACATAATTTTTTTTCTATGTATCTTTTATTTCCTCAAAAAAAGTTGCAATCTGGTACATAAGAGGTGCATCAGCCATGAAATAAAATTAACAAAGGAGAACATCGATAGAAACTTACCTCCAAAATGATAAAGAGAGAGAGATTAGGGATATTTGAAAAGAGAAAAATTTGAGAATTAGTAACATCATATACCAATTCAATAACTGAGCATTGAAGGCTCACTAACCAATACCAATCAAGCCTTACAGAATATGCACGGGGAGAGCAAAGGAATATCTTAACACAAGATTCACACAGAAAGCACATAACCTATACTTAAATACAAAGCATCATCCTTATAGCGCACCTCATCAGTGCATCCAAAACGATTCTTCACTGGTCGAAGAAAGCGATGAGATGAAAACTTCTCTCCCTAATAGCATGTACCAACATAGTTAGCAATCTTAATAAGAAAAGAACAAACTACCTTGAAAATTCTATCAAAACAGATAGTTCACGTCAAGTAACCATATGGAAACATAGTAAAAGATTTAGCATCAATTTCGGAAGCTAAATGTTGAAGTTTCACATATGAATCTGTACTATGAGGCATGCAACAAATGTTCTTCATCTTATGATACCAAAAGTAGGTTACATCATTCGACAGAGCATAACGAATTATGCAGTAAAAGCAAAACGTAACAAAATACTGACTTCCATATACAGAACAACATCAACTATGTGCTCGAGGAGCCGAGGTCCTGCTATATCTCCAGACTTGGTCACATGTCCAATCTGTAAAGCATTTGCAATTTAATGAAAAAGGAAGGGAAAAGAAAATTCAAAATATCAATAAAAGAAACAGTTCCGTGAATAGTTTCATTTAGAAGTTGCTTGAACTTCATCACAAATTAACAATCAACTAGCACATCGATCAAACCAAATGTTATTTAATACAAATAGAAGTAGGTAAATCAAAGGAATACATTGAACTTGAGGAAAAGGCCAAACACCTATTGCACTTCTAAAACGGAAAAAAGAAGACAATGATCAAGAGTATAACCACATAGAAAATGATATATGAAATATAAGAGTTGATCATTGACTAGAAGCAGGATACAACAGATGAACTCCATGATTCAATTGGGATCGTGATTAGGAAGGTTAGGGACCAAAGGCAGGTATTTAAGGAGAGAAAATGAGAATGAGAGAAAGAGATGACAAAAAAGGAAGTTAAAAACAGTAGGAATATTGAGAAAAGAAATCACAGTTGAACTTTCTTTTTATTTTTCGTCATGGCTGAAGAAAAGCTCCAGATAACGGAAAGAAGATTGGAAACAAGCCTCGAACAAGGTTGCCAATTGTGTTCCAATATCAAACTAAACAAATGGAAAACTAAATTTAGATAAATAGATCTCACCAAAAGAACTGGTATGCCAGTCTTCTTTGCAAACCGCAATAAAGCTGACGTGCATTCCCTAACCTGTCATACACTAGAATTGGGTTATCATTCATTAAGAATCTCATGAAAATATCTATGGATAAGCATATTTGTCTTTTAAGTGTGTGAAAGTATGTATATTTGCTCAAATTCCATAAAAAAGGAATAAGAAAGATAATAGACACAATTTTTATTTAGAAAATAAACACATTTTTATTTATTACTCACTGAAAATTTATTTTAATCATGGTATTTCATGTAAGTTAAACTTCCATTGCTCAAAAGAACTCAAGAAGGAGATATCAATATAAATCATGTTCTTTTTTATTGAAAATCTATGACACAAAAAAAGGCAATTAGAATGGAAGGTACAACGCATGCAATTTTTTCTCATGGACAGTTCTAATCCATGATTACCTTGGTATTGTAGCCACTCTTTCTTATTATTAACAATCTACGTGCACAAAAGGATATGCAGTAAACAACAAAGAGAGAACAATATGAACACAATTAAGGTGAAAGCAAGAGACATTGAAGTACATAACACCAGGTATAGAGATTAAACATCTTGAAGTTATGCTTATAGGATAGAGCACATAGCATTAAACACCTGTGAGATAGCTCCAGCACTTCCAGTAACTCCATTAAGATAAACTGTTTGTATAGAATCAACCACTAAAGCACAAGGGGAAACTTCCTGAATTTTCCCAAATATATCCTAAAAAGAAAAGATAAGACGGAACTATAATATCAGTCTGCAGATCTGTATGATAATAGTGCAGTTTTAAGGGAGAACAAAAAAACCTAGTTGAATATTAATAATATAAGATAGAAAAGATAAAGGAGAGTCATTTACCTCAATATCAGTACTTGAATAGAGGAAAAGATTTTCTGCTTCAATCTTCATACGGTCAGCTCTGTCTCTAATTTGCTCAACACTCTGCCACAATAGTACATTCACCTCGTTAAAAACCATGATTGCTACTTTACAAGAACAATGAACTTAAGGTTTTGTTCCTATGCTGTCACACCAACACAGGCCTCTGGAAAAGGGACATAATGAGAGAGAAAAAAACTTTTATGAACATTACAAAGATGAAAGTACATAATTGGAATAGATCCTTGAAGATTTTAAAGTTTCCTCATACAAAAGGTTGCATTTTTGTAACGAATAAATTTATTTTCAAGCACTACCATAGGACTGGATGATTGACAGAAAATAAATCAAAACGCTTAGATGAAATATTAGACACCAAGTAACATAAACCTCTTCACCAGAGACATATACAACTGGAGCCGGTTCGCCATCTTCCTGACCCTCAGCTATTATTGCTGCAATCTTACAATTCAAAACAATTGATCTTAGAAGAGAAAACTTGATAATATAACGAAGAAATGGATGATTGGACCAAGTTATAGAACAGAAAGTAAAGAACATAGCACATCAAAGATATAAGAAGTCAAGAATATTATTCAAAGAACTCTGAGAAATGGCTACCTGCAATAATAGGGTACTCTTGCCAACTCCAGGATCACCACCGATCAAAACCAAAGAACCTTAATAACAACATTATACAATTAAGTACTCTGATAGCAAAAGGGCAAGGAGATATTAAACACTCGAAACTTCATGGCAGAACTATGTATTTAGCAAACACTAGCATCCATGAAGGAATAAACATGAGTATTAATGTAATAATTCACCAATAGCTAAAAATTCAGTGAATGAATCGTGGATAGTTTTCAAGTCTCTACAAAAAGGATGGAATGTGGAATAAGTTTCTATCTAATACTAAGAAAATGAGATGACACAAAGCTAAGTTTAACTTCAAATAAAGATAACATCAATTATCCACTTAAGAGCTGGAATCACCAGCCTCTGTCATAGTGCTTCATTCCATTTTATAAAGTTTACATCACATGTATAATCAGAATTAGTAAAATGTGAACAAAAAAACGGACTTTTAAATTGAAATGTATTTTCGTTTACTGCTCATCTTGGGAAATTTAATTCATAAAATAATGTGGAAAAGATCATATTACCCAAATCCAAACAAGTGAAGACATAAATAAATAGAAGAAAATATAACCTATTTTAGCTTTAAGTAGTATGTTGCAAGGCACCATAACGTGTGTGAAATTATTCAAACTAAACAAAATTAAATTGTTGAGAACAAAATTACATATTCAAGACATAATATATGTATTCCAACCAGACCTGGAACAATACCGCCACCAAGCACCCTAGAAACTTCAGTTCCAAAGAGTCCAGACCTGAATTTCGACAGCATTTATTCCACATTATATGGCAAGTAACACATATTGGCATCTGTTGAAAGCACTTGCATTTTTCATGGAATTGAATCCATCAACACCTAGATTACGTTTTAGCAACGCATCCCAACAATGAACAGCTAACAGACGACGAAATCAGTAACTTACAAAGGGATCCGCCAGTCAGACTGATTGGTACCCTTGCTGACTTCTGTTAGCCTTAATGGACGCAACTCCTCTGATTGTTGAGGCAGCCAAGAGCGAATCACATTTTCCGAAACTTCCATCCCACTGACCTTACCTACACTCCCAACATCCACTTCTGAAAACTGCTTCATTGTCCCTGCCAACCCACATGATCTGCAGGTACCCCACCATTGGCCATGTGTATTGCCACAGCTCCCACAAACCCAGGTAACCTTGTTCTTCTTCTTCTTCCTATTTGCCACAACGTCCCCAGACCCCATCCCATTAACTGCTTTCCTCCCGCCACTAATTCTGTTTTGGTTGATAACGTCCTCATTTCCCTTACTATAAGTTGATAAACCTAATCGATCTTCATCTGAACTGGGTAAAGTCTTCTTATCATTATTCCGTTCCTCACTTAAACCCTCGTCCTTATTATTAGAACTTGACACTACCATCTGGGTTTTAACTTTCATATCACCATAGCCCTTTTCCTCACCTAGACCACCGATTTCTTTGTCAGAACTCAATACACGACCACAAACCTTGTCTATATTATCCAAAGTTCCACTCTTCACATTCCTATAAGTCCTCTGGGCCTCTATATCGCCAATTTCTTGTATGAAACTTGAAAACCCCGACTCGTTTCTATCTCCTTCACTCCTCTTTGCCGTGCCATACGTCCTCTTAGCTTCTAAACCCTCAAATTCCTCGTAGGCATTTGAGAACCCTTGATGGATTTCTTGCTCATCGCTTTCCCTCAAGCCTCTCTGCGTCAAAATTCTACCGGAGACAGGACTGTATATGCTCCAAACACGACGGCTATTTACACCATCGACGCTGTTCCCATTTTCGTTTAACTCGGGGATGGTTTTGAACGACTCAACAGCTACGCCAGACTTTTTGCAACGTAATCGGAAGGTGGTACCCTGGAAATGGCGGGAATTGATGATTGATTTTGGGGTTTTATTACGGTTTAAAAGGAGAAAGCTTTTGTTAGTGTAGACTACTGATTTTAGAGCTTTCATGTCTAAAATTTGCATCAGTGAGACACAAGCTCTAATTCTCTTATGAGGGTTTAGAGTTTTGGAAGGTAAATTAAGGTTTGAAAATGGAGGGAATTCAAAAGGTCACTACTTTCAATAAACCCATTTCAGAATTCTGATAGTTAAAGAATGGTTTTTAGGGTTTTCCATTCACCATTTTCTTACAGCTGATATACATCGAATGGCTTATTGGAAGTTGGAACTACAAATGAATCGTTTGGTTCGTCAGTTTCAAATTTCCGAACACCGCACCGACCTTAGTATAACTGGATCAATGTGACAGATACTATTTTAAATAAATTTTTAAAATTTTTAAAATTTTTAAAATAATTTTTAAAAATTATAAAATAGTTTATTATTATATTGTAGGAGAGTATGCCTTATAACTTTACATCAATGATATCTCCAAAAATTATAATAATAAATAATAAATAATTAATATAATTAATATAAAATATTAATAATTTAAAGATATTTTACATATAAATAATAATCACTATTAATATGTAAAAACAATTATAATCATGCAAATATAAAATTAAGAACAACACAAAGTATTTAAAATATTACAATTTCATCATATAATAAGTAATAATTACATCAAAACATCTAATAAAAAGAATAATAAATATCATTAACTCTAAACTATTACAATTTACGACAAGAGTTCATGATGAAAAAACAACCAAGTAAAAGTGAAACCTGAAACAAAAACATTTACAATTACATTACATATATAAAATTTAACATATACATCAAATATAAGTCAAATTAAAAGAAGAGGAAAAACAAAAACTTGGAACTTCACTCAATCGTCTACGGAAGGATACTCGTTATGACTGCACTGACCTTAATTATTATTTGATACAAAAT
The DNA here is from genome assembly GCA_025531955.1 of Erythroxylum orinocense. Lineage (NCBI taxonomy): Eukaryota > Viridiplantae > Streptophyta > Magnoliopsida > Malpighiales > Erythroxylaceae > Erythroxylum > Erythroxylum orinocense. Next base: position 10,394,346 of record JANZLX010000001.1, read on the forward strand.
CTTCATCGTTAAGAGGAGTAATATTATAATCATCATTCAAATTCAATGCACCAAATGACATGTTAATGTTTTTCCATTCAAGATTATCTTCTAAGTCATTCACATCTACCAAACATGTTCTTTAGAAACTCAATCTATCAAAAGATCGATATTGTCAATGCAAATTGGATCTATTAAACTACTTGTTCTATTCAGAGCATTAGTAAACAAAAAAATTTAATTATTAAAAATTATAAGAAATTATATTGAAATTAATAATGATAATAACATACTTTTCCTGAAGCTTTAGATTGCAATGAATGATGTTGGACTCTCATGTCGATCCGAATGAATCATCCTTTCCACGGAGGTCAATCTTTGCCTGCTAGGCAAGAGGATAGCAAGTTACAAATTCTGTCTCGGTAGGATAGACATGTATTTTATTTCTATTACTATGAAATTCATAATTCATAAATGAAGTAGTTAATAAATGAATAGTTAATGGTGGGTTACCATTAGCCTTTTTTTTTGTAGTGACAAATCTTGTATGTGTTCCTAAGAAAAGGAATTTGTCCATTTTTCGGGGTCTCAAAGGGGCGTGGAAACACATAAGAACTCTTGAATGGAAATGGAAAGGAGATATAAATCCAGTTCCTTCGGAAATGGTAAGATCTTTGGCGCAAGAAGAAGGGGTTGATCCGTATCATCTTGACTTGGTTCTGATTTCTCTATTTTCTATTTTTAAGAATATCGAGTCGGGGTCTTTTCCTACCCGTATCGAATAGAACATATTGAGCCAAATCTTCTTCATGTAAAACCTGCTTTATTTAGATCGAGAAAATCATACGTTTTTATGAAACCATGTGCTATGGCTCGAATCCGTAGTCAATCCTATTTTCGATAGGAGCAGTTGACAATTGAATCCAATTTTTTCCATTATTTTTGTATCCGTAATAGTGCGAAAAGAAGGCCCAACATCTCTTATATTCTAATCTATTCCTTTTCTTGGAATGGATAAATTCAAATGTACGCTAGTTCTGTTCACAACCTTTTGCTCTCACACATTGACTTACAATTTGAATTGCAAACCTTTGCAATTCTAGAATAGCACTTTTGAATTGATCCCAACAAAAAAAGTGTAAGTTGTAAGATAACAAAAGCAACATTATAAACAAAATAAAGTAATAATTAATTTTTAACTAATAAGAAAAGGGAAACAACTAATAACTAGAGAAAGTTTTTTTTTTGTCGAATAGCAATTGGCAATCCAAAATCCCACTTCATGCAAGCTCATGATATCTTGCATCATCTCATAGGCAACAACTACTGTAATAGTGAATAACATTCTCCCATTAACTTCAATTTTCTTTGTGAAATTTGGTTTGAAATAGATACTAGGATTCAAAAACGCCCCAGCTTCATATAACATAAAAGAAAGTTGTCTTTCCCATTTCTCATTGATGATTGCAAGATATGGTGTGTACAAAGAAGACCTATGTTTCATATTGATCTTGATTACTTCCTTCACTCTCTCCATGACATAAAAAAAAAACTTATTGTTGTCTTTTTTTCACTATCAGTCAAGCGAAGCTTCCTCATCAAAAGTTCACAAACTTAGATAACAAATTAGCATTGAGATTAAAATTCTCTATCTTTCAGTATAATTTTGGAAACCTCCAATCTTTGATTAGACCTAACATGCTGAGATGTAACCCACTTATTACTTGTAAACATTTGTCTTAACTCTTTCTTTATCGTAAAAAAAGATTGAAGTGATAATAAATTCGATGCAAATCTTGTCACAGCAGGACAACACAAATTCCTATCATTAGTAAATTCCTTTCTTATTGAATTAAACACTCATACACGATTATAGATGAACTTGGTCACCTTTTTAGTTTTCTACATAGTCTCAAAAATAACAAGAAAATATATATGATCCCCTATATTCTCCAACATTTGGGGAATTATACTTATTTTACAACCTTCTTCCTACCGCTTTATAAGCGGAATCATTGTTACTAATAAACTGAACAATTTTTCTAGGCCTACTTCATTCACAACTTCGTCAAATATCTCAAATAAAATATCAATATTCCTAATAAGGTCATATGCATCAATAGACTTCAAAAACATTCAGTCATTTGCAAAATAAACCCAAATTTAATAATAGATGATTGTCTCTTTTTTGTCCAACCATCACACATGATTAAACATCCATAAGTAGCCCAATCCACTCTTCTTTCTCCCAAATAACTTTTAATTTCAGAAATTGAGCAACTCAAAAGATTACTTATTATGTTATCAATCGAAGGAGCTTTGTATCCCAGACCATAAGAGGGTATAACATCCACATAGGCTGATAATAGTAAGATTGAGAAGCATTGAATGATGTACCTGTATCATACCACTATCTAGCTATCGTCATTTCTATATTGTAAGACGCGTCTCTTGATTGGATGACACTACAAATTGAAGTTTGGGCGCCAAGAGTTATTTGTGATGCAAAAAAACTACTCACTTACCTTCTTCTTTTCCTAACATCAGGTGCAGGTGTAACATTAATGTAACATCCCATCACCGATAGGAAGGGTAAAATAGTAATTTGGGACTGGTTATGAGTGTGTAAACTAGTCTCGATATGTTCATGCATAATATGGCCTTTATATATATGTGAATGAAAATTTTGTATGTGCACATGACTGTACATACATTCATGACATTTCCCGGCATATGTGTCTATAAATGTATTTATTGTGAAAAATGTGATATTTGTGCTTGAAAATTAATTGCAGTGATTTTTGTATGTTTTACATTTTTGGAGAAATTTAGCAATTTTTCTGAAAAATTTCGGGGAAAATTTTCGAACCGGAAAAATCGCCAAGCGGCGGAGTGATTGGTTTCCGGTACTGGAAATGACTGTCCAATGGCGCTGGAACATTGGGTATATGATTTTAGGATTTATTCCTTTGAACCATTGGAATTTTGGGACAAAATTGGAGTCGAAATTGTTTTAGAAACATTTGAATGCTTAGATATAAGAGAAGTGGCAAGTGACAATTGTCACTTACCTACTTATGTCTTAAACTTGTTTTTTTTATAGTATTAACCTAACTTTTGCAAGCCACTCACGATACTTCTAATTTTGAAAGAGAAAAAGGTGCTTTGAGATAGATTTTTTCTTCTTCTCATCCGAAACCTCCTCTTTTTCCTCCTCCTTCGTTTGTTTCTTTCTTCTTATAAAGTGCTACTCTTCTCCACCTTATCAAAAGCTCTTCCATCTTAAGTGCTTTGTCAAGCCTAAGCTTTCTACCTCCCTTAAAATGGGGATTGTCGTGTGTGTGAGGGGTGGTGAAGAAAAGTAGAGAAGTTGGTGATCTTTTGAAGAATTGAAGATTTGAAGCTTGTTTAGGTGAGAATTAAGTTTTATGTTTTTAAATTTGGTAGTTAGATGCACTAATTGTGATTTATTGTGCATTAATTTCATGAAGCTTGTGGTTTGTTTGGTTGGGTATAAGTTCATGTTTGTGCGAGGATGAATGATATAACATGTAAATTATAGTTGAATTGTGTGTTTTGGATGGGTTTTAGTGATGTTAGATGATTATTTCTTAAAAGAAAATGATTGTGTATATGTGCTGGAATTTTGTGAATTTATGCTCAAAGATAGGTTATGAGTTGGTAATGGTGGAAATATGAAGTGAAATGAGTATTGGTTGGTTTAGAAAAGGTATGGAAGATGTAAAATGAGAGTGAGATTGCAAATCTGGAAAATTGTTTTGTATATGTTTCAATGTTTTGGTCATAACTTTTTGTACGATTAATCAATTGAGATGAGGTTTGGCTTGTATTAAACTTAAGAAGTTTGGCTAAAAGTCTTATGAAGGAAGTGTTGTCCAATTATGGATTGAAGGGGTTTAAATCTTGCTTTGAAAGTGAGTTATGTGTCCACCATGAACAGTAACCGAGAAATGTGACCTGAAACTTTGATGAATTATTTTAGATTGATCTAAGTTGCATTTACTCAATTGGTCTTAATGAAAGTTGAAGAGTTTCTTGTTAGCTTTCTATCACCACTAAGTATGACATTTTTCGATTTTTAAGTTGAGAGTTATGACATGTGGATTTTCAGATGTTAATGTACATTGTGCTGGAACATATTCCTAAATGTAGGTTTTGTGAGTACTGTACTTTGAAGCC
>JANZLX010000001.1:10404071-10414170 GCA_025531955.1 Erythroxylum orinocense
ATTGTTTAAGATGGAATGGAACGTAATATAAAACTCTTCACTTCCATCCCAGTCTATTCCATTCTATTATAAAACCTTCAAACAAACAATAGAAGTGTGTTACGTTTCATCCCATCTCATTATTAACCCTCAAATCAAACAGAGCCTTAAGAGAATAATGTCTCCGATTACCTTATTTAGCTTTATACTGATGCACATCCTAGCATACCCCATTCTCCTTCACTTTGCGGTTGTTTCATCCATGTAGGTCTTCCAGTGTTTAATGAAAAAATGTGTAGATAGGTCTTCCAATGTTAACACGATAATTTAGTTTTATTCTTAAACTTGACTCCAAACTAATGAAACCTGATTTAAACTAATAATTTGAAATAATTATTATAAATCAAATGTTAATCATCAAACAATAGGTTGTTAAGGACTCCAGTCAACACACGAGCCTGTTGACCTAGCAGTGGACTAGGTGATTAGTATATATATATATATGAAGAACTTGCTAGACAAATTATTAGGCCCGCCCCTGTTAGATGCTATCACTCCTGGGTTTACTGTATGTCGTATTAGTGATTTTTTCCCCCCCTTATATAGATCCAATTGACGCGAGCCCCGCATGTAAATCTCTCACGGCAAGTGCCTTTGCTCTCTTTCCTTCATTCGTGTGATCGAAGAAAGTGCCGGCGTTGCTCTAGACATACTTGGTATGAGAAGTTTCAAGACTCCAAATTTGTTTGTGAACTGACGTACAAATTAAGAGGAGTTCTTTTATGGATTTAAGAATTAAGATGCATTGTACAAATCAGTTTTCATTATTGGAAGTATTCGCTTAAAATGAACCTCTTGTCATGCCCATATAACTGGTTTTACTTCTTAGGCTCAAGTCTTCAAAATTTTTTCATTATCTTGTTTTGACGACAAGACATCTTTTGGGTACTTAAAATATTTTCTTATATTGAACAAAACTAATTTTGCCACTTCTGAGAATTACAGTGTACATTTTCTGGCTAATGGTGACAAAAGTTGGGGTAAATCACTGGATTCCAGTCAGGAACATGTTATACCAAAAAGCATTAGCTGGAAAACTAAGATTTTGATTCTCCAATCTTTCCTTCTCTTGTAGATTTTGCTCATGGTCTTTGATATCATATTTATCTTGATTTGAAATGTTTTGCATTAACTGGAAATAGGAAATTTTGCGTTATCTCATACTTTGGAGGTGTTTATCTTCAGCACAAGGAAAAATAAAAAGTAGTAGACAGTTACAAATTTTCACATTATAAAAGTAGTCTCATTTTTCTTATCAAATGAGAGAGAGGCCTGCACTGATTAATGAATCAGCAAGGACCTGATTAGCGGACTGAGATGGGTGGACACTGTCCCAAAACACATACTGAGTAGCATTGGGACAAGTTCCTGGAGATTTAGGATTGCACAGAAGTGAGGTTGTTTCCACAGTTCCTGTCCCGCAACATCCTCTTCTTGCTTCTGCAAAACCTGTCAAACACAAAAGGAAAAAGGAAAAAATAACAGTCAGGGATTCATATTTATGCACTTACAGAAGTATCTTTCCTAGTTTAAGAAAATTTCTGAGGAACCGCTTGCTCGGTACCAAAATTTGAGGGGGATTGAACGAGGTCAAAAAGTGGCTTGTAGATGTCAAAGACAACAATCTTAAGACCAGGAAGTTGCTTCTGGAGATTGGCCACAGCTGAGCTGATCTTCTTGTTAAATTGTTGAGCATCAGTGTTGATTCCAGAAACGCATCCAGTCTCATGGGATCCAAACAGAGTGCGGGTGGCAGGTAGGCAACCCAATGGTGGCAGCGAAGTAACTCCAAGTTTCCTTGCACCCAAGCCATATAGGCTCTGTTCGTAAAACAAGGAGTTCAATCCATTTACATGTATAAAGCTTTTCAAAGGAGTTGTCTTTTCATGAATTCCAGTAAATAGTAAGATACCTTTACAAAGCTTTGGAATGAACCAACAAGGTATGAGCCATACTGATCAGCAGTGTAGACTTTGTTTATCCAAGGGTTGACATAGTAATTCTGAACAAAGTCGCTACTGCCTGCACTCAACACATATATTGCGTCCTTGATGATTGAAGCCGATTTGTTACTACCAGCTACCTTAGCAAGTTTAGATTGATATTCCTTGAAGTACTCTAGTTGTTGAGATAAAGGAATTGCATGCTGCAAAGGAAGTGTAGGATTGGAAAACAAGATGGTCTTTTGGAAGAAATTGAAGGACGTAAGATGGACCAAGTTCTTACATTTATTTCGGCAGCTTTCTCATCGTAACCAGATGCAGCTGATGCAAAGTTGGCTCCAATAAGAAGACTTTTTCCAGATGCTTCTGGGCTAAGATAAGCTGGTGGATATGTCTTAAATCCCAGAGTTTCAGCTGCAAAAGTAATTTGATTCATTGATACACCACTGAACTCATATGATGAAGCAAAATACTTATCCGAGCATTTTAACTTACCAGTAAAGTCAGTGGCTAGTTTGCCATTGCAAAACCTCCCTGTAGGCTGATTATTGATGAAGTCTCTTCCATAAGGAGGGTAATTGGCCTTGAAAATAGTGGGGAGATAATTATTGTTTCCCACATCAACGGCTGAGTCACCAAAGGTTATAATTGCAGGAACAAGAGCGTCCTGTGCACAGCCACTCTTGAAAGCTGCAAATGCAGAGGCCAGAACCAATAGTGCACTATAGAAGAAACCCATATTTGCTCTAACAATGGTGAGAAGACTTGTCCTTATAAAAGAACTTGAAGGTGATATGAGGCAGATGGGAGTTGAGAATGGGTAATAAATGCTTTGTTGTTTGCTCTCATTGTCATTGGTATGCTAATGTGTTATGTCTTTCATATTCCCCTCGTCTTTTCTAACATTGTAGAGAGAAATCCTAGCCTAGTCGGTGTGCTATGTGCTTTAGCTTTACCGATTGAGAAAGGGTCATGGTGGTTAGTTGGCATTATAAAGACTGCTGGAACCATTAGCGGGACGCTGCATGTGGCGGACTTAAATTAGGGCCGACACTGATCAGCCAAGTAGCTGCATGATTGTTTATTAAATTTAGTACAGGCTGTTGCCTGCGGGCCACCACAACTATTTGAGTACCGGTAAAAGTTAAAGAGGGGTAAATCAAATTTAAAATAGTAAGGTCCTATTTTACATGAATAGGGTAAAGTTTTAATTCAATAAAGAACTCTCTAAAATTATATAATCTAATTTTATAAGTAATCAATCCTTAATTCTATTTTTCTTATTTAACTCATCGTTAGCCCAATATGTGTAGTTGGTGGAGTTATTTAGGATTCGATTGTTTCTCTTTTTTCTACTTCTTGTGGTTTTCATAAAAATATTAATAAACAAGTTATTAAACATGTTTATTTGATTATTGTTATAATTTTTATTTTTAAAAATAAAAACTACAACAATTTCACTAAAATACAAATACAACGTTTGTCTGTCTTGGTTAGAGAAACAATAAGAAACCCCATTTCTTTTTTCTAGTGAACTTGTACAAATCTACTTTCTCACTTATCTTTCTACTTCCTTTTGCCTTTTATTATTCTATTTTCAGCAAACCTATCCTGTAGAAATATACCCCTACCATATCTCTTTTATAACTATTTTATTTTGTCCCTAATTCTCTCTTCTCTCTTCTTGATTATATTTGACTTTTAACCTGAAGAAAATTAGGATTTAAGTATCAACTATCAAATAGAGTAAGTACAACACGGAGAGTTAAAAAAAAGGATGGTACATAAGTTTATATAAGGTGAAGAAGGTATGGTAAATAAGCTAGTTATATAAATTAAGAGTTTTATAGTAGAACTAAAAGGTAAATAATAAGAAGTTAATATTGTTGTTGCATACACTAGAATTAATCGTGAATCAAAAACCTTAAGTTCACATTTAGAATTTTTTCAAATTAGGGATAATATAATTTCATCTTCTGTAACAAGGGGCGAAAAATCTTAAAGGTTGTATGTTTAAAAGAGATTTATGCTACTTTGAATATAATTTGGATGGTTAGCTAAGTTCTTTGGTAAATCATTTGGAATATCGTAACTTTTTAGTACCTTATTAAATGTATTATATATCTTTATTTGTGAAAATATATATTAATTTATTTATTACATTTATCATATTTAAAATATGTTAAAATGAGTTTAATTATTATGTTTAACATATCTGGTCCCTCAAAACAAAGTCAAATGTTTCCTAATGTTGTTTATAACTAATAACAAACAAATAATTGGGCAAAAGAGTGATCAAATATAAAATAGTTAATAGAAAAATATAAATTTATGACTTGATCAGTAGTTAGTATTGGTTTATATCCTATAACCAATCAATTGATTGTAGTATAGTAACATAATAATTTTAAAACTTGTTTTATTTTATGTACATGCAGATATATGTAATAAAGTCTATGAGATAAATATACATTGTAAATGAAATTATAAAATTCATATTGCATTCATGTATTATCCCCAAAATTATTCCTAGTCATTGTTCTATTGAGACTGAATATTAATAAAGCATCAAAAGACGAACAAACATTATTTTTTCTTATGAAATAAGTAGTCAATATCATAGACTAAAATATAGAACTACTTAAACAAATATGCGTCTGTTTATTAGAGAACAAGTTCACTGAATTAAACCTATATGAGAAATTCATTTGAAATATTACTTGTATATCTATAGAAATTCTTATTACGATGATTTATTAGTGATCCTTTGACTTGAGATTTCTAAAATTATCTCATATAGGGATTGTTACATTTTTGATATTATTTATAATATAATATTTGATATAATATGAACTCTATGAAAGTAGTTGAGTGATTAATATATAATTTATCACCTTAAAGTAATTAGTGAGAGTTTTTAATTCCTCTCAATTATAATTGATTCAAAAAATTCTTGGCCAAAATGAAATGATATTTTGTAAATAGTTTATAAATGTCATTAATATAATCAATTACTAATAATGAAAACTAACACGATTTGACTTAAATAAAATAGACATTGTATAATGAAAGGATTTAATTATACAAAAAAATCATGCATTGGAAGGTTAGTGAAACCATGTTGACATTCCTAAATAGTTAGATGATTATGATATATTGCTAAGTGTCAATCTTGATTTATGAATATAAATTGTTTAATTCGATAATTAAAAATAAATTAAATGAGTTTAATTTATCTAACCTAAATATAATTTAGGGTTATAATTTATATCAATTGTCAACATATTTGGGAACCTAATGGGTCACACACAAAGCATGAGTTAAAGAAAAGGATATTTTAATCAAGTTAAACTTGACTATAAAGTTTGAAAAATTATATGATTAAATATAAGATATTTAATAAATAAAGATCAATATGAGGTATTGGATCTTAATTACGTGTAATTGGTATTTAATAAATTAATTGTAATTTTAATTAAAGTTCAACTGAAATTAGAATTTATTTTAATTAAATTTCTAAAATATCGAGAAGTTATTATAAATAAACTTAAGCTCTAAGGGAGTTAGCACTTCTTACCTAACATTTTTTGAAATAGTTATAGAGTTCTCACGACATATTCTGTGGATACCGTTAAAGGCTTGACACTTATACGGTTACAGTGGTTGAGATTAGATAGTTTTAAAAATGGTTCAAGGGATATAACAAGAATCTAATCAAGCTTCGAAATAAGGTATAAATTGGTGATCTTGGCTTTCAAAAAATTAAATGAAAATTTTTGTTTTTATTTCATTGTACATGGGAATAATTATTTCTAATAGTTAGAAGCAGGTATCCATAATGATATTTTAGAGCTTTAGAGTCTTCATAATTTGATTTTAGAAAATTATTCAATATTTCAGGTTTTAAGCACCAAAGCAAATTGGTTGGTGATCCTTCCTAAAAGCTTCTTAATCCATAGGATCCTACACACACAATTATAGGACAAGAGGGAGGATAGATTGATGCGGAGCTTGAACAAGAACGACTAATATGCCAATGATTAATGCAAAATGCTATTAAGAATGATGCGGAACCTCAAGTTTAAAGAACCTAAAACCCCTTAAAGAATTACTTTAGATAGAACATGAATAAGATGAAATTTTCAACCCTAATGAACTCCCAATCAATTTTATAAAAAGAAACATATATAATAAGGTTGATTTGAAAACAAAAATAGAAATTTGCCACAAGTGTTTACCTTAATAAGAATTGTATTATTGATGCAATAGAAGAAGACAAGAAATCCTCCCTTATAGAATTCGTTATTCAACTAATCTAACTTTAAACAATGTTTATTATGATGTATTGACACCTTTTGAAAAGAAAGAAACCTAACTATATAAAAGACCTTTAAATATGGGCCTTTCACCAAAATAATTAAAGCTCAAACTAATATTTCTAAAATATAAGTTATTAGACCTAAAAGATTTAAACAAGCCTAAGACATAAGTAGTGGGCTGTTGAAAGTTATACTTCTAACGTAAAATAATTAATTAAATAAGAATGAAAGTCTTCTTGTACATTCTACCTAACTTGATTAGTTATGATATCATTGACCCTCATTGTCTCTTGAGATTTCATGCCATCTACAATTCAACCCATATATGATTGAAGCACTTCTATGAACTTCTTAACTTTTGATCTTATTATTGGTCCCTCCTACATGACTAACTTTTCTTTGGTTCCATATCTCTTACAAAGTACTATAGTTGTACTCGCATCATCCCCTTTCTTTTTAAAAGGATTTGTCCTCGAATTTGTATGAAAGTCAAAAAGAGATAAGTCTAAAACATTAAAAATAGCACTAACATTATACTCACTTGGCAAGTCTATCTTGTATGCATTGTCATTGATGCATTCCAACACTTAGAATGGTCTACCACTCCTTGCATAAAGTTTTGACTTCCTTTGCTCTGAATTTTTTTTTTCACATATGCACCTAAACCCAGTCACCTGGTTCGAAGAGAACTTGCTTTCTACCTTTATTTGCTTTTTGTGCATATATGTTATTCTTTTTCTCAATCTGTGCACATGCTTTCTCATTATTGTTTTAACCAAGTAAGCCTTCTTCTTGCCATCTAAACTAACAATCTCAATTGAAGGTAAAGGCATCAAATCCAACACAATTAATAGATTAAAACCATGCACAAGTTCAAATGGAGAATAACTTGTTGAAGAATGTAAGAAACGATTATATGCGAACTCAATGAATGACAAATAATCTTCCCAAGTTTTCAAGTTCTTCCTAACAATTACATGCAACATGGTTCCTAAAGTTTTATTAACTATCTCAGTTTGTCCATCATTTTGTGAATGACATATAGTAAAAAAAATAAAAATTTAGTACCTAACTTTCCCTACAAAAGTCTCCAAAAATGACATAGAAACTTGACATTCCTATCTAAAACAATGGTCCTTGACACACCATGAAGTCGAATTACTTCCCTAAAGAAAAGATCAGCAATGTTTGTTGCATCATTTGTTTTGTGGCAAGCAATGAAATAAGGCATTTTACTATATCTGTCCACAACAACAAATATGTTATCTTTACCTTTCTTAGTCCTAGGTAAACCCAATACAAAGTTTATAGACATATTAGTCCAAAGTTCACTAGGTACCATGTAAAGGTGTATACAAACTGTACGGCACAGACTTAGACTTAGCTTGTTTACATGCAATACACTTAGCATAAACCCTTTTCACATATTTTCTCATATTTGGCCAATAAAAATGTTAACCAAGCATATCTAAGGTCTCTTGTACACCAAAATGCTCCATTAACCCTCCACTATGTGATTCTTTAATAAGAAACTCTCTAATAGAACATGTAGAAATGTAAAGTTGTTTACCCCTAAAAAAATATCCTTCATTCTTATAGAACTTATCAAACGCAACATGTTTATAAGCTTGATATACGTTAGCAAGATCAACATCTTTCATATATAACTCTTTCAAATGCTCAAATTCAAGTAACTTATAAGTAAACATAGAAATCAAAGCCTACCTTCTCGATAATGCATTAGCCACAACACTTTCCTTACCTTATATTTAATCACATACATAAATGTTTTAAGATACTTCACCCAACTTGCATGCCTTTCACTCAATTTCCCTTGTCCCTTCAAGTACTTGAGAAACTGATGATCACTATATATCATGATTTCTTTAGGTAGCAAGTAATGTTCCCAAACTTCAAGAGCTCTCACCAAGGCATAAAGCTCCTTATCATAAGTGGAGTAGTTCAAAACTGATCCACTCAACTTCTCACTGAATTGCACTATAGGATGATTCTCCTTCATCAAAACAACCCCTATACCAATCCTAGAAGAATCACATTCAATTCAAAAGTCTTAGAAAAATCAGATAAACTTAAAACAGGTGCAGTATATAATTTTTCCTTTAAAGTATTAAATGCATTTTCCTGTTCTTTCTCCCATCTAAAACTAACATTCTTTTTAATGATTTCATTTAATGGAGTAGCAATAGTAGAGAAATCTTTAACAAATCACCTTTAAAAACCTATTAAGTTATGGAAACTCTTAACCTCACTAACTGACTTAGGCGTCTGCCATTCTTGAACAACTTTCACCTTGTCAAAGTCAATCTCAACTCCTTTAAAACTCACCATAAATCCTAAGAAGACAACTTTATCTATGTAAAAAGAACATTTCTTAAGGTTTGCATACAACTTCTCTTCCCTAAGCACATCCAAAATAATATTAACATGCTTAACATGTTCATTTAAATTCATACTGTAAATCAATATGTCATCAAAGTAAAAAGCTACAAATTTACCAAGGAACTCACACAAATCATGACTCATTAAGCACATGAAAGTACTAGGTCCATTAGATAAGCCAAAGGCATAACTAACCACTCATACAATCTATATTTGGTCTTAAATATAGTTTTCCATTCGTCACCTTCTTTCATCCTAATCTGATGATAGTCACTTTTTAAATCAACTTTAGTGAATATGCAAACACCATGCAACTCATCTAGCATATCATCTAAACTAGGAATCAGATGACGATACTTTACAATGATCTTATTGACCGCTTTACAGTCCACACACATCCACCAAATTCCATCTTTCTTTGGTACTAAAAGAGCTGGCAAAACTTAATGACTCGTGCTCTCTCTCACATACCCCTTCTTAAGTAATTCATCTACTTGCCTTTGTAATTGCTTTGTCTCCTCTAGCTTCCTTCGGTAAGCTAAACGATTAGAAATTTTAGCTTTTGGTACCAAGTCAATCTAGTGCTCAATCCCTATTAAAACCTATGGGGTACCTCTTTAGGAAAAACATCATCATAATCCTATAAAAAAGTCACAAACACATTAGGAAATTTTAGGTCAAGGTCAATGTTAGTAAACAAAGTTTCTTTAAACCGAATCAACATTAAAGCTCTCTTGCCTAAGTGTGCACTCTTTAACTCTCTCTCTCTTTTGCATAAAAACATGATTGTGTCTTAACTTTTTCACTCCTCTCAATTTTTCTTTGCTCACTTTTGTCGTTCTTTTATTTCCTTTCACTCACTAACTTCTTCTCTTCTGCACATCCCACTTTGTTTTCCTCAGCTGCGCATTCGCTAACTAATGGGCCTTTAATTTTATTCTTTTCTCTCATGACTTCTTTTGTCTTCCCTTTCTTTTTCTCCTTACTACCTAAATTCATGCTTGATGATTGTTGAATTTCAATTCTTCAAGGTACACTTCTTTGGGTGATAAAGGAGCAAGGGTAACTTTTTTCCCATTTTACATAAAAGAATACATATTCATGTACCCATCATACTTGACACGCCTATCAAATTGTCATGGCCTATATAACACCCCACTCTTGCGTGACCCGAACCCGATATTATTGGTGATATCCGAGTCCGTGCCCCGCAAGGATGGCATACTACATCAGTCAGTAAAACTCGGTATATATTTCTTTTAAAACATTCCACATTAAAAGGAAGCAGTTTCAGTCATTACACATTCACGCGGAATAAGCCGTAAACAGTAGTAAATCTTTGCAGTTATAGTTATTACTATCATTTAGCAATACTTTACAAGAACCATAAAATACAAA
>JANZLX010000001.1:10433299-10448478 GCA_025531955.1 Erythroxylum orinocense
CACATTGCCATCTGCTCCTAATAAAATATGTAAGCTACAAAGATCCATTTATGGATTGAAGCAAGCTTCACGAAGTTTGATCTTGTTAGATGCGAAGAAGAGCTATAGGTGTACAAGAAGGTTAGTGGGGGCATAGTTATTTTCCTAATGTTATGTGTAGATGACATATTGCTAAAAGGAAATGATGTACCAGCCATGCAAAAGACAAAGATTTGGTTATTTGAACAGTTCTCTATGAAGGATTTGGGAGAAACAACTTACATTTTTGGAATCAAGATCTATAGAGTTGGATCAAGGAAGTTACTAGGACTCTTTCAATTAATGTACATTGATACTATTTTAAAAAGAATCACATGGAAAATTTCAGAAAAGGATATCTACCGATAGGCACTGAAATTTTTCTTCGTTGGAAGGATTGTCCTAAAATCCTAGAAAAAAGAGAACGCGTGAGTAGGGTCCCATATGCCAGCAGAGTATGAGTTATCATATATATCATGACATGTACAAGAGCTCGTATAATCTACGTACTAGGTAAAACAAGCAGGCATCAAAATAACCCTGGTGAGGAATGTAACATGGGAAATGTCCTTCTATCTATAAGAAAAAGATGACAGTTTTTCCGTAGACAAAATTATTCAAGAATGATGTAAGCAGTGATGTAAATACAATAATGTAAACACGCCATGGCCAGCTGTTTAGATTCTTCTGCTTTTTCTTTTTTCCTTATAAATTGGCGTTAAGCCATCTTGCTTGGATTATCGAACATTCCTTAGCTGCCAGTTACATTATCTGTTATAAATTTCGACCACCTAAGGTTTACCACCCCACAGAGGATGGACGCAGCAGTAACACAAAGGCCCAGTTCGACTCAAGAACACAACAGCTCTGGTATTAACACTGACAACGACCATAATCAGGAACCAGCTATAACAACTTCTAATTCTCCGACCCAAGATTCTCACGCGATCGATGAACCTGAAAATTGTCAAGAATCTACAACCAATATCATCATGGATTCCAAGTTGTACATGGCTGCAGTAAACGGCAATTTTCGTGCTTTCGAGGTCTATACGGGTCGGCTTGAGAAGTTAATCACACCAACTCAGAACTCAATCCTCCACGTCCACATCAGATCCCTTCCTCTACCAACAGCTTCCCAAGGGGAGTCTAATGGTGGCAGACAGGGAGAAAGTTCAGGAGTATCATTCGGCCTCGATGTGCTAAGGCTCGAGTCATCAGTATTTGTGAGACAAGCAATCAGAGCATGCCCGCATCTGCTGTCGAAAACAAACAGCGACGACGAAACCCCACTTCATTTAGCCGCCTGTCTGGGGTATACCGATGTGTTGGAAGTTCTTATTCAGGAATGCGCTACTTTAGAAGATGACATTGAGAACGGCGTAGCAGTGACACATTTGATGGGAATGACCAATGAGGCTGAAGACACAGCCCTGCACCTTGCAGTCAGGCAAAACCACCTTGATGTTGTGGAGAAATTATTATCAAATCAATATCAACTCAATAACGCTATACAATATGGACCCAATAAAGCCGGCGAGACTCCTCTTTACCTTGCGGCGGAGAGGGGATTTGAACAGGTTGTTAACGCGTTATTGGAAAATTCGGGAGCATCCCAAGTTGATGGTGGCCCCACTGGAAAAACGGCTCTCCACGCTGCGGCTATTCGCGGGGATGAAGGTTATCATTACATATACGAATACGAAGCTTGCTTTAACAAGAAAATAATTTTGCTGAAAAAATTGTTATTTGAGACTGTTCTGCACGCATTTCTTTCTTCTTTAGGTTTAACACGTTCAATTTGTTCCATTTAACCCTGTATTTTGTTATCCTCTGTAACGGGTTGTTTAATTTGAACCTAGGGATTACAAGAAGGATTTTGGAAGATGCTGAGAAAAGCGAAAGTCTGCCCAAGAAAGAAGACGACGAGGGATGGATTCCCCTCCACTATGCTGCAGATTTGGGTTCACTTGCAGTGGTCAGACTGTTACTAGATGCGAATGTCTCATTGGCCTATAAACCTACAAAAGTCGGAAAAATGGTAGCTCTTCATCTAGCAGCGAGAACAGGCAGTGCACCTGTAATGACAGAACTCATATCTCGGTGTCCAAGCTGTTGTGACTTAGTCGATGATAGAGGCCGCAATGTTATTCACTTTGCCATCGAAAGTGGGAAGAAAGAAGCAATCAAACATGTCCTCAACCATCCTTTTCTGAATGGCCTTTTAAATAAGAAAGACTATCAAGGGAATCCACCTCTTCTTCACCTTCTCCTTCAATATCCTTATACTCACTTCACATACTTTGCAGCTCACCCTCTAATTGACAAGCAAGCTTTCAACCGGAAAAATCGAAATGCCTTGGACATCGTTCTAGCTCATGATGACCGTATGAAGGTAATATTGTTGAATCTGATTAGCACTTACACGAGAGAATCTTTAATATGGCCTACTGAATATATTCATTAATTTTGATATTACACTTAAATTAAAACTTTAAGATATTAAATTTATAGGTATAATTTATTTATATGTTTTTTTACTAATTTCTCCTATTTTCTTTTCAAATTAGAATTCTTACTCTTTACGGTACTCCTTTCTGGGGGGAGATCCACTGTGTCGTTTTTACGGTGGATCTCCTCCCGTCCTTTTCAGGCATACCTTTCAAATAATTAATTAATACTAGTGAAGTGGTTGAGACTTTTAGCCTCGTCTTTAGAGAAGAAAGTTTACTTTATTCCACTAAACTAAGCTTCTCAAAGATACCTTAGTCATAATATTTGTAGGTTTATATTATAATGAATTAATTTGTTAGTAAAATATATATACCTATAAATGTAGTAGATATACTTTTAACACTTCTCACATGAAAATCGATTGGCGAAGTTCAAAGTGTGATGAGCACAAGTTTAGTTGAAACCAAAATTTGAAGTTTTGACACAAGAAAAAAAGGAGACTTTGATCTTGACTTTTACATAAATGTATCTGTACTGTCTGCAGAGAGGAGTTGCTGAACGGTTAAAGGAGCTTGGAACCAGAGCAAGGCAGAGATATGTGGAGGAAGAGGATAAAGCGGAAGGGACAATGATTTCGTCCGAGGATGCAAATGAAGCAAGACGCAATGACTCCTTGAGCTCTGTGAGGGATGCAAGTCAATCACATTTGGTAGTGGCTGCACTGATAGCAACAGTAACGTTCGCAGCAGGTTTCACGTTGCCCGGAGGCTACAAAGATGCAGGAGACCCGGACGAAGGCGGTGCAATTCTAACAAGACGCAAAGCCTTCCAAGCATTTGTCATCTCTGACACTGTGGCCCTCATGCTCTCGATGGCTGCTGTCTTTTTATATATATTACTCGCTATGACCAGTACACACACCAGTACACTCACGGTAGAAGTCATTTTAATGTTCACGGTAGCTGCAGGTTTGGTGGTTCTTGCAACAGTTGCTATGGTGGTGGCCTTTTTGTCGGGCATGTACACGGTCCTACTTCATTCTTCACCACTTGCTATTTCTGTGTGCGTTGTAGGTGGCTTTTTGTTCGTCGTTTACGCCTCTTACCCAATTATATTACCTAAGAAGCGCTGAAATGGACACAGACATGCGACATCACACTGATACGGACACAGACATATACCAATTTTTAAAATTTGATGGACACAAATACGAAAAATATATATACATATATATTATAAAATTTAGAATTAAGAAAAATTTAGAATCCATAATATGATAAATATTGATTGATGTGTTTCAAAACTTTCAATATTCTGATAGTTTATACATATGTTATACTTTATAAGCCCCTCTAAAAAAATATGAAACATATATTTGCATTTTTTGTGAGTGTTCTTGTCAGACATGTTTCCGACACAGACACATGCGCGTTTGACACGAACACGTGTCTGACACGCAAACACGGCTCCATTTTGCCATGCCCGTATTTCTTATATTACGTTACACTGCAGTTTCAAGGTTTTAGATTCAAGTTTAAAATTTTGTGTGAGAGTTTTACCTCCTCATTTGAGCAGAAATTAATTTAAGTGTGGATGGTTTAAAGACATCTTCTCATAGTTAAAACCCTCCTAGAATACTTCCTAAGCAATGAAAAAAAATGATTCAAATATCTTGTATTTAGTAAGGTTAGATTAGTCTTTTCCTTTTAGTTAAATAAGTTATGATTTAATTGAATAGAGTCTAGATTTATTGGTAAACACCGAGTCAAAAGGAGGGACTAGTATAGAGTGAGGATATTGCATTAGTTTGTTGAGTCTGTAGCCTATAAAAGGCATTGTTTATCAGTTGAATAAAATCTCGTTTTTTCATATTTGCTACTCTATTTTCTATCTTTGTTTTGTCAACACTGGTATCAAAGCAGTGTAACATTTATGAGTTGAATAAAAACTCATTTTTAATTTTGATACGGTTTGCAATTTGAATTTTAAGTTAATGATGTGAATGTAACGAGTTGTGAACAGACTTAAAACACATTTGAATTTATCCATTCCAATAAAAAGAAATATATTAGAGTATAAGAGATTGAATGATCTGGTATTCGTTTATTATAATTTAAAGCTTACAAGAAAGGTGTATTATTATCATTATTAATTTCGATACAATTTTTTATAATTTTCTATTTAATATTTACTAAGAGTTTTAATATCACAAATAGTTCAATAGATCTAATATCTATTGATAATATATATCTTCTTGTTAATGAAATTTCTAATGAATCAAATTTGATAAATATGAATGAATCTTAGTTAAAAAGCATTGGCATATCATTTCATATATTATTCTTTAAAAAAAATTGATGCATTGAATTTGAATAATAATAATAATAAGACTCCTCTTAACGAGAATAGAAGTGTAGAACATGAACAACTCAAGTTCTTGGACCTAGTTAAGAACTCTTCTTTTTTCCTTCATATTTTTCAATACAAAACTCACCATGACACTCGTGGTCCATGGCAATAAATTGCACACTTAAGAACCAGAAGAATCGTTATAAGCTTCAAATTCGTATTCAATATAAAGATTGGCAATGGCAAGTTGGTAACTCCATTATTGTCTAGTCAGGTTAGGCTGTCGTTGGCTTCTGCAGTCTTTATCAGGCAACTTATTTGAGGTTTTGCAATGTTTGGTATTCATTGTCAAGTAGATATTTTTTGTCCAATTTAAGATATTTGCATTGTGCCTACTGTACTGCTCAATGAGGAAAAAGAAAAGGTAAAAGGAGACACGGCTCATACAATCAGGGAAGGGCCATAACTTGGGTGCCTGAGACCCCAAACTCTTGGTACCAATTACGACGAGTGTGATTTTTCCCTTCTATCTTGGTACAACATTGACTCACTAACGTTACTTAACTTCCACCAAACGAATCAAAAGAAGTGAGTAGTTACAAGTAATGTTACGCCGTCATCACTTCAACCTCCTTTCTCCACGGTGCCTAATTCCATGCAGCTTTCGTTACTCTTATATTGACGAAGCTCCTTGTCTTTTTCCGTTTCTAATTTTTATATTTACCACTATTCATTAAGAAATGCAATCACAAAATAAAAGTGACTTTAGTAATGATGATAAACAAGTTATTTAAGAAGCAACTACTAAAGTCCCAACCTACATTTTCTTCTTTAATGTAAGTAAAAAGCCAAACAAATCATAGAATTGGTTTTTAAAAATTATGATATTTTAATTTTTTATCAAGAGTTATAACAAAAATGATATAAATCAACAAATGAAAAGATTTGGACCTCTTTTATGATTTCACTCATTCTAAAATATTTTATATTATTATAAATTATAAAATGGACTTTTTGTTAAATATTTTAATATTTTTATTTTAAAGTTAATTAAAGTAGTACAATTATTTTTAAAATAAACAAATTTACATGAGAAATTTGTACGTTTTATCTACTAAAAAGTTTTATGTAATTTACTATCTAATTTTAATATTTAAAACTGTAAGTGCAAATAGGATATATATGAGTGCAAATAAGCTATAAGTAAACTTCCATATAAGCACTATATTGCATTTGCATCTCCCCATCTTCAACCCTGCATGCCAATGACTTGGATTGCATAAATAAGTAGTCAGGTCTATCAAACATAATATTTTTTCTACCTCACTTCGGGTCCTAGTTCTGTTTCAAGATCAATAACACTCATTTCAAGAGAATTGCTTGATGCTCTTGTTTGTCCGTCCACTTTCCAACTCTGTTCACCTGCCATCTCTGCTTCCACGCACTCTTTCAGTTCCGTCACCACGTGGCTCATAGTTGGCCTCTGAATGGAAATTGACGGTACACGGGACATTGCTATCTCCAAGAATTTCCACAAAGAATTAGTGTTGAGCTTTCCCTGCAGTCTAGGATCTACTGCATTTCTGATATCACCTCCAGCTAGAAAGGAGCGTATCCAGTGAACAATATGAACGTTTTCGTCATGATTTTTTATGATTGCAGACTGGCCTGTGATTAACTCCAAAAGAACAATTCCAAAGCTATAAACGTCGCTTTTCTCTGTTAGTCTGTTGGACGAGTAATATCTGCAGTAGTAGAATCACTTATGTTTATTAGTCGATCACTGACCATGATCAAACAGAGCTTCTGCGTAGAGAATAATTTATGATCACATAAGCCTTACTCTGGATCAACATAACCAACTGTGCCAACCACCATTGTTGACAAATGGCTCCTGCTTTCACCTGGGAAAAGTTTTGATAATCCAAAATCAGCAATCTTGGCCTGCAATTTTTCGTTCAACAAAATGTTGGCGCACTTAACATCTCTATGAATTATAGGCGGCTTGCAACCAGAATGCAAGTACTCTAGCCCTGTAGATTCAGCCAAAATTTATGTTAATCTTCAGCACAGATGCAGGATATTTTAATTTACAATCCTGCGCTTTTTCTTGTTGCACCTTGAGCTGCATCCAGTGCAATTTGTAGTCTCTCCTTCCAACTCAATGGCTCCTTTCTCTTATCTGCGACAGTAACACATGAAGCAGACTATTATTTTACTTTCTTCCCTCAGTCAACTTTCATTTTTCGGGTACTTTCAAATAATTGTGGAAGAACTTGTAACCGACTTGAAAAGAGGAAAATGGTTAATACCTTGTAGATATTGCTCTAAATTTCCACAAGCCATATACTCGTAGATGATGGCAATGTTACTTCTTTCATTACAATACCCTATAAAAGAAGCTAGGTTACGATGATGGACTCTCATTAGAAGATGAGCCTGTCAAACATTCATTTTAAAGAATAATAAGTGTCAATAAAATTGCTGCAGCCATTGAATCTCTAGTTGATGAGTTTTAAGTTTTTAGATTTGTTGCCGGACCTCGGTTCGAAATTGAGATGATCCATGAGTTGATGAAGGGGAGACCATTTTGACGGCAATTGCAGTACCATCCACCATATGGCCATGGTACACTGTTCCAAAACCTCCTTTCCCTATAACAGTTCTGAAATTATTTGTCATTTGCACAATCTCAGCATAAGCAAAATGCCTGCTGTCTGACTTTAAAGATGATCCTTCTTCCTGCTGGGTATTTTCAGACATCTGCATAGCTACAAGGACCATCTTGAAAACATTATATGCAGTTTAAGGAAGTGAGCTTGGCAATTTTTAGAATATGTTCTATCCTAATTTCAGTTCTATCTTCCTACAATCTTCCTTGTAGTGTTAATATAAGGAAAGTAGGACACATACACATACTTCTCCTCCTTCTGTAGATGTACAAAATAACCAATGCCATGATGATTATGACCAACGGAACAATGGATGCAGCTAGCGGAACCACAATACTATTACTCTTCTCTTCTTTGCGTGGCTCTTCTTTGCACGGAGCTGACAAACAAAGATCCTGATTTCCACCCAACCTATCATTAGATTATAGGTTATCAGGGAGATCAACATGAAAGACGATTGCTTTTACATACACGAATATATCAAATTAGGGGGAAAAAAAAGTGTTGTAGGTAATTATCCACCTCAGTGACAGGGTCCCGTTAATAGACTTTTCAGTCAGGGAAGAAGGAACCGAACCTGAGAGCTTGTTTCCCTCTAAATTCCTGAAAGTTTAGTATACTGCTTCATTTCCCCTTCTAAAATAATACAAATTTGCTTCAGACAACGTGGATTACTCACAATATCCTCAAATCTGACAGTTGAGACAAAAACTCTGGGACTGATCCATTTAATCTGTTGTTTGATAAATCGCTGCAAGTTGTGGAAGAAAACCGGAAGTGAACACTAATTGTTTCCATCAGACTTGGGCGTTACATTAAATTATTCTTCTTCGAAGGTCAAATCTTACTTACAGATGTTGTAATGATTTGAGATTGGAAAAATATTGAGATATTTGCCCTGTCAACCCACGTGATGACAAGTTCCTAAAAGCAATCACATGCCTTAGTCAACAGATTCCTGATGTATAGTCAACAGCTTGCTGATGTACTAATGATCTTTATCTTCTCAGATATAACAACTTACAAAGAGGTAATTCTTGGGGGATCATAACCACTGTCGGTGCAATTCAGGCCATCCCAAGGACACACTGGCACACATGGATCTCCTTGCCAGCCTTCCTTCAAGTCATATCTTTTCTTGATTTCCTCAATGGCAGTAACTATGATAATCAAATAAGGATAAGTAATGCCACGACTTGAAAGAAGATACATAAGTAATGCCACGACTTGAAAGAAGATATGCATAAACTGACGACACTGTCACCTAGGTGTCAACAAAACATACCATCTGCTTTATCTGTTGGTTCCTGTGAGAAAACTGTGACTATATATATCTCCATGGCATTTAGAATTGGAGGAAGTGTAGAGTTTTCTGACTTGTACAAGGCAAAGCTCAGTTTGGCTCCTCTAACTGACTGCGGGCTAGTTATTGTTGTTGAATGTAGGTAATTGGGAACAATTCCTCCCCTCAACGAGTTACCATTTAATGTGATGTTGAATTCTCTATATTGATTCGCTTGTAGGGCTTGAAGTTCAGCAAAATGCATGTATACATTGAAATCTAAATTGGGATCACCGATGTCAAATTCGAAACTTAGGGGGTTGCAGACACTAGCTGGTGTTTGAAATCAGTATCATTTAAGGAATCTATAGGGAATACGGTGCTACAGGATTTACAATGAGGACAGTTATATGGAAACCATATTCGATCGTAAATGTCGTCATGGTACCTGAGCAGCACAAAAAAGTATGTAAAATTATGTCAAATCTGAGCCTCAACAACATTTTTTTCCCTCACATCAAAATCAATGGGACTGTATATCCTTTGATCATCAACTTTTGCAGTTTCTTATATGACAGATAAGAAGAGACCAAGGAAAATGTCAAAAGATAAACCAGTTAGTAACTAACCTTATGATCTGGTTTGTTGTTGAGCCGAAATCGAGTCGCCGGTATAGAATTAATGATCCAGATTCTGTTCTATAAGTCGAATCATGGAAATGTCTGATCTCCAGAGCGGATATGAAAGGGGTTCCAGAGCCAGTGTTTACAAGACATACGTATATGTTATCCAGATCGGGGACATGTATAATTTCCTTGATTACCATCTCAGAAGCATTCTCAAATTTCACTTTTTCCCACAAATTAACTCCGACGTAGAGGTTGAACTGAGGTAACTTGTCTGCATTATCATAGTTGCCATACATGAAGGAGGCTCTAATTAAATAGATCCTGGCTTTGCCTTCTGGTGGCCTCATAGTGTAACAATTTCTTTTTCCATCAGGAAAACTTCTTACATTCATAAATGAACTTGGAATTGCATCGGAAATGAAGTCGGTTGATACGTTCTTATTGACTCCTGTGCTGATGAATGTTCTATCTGAAATATATTGTAGCTGGGTTTTGGCATCTTGATAGTTGAAATCATCTGGTATCCCACAATCAATGTTTATGGAGCCTAAAACAATCCAAAAATATAATTATTCTAGTTAAATTCAAAATCAATTTTGAAATTCAAGAGAACAACATGTTTCATTCTTTCATAAACTTTACATAGATTGCGAGAATGTACAGCAACCTGTTTCTTTCAAATGGAAATCATGGAAGGCTGAAGCAGTAGATAAACAAGGGAGAGAAGATAATTGAAAACATTTCTCCCAGCATTTGTGTTAGATTCCATTTTCTTTCAGATAATATTTAGAGGGACTCGCAGTAAAAAAGTGCCGAACTAAATTCAATGGCATCAAGTAAGTGCAAAGTTTAGGCACTAAAAGTCTTAACACCCACTATCGTGTGCAGTACAGTTTTGGCTATAGAAAAATGTGATTGATAATGATCAAAACCAGAAAGTAAAAAACCGGGATAATGAGCATCTTTCTACATGAACTTGCACATGAAAACTGAAATATTTATGTGAAATATGTCATCATTGAAGATAATTCTTTCTACTTACCACCTATATCATCTAGCTTCCTTCTAGCTTGCTTTTGAACGATAACTTGAGTATCTGAATGTTTAAAGCTTGCAACTTGTGAAGCTAAAACATTGAAGCTATTGACATGTGATGACAACATATACATTAACCATATCACGGAGCCAAAGGCGCATCTTTCTCTGCAGTTCATGCTCATTTTTTGTTGAAGAGATAGGATGCTTCTAGATGCTGAAATGCATCAGTTCCTGCTAGAGAAGATTTGAAATGATCGCAAACGAACTTATTGTCAATGATAAAAGGGAAATGTCAGTCTCAACAAATAATTTCAACCACAGAATAAGTTACATGCTGTCCAAAGGCAATTAAAGCATTTAGTCGTTGGCTTTAAGAAAGACCGAGACTAATTTGCATGCAAAGTCCCATAGCAGGTTTTACTGTTTGAGGTTTGCATTTTGCTCTCAGTTGTGCCAAGTTAAAGTTTGGGTTAATTAAGTGGTTATAACTTGGCATGTTTAGTTATCAACAATTAGAAACTAGTTAGGAACCTCAAGTAGAAAGATAAAAATGGCAAACTTTAAAGGGTATTAAGCTACTAACAAGAGCATATCTCTAATGAACTTACCATATAATCTCTATATTTATGATTAGAACTGAAAATCCAGTGACAATATTAACAATATAAATCTTATTGCAGGAAGACACGTTACTTTCAATAGCCATGCAAAATCCATCAACTTGGCAATAAATGTTGCCACTTTTTTTAGTTGCGTATTAAAATCATTTTACGTACAGTGTTACGTTACCTAGAAATTGGGACCAGGAATTAAAGCATGAACTTGAGGTGAAAGAAGGTTTGGAGCAACTTGTTCTGGTTAGGTATTCCAACCCTATTCCCTTTAATTCGGTACATCCTACATAAACGTATGAATAAGGTTTAATAAAATATGGTTAGAATTGGTTAATTAGAACAGATGATTTGATCATGTGAAAAAAGTTTAACATACATAAGGGCATCCTGAATTTATCGTTGTCAAAATTTATGGTTATTAATAATATCTATAAAGTGATATAGAATACAATTTTAGGAAACAATCTCCCTACTATTAAAAATAAGGTTGCATATTATTAAACTTTTTAAAATTTTACACCTCAACAAAATTTCTACTAATTGTTTTCATCGTCATCATTATAGAATACAATTTTATTTGAAATTAATAGAATTTTGCTTTTCATGCAAGGTGAGTACATAATATTAAACTATAATGATATTTTTAATTCAAGTGTCCTATTCTTATTGGTTGTTTTTATTTAGTTAAAATAAATAATGATGTAATGATTATTATGTTTCAAATTTTAATTGGTTATCTTTTGTTGTTTTCACTTTCTTTGCAGGTTGGGTTCCTAGATTGTCCACGCACCTTTTGACGGTTCACTTCTGTCTACATACGTACTCTGAAGGAAAGTGGATTTGGACTATTTTCAATCCCTACGCTCCTTGGATGCACGTTTGGTCTAATTACTGCTGGCCTTGGACTCCCTATTACTTCTACTTTAGTAAAGTTTTGCTTGAGTCTGTTGTCTTCTGTTGTTGAGTAGTGTGGTTAGTTTATAATTTTGTGCAGGGTAGCTCTTGTTTCCTACTAGGCTGTAGGTTGTTTTGCTGCTTAGAGCTCGATTTTGTGTCCTCTGTGGTACTTGTTAAGGGCTTTATGTACATATTTGGTTTATTGATTAATTTTTTCTGATTTATCAAAAAAAAAATTGAATTGGTTATCAGAGATATATTCTTTACTGCATTATGTAGTACATATTAAAAAAAATTCCAATTAGAAGTTCTCTCTCTTTACTTTCTAAGCACATTTTTCTCTCCATCAAGAAAACTATCTTTCAAACTTAAAGGGCTCAAGAGAGAGATCACAGTGTTTTTCATATATTTTGTTTCAATCGAAATTGTATCTAAGAGTTTATCATGGATCCATGTTTGTTGTTCCATTGTAAATGATGGAATTATGAAAATCATACAATTGTATGATATGGGATATAATGTTTAAGCCTAAATAGGGTTTGATTTGCATAATTAGGAATAATTCTTAACATATAATATCAGAGTATTAGGTTTGTGAACATAAATTTTTCCATTAATGATTTTTGTTTCCTATTCCACTGCGTATTAAATATTACGTCCTTTTCTAGATCTTGGACAAATAGGAAATCGATCAGAGGAGATTTGGTTTGAACTTTATGTATGTTCAATATCGTAATATCGTAATCACACAATGCGGTTGGAACATTGTCATGGTTTAGATCGTGTTCACTTCTGTAAGTCAATTTAAAATATAAAAACCAATATGAAATGGAACACAGGTGTGTTTCAGACTATATCAGACTATATTCACCAATGGAAGTTAGTTTAGACTATTGAAAATAAATATATGATGTAACATAGGTTTATCTTTGGTCGTTCC
Source organism: Erythroxylum orinocense (assembly GCA_025531955.1). Taxonomy (NCBI): domain Eukaryota; kingdom Viridiplantae; phylum Streptophyta; class Magnoliopsida; order Malpighiales; family Erythroxylaceae; genus Erythroxylum; species Erythroxylum orinocense. The sequence continues at coordinate 10,446,193 of JANZLX010000001.1, forward strand.
CAACCTCGCTATAGTCTAGAAACTCTAAAATCTTATATCAAACATGGGCATGTTTTGCTTCCATTTGCCTGTGTCTTTAATACAAACTTAAACAAATACGTAAGTTTGGTCGTGTTCCTCAATGCTTTCATGTTTTCTTTTTTCGTTCAATGTATATCAATTTACATGACATTATTATTTAATTTTATGTCTATATTATAAATAATTTTTTAGTCAACCATGTGGCCAAATTAAAATATTTTTCAACTATATTCAAAATTCACTAAGTTAATCTCATGTGTCACTCAGGACTTTAAAAAAACCATGAAAAGGGCAACAAAGCACCATTAAAGTTTAATGCATCATCTACCCAAATCCACGAGAAGGAATAAAAGAATGGTAAGTTTCATTTTTGCGGAAAGTCTAAACATTATAAAAAAGAATGCCCGAAATATAAGATATTGTTAGAAAAGAAAGGTAAGGTTAGTGCTTTTGTATGTTTTGAATAAAATTTGACCAAATTTTCTTCTAATACTTAGTGTATTGGTTCTAGTTGAAGTACTCATATTTCAAACGGTACAAGAAAAATGTAAATTGGCGACCGATATTTACCGACGGAAATAAAACCGTGGGAAATTACTGACGGAACACGCATAGACATCGGCAATGTTGGTTGGGAAATATAAATTTGGCGACGGTAATCGATTCTGTCACGAAAAATAGGCGAAAATGTTTACCAACAGCTAATTCCATCAGTAACTACATCGATAAAATTTTGTTTTAGTCGTTAGATTCTAACCCTAATAAAACGACGTCGTTAAGATGTAGGATTGAAATAACCAAAACAATGTCTTATAGGTTTGGAGCCATACGACGTCATTTTGTGAAAGTTGTAGAGGTTGAATTGATAAACAAAAGGACGTCGTATAATTGTTCAACCATACGACGTCGTTTTGTTGAGGCAAAACGACTTCGTATGGGTTATCTATTATATGTTTAAATAATGACTCAAATGGTATTTCAGTCATTATTTAAACGTATAATAGATTACCAAAACGACGTCGTATATGTTTTGGGTTAAACCAATACAAAGTTGTTTTAGTTATCATTTAAGCGTTAAATGATAACCAAAATGACATCGTTTTGGGTTAAACCAATACGATGTCGTTTCAGTTATCATTTAAGCGTTAAATGATAACCAAAACGATGTCGTTTTGGTTATTATTAAAGCCAATGAAGCCCTTTCTTTTCCTCCCAACCCAACGCTTGCATCCGCCACTTCCTCGTCTTCTTCCTCCTCCATTTGTCGCCTGTCGCCTATCATTGTTGTCGTCTGCAGTGAGTTGTTGCCGTCGACCTAGTGCGTCGTTGACGTGGTCTTCTTCGACGCTCCAAATGAAAGGTAACGTCCTATTCTTTGCCCCTCCTTTCTCCGATGATGAATCTTTGTTGGGTCGATTTTTTTCATTTTTTTCTAATTTGTTTTTTAGTTAATTGTTTATTCTTACAAATTAAGAAATCAATTTCACGACTTGCTGAAACTAATTAATTTATGAAACTAATTAAAACATAATTTTTGAAACTAATTAATTAAAATACTAATATTATCATATTTTCAGCTTTAAATAATTAATAACATTCTATACCATATTGTTTGGAACTAAAATATTGATTATGTCTTAAATTTTGAATTTTAAGTTTGGAACAATATTTACTGTTGATTGTATAGTAATTGATATTTTTTATTGATTTTTTTGTATAATAACTTATTATCACAAATATTATATACTGATGCTTGATACAGTAACTGTAATTATTTAATAAAATTAAAATCGAACAATGTTGTCTAAAATTTCAATGTTAAGTTCTAAAGGGATTGGGAGTTCAATCTCTTTTGAATTTGTCATTTGTGTACATTATGTTACTTTGTTAATATACAACCTAATAAACGATAAATTTTTCATACCTTTATATTTACTGACTCAAATTTCTATATGCTACATTTGATTGAGTTGTCATTTTTAACTCTAATTATAGTTATGATTGGTTGGTAAATGATTATAGTTAGAGTTTACTGAATATGTTCTATGGGAATTTGATGGAATATGTTCTTTGAGGAGTATGAATGTTATGGATAATGTGATATGTATGAATGTGTATTGGTGTTTGTATTGATACTTATTGGGTTAATTAGGCCCTTTTGGCATGTCATAATATTAACCTTAGTTTGCCCTTATAGTGTAACATCTTTCAAGATCTTTATAGGGCTATGATTTAAAAGATAAATTGCATATGAAATTGCTTCAC
>JANZLX010000001.1:10519003-10530604 GCA_025531955.1 Erythroxylum orinocense
TCTTGATAATTTGAGTTGATTGAATACTTGAGGGCAAGTATTGTTCAAGTGTGGGGAGTTTTGATAATTTGCATTTTGTCATGTTAGATCTTTATGTTTCATGTTCTTTTGGTAGAATTTTGTGATGTTCTGCTTATGTTTCCATAGTAATTTATGTTTTTGCATGTTCTAGGTGACGAAATACAAAGTGACGCAATTTGGAGTGAAATTGACGAGATGGAAGCAAGGCACGAAGCAACGCAAGGAGACAGATTAAATTTTAAGTGGACACAAATTAATTGTTTGATCAATCACGCACGTACAGAGGTTTTAAGTTCATTTTAATGGTCTCATAAATCATCAACAAGGAGTTACGCATCTTATGGAGGGTTGCGGAAATTAAATTAAAATCAATTGGGCAAGATGATGACAACACGTGGAATTAGAAGGGAAGCAACGTGGAGAATGCACAAGGCCAATCAAGCAATCAGCCAAGGAATAAATGAATTGGGCAGCAAACGAAGCGAGAAATCAAGAGAGGAGGGCCGACACAACATGTGGCATTTAAAGGAAAAATCACACATGAATTCACGCAGAGGATGCTAGAAGACACGGCAGAGAGGATTAAAGGCTTTAATAAAATCAAGTGAAGCAAGCAACATACAAAGGAGGCCCACGTTGTTTATTAAAATAAGTTATCAAGAGAGGCCCATCTTAAAAAAAGACATAAACCTAGGGATTGAAGAACATCACAGCAAAAGGTGGACGGCAATTTGGAGAGAGGGAGTTAAAGATTGCGGCGGTAGCTAGAGAGAACTTATAGGAGGGATTATTTCATCACATTAAAGGAGAATAGCTACAACGGCAGAGCTTTAGAAGCAAGGGACAAAACGTAACAGGTGTGAGGGACGACGACAACAGCTTTAGGGAAGTGAATTTCAATTTTAATTTGTTAATTTCAGCTTTAATAGATAGAGATTAGTATTTTGTGCGGCTAAGTTTTTAATCTAGACAAGGTACTTTTACGTTTGATGCATGTAATTCGTGAGACTTCGTGGGTTTAATTGTTTTTTTTTGACTTATGTTTATTTAATCTCTGCGTTTAATCGATTTATCATTGTTGAGTTTGTTGATTAATGTGGCCAGTTAATTAACTGACTTGATAATAAATTGTCAAATAGATTAGTTAATCCGTGATTGCTGTCTATCGAGTGGCGAATTAATTTTAATTAAGAAGTTAATGATATTAAATAATTTAGTCTAAATAGATTACGGGTGTACGATTCTATTGGCTAAGACGAGGGTCCATTAGAACCTATAGCTGCCATAGATTATATTCTGCGAAGCTTTACTCGGGAATAGTCTAGTTGGTTAGGGTAATAATCTGCGAAGCTTTACTCGGGATTATCGAATAATTACGAATGGATTGGTAGATTTGTGCTATTCACGGTCTGCTATAACTTTGTCCATAAAAATGAACGAAATTTATATTTTTGAGTCTATAATCGAATTACGGTATCAAACGGGAGAGTACCTTGGCTAGGCTTTTATTCATATTATTTTCAATCTTTAATTTTAATTTCTTCCTACGTGATTTCGTGTTTTAAATTAATCTAATTCCCAAATTAATTATTTTTATAATTTTATTTTATTTTTATTTTCGATTTTGCACAAATAAATAACTACCACACTGGTCTCTGTGGTTCGACCCTATTCACCACTTTACTCATTTAAGTGTTCTAGAGAACGAATTTATTTTTGTTGATTTGACACGCCATCATCTCCTTACAAGTGCTTCCTCTACCCATGAGCTCTTCTCCATCTCCATCTGCCAAGTTAACAATGGAGACAGGAAAAGAGAGAGTGAGAGACACTACTATAATAGAAGTAGGTTGATGAGTGGTGACTGTTATACAACAGTCAAAATGCATGGTTGTTTTTCACTTACCAAACTTTTGACCATGAGAAGAAAAAATGGTAGGAATAAAAGATATGTAAGGAGAAAGCAAAGCATCGGAGAAACCAAGACATGTAGATGATTCTTCTTTTTGAAAGTTCTTGAGAAATCAAGATGTAGACACGTGGGTGGATTATTGAGATATTACATGTTTTTGGGCTGTGGACGAATGTATGGCCAGTTTGCTTGTTTTTTAAAGCATATACAAATTTCCAGTTTCATTCATATAATTTAATTTTTTCAAAAAAAAGAAACTATATATTTTGGTAATTAAGAAAAAAAAACATTGTTTTTTACAATGTATATGAATTTAAGTTCAAATTTTTATTAAATTAAGCATAAAATTTTACAAATATGTGAAAACTAATATTAATAAAATAAATAAATTATTATTATTATTTTAAATTTCAATTATTATGATTTTTGGAAATAGTTTGACATAAAATTATTCATTGTACATTACAATATATTAAAGGACTACTTTGCAATTTTAAAAAAATCAAAGACTATTTTATAAATTTAAAAATTAACTGAAATGGTATCTAATATTAATCAGTACTGATATAGTACCGTACCAGAACCAAATTCGATACCAATATTAGTACGGTATAATATTCATAAGATTGACCGTAAATGAAAAGGGTAGACAAAGGATCAAAGTTATAAATATCGTTCCGTACTGGTTGGTACCAACCAAAAAATGGAACGATGTTACTCTTTATGTTATCGACCATGAGTATCAGTTAGTATTGGAAGTTTCGCCTAATACAGCTGGTAAAAATATCAATCTGTACCGTGAAACTTGAAAATTAAAGGGATTAAGTAGCAAACAAAACCGCTCCGTCCTAGACCACGACAGTTGACCTCTCACCCTCACCTCTCTCAAGAGTAGATTTGGCAAACGGGCGGGTGGTTCGGGTATAGGTATGGGTCTAACGGGTATGGGGTCACACGGGTACGGGCTCGCGGGTAAATTTATAGAAACGGATAATAATTTTGGAAATTCATACCCTGCTCAGCGGGTATGGGTAGACTTATTAATAAACTTATTCAATTAATAAACTTATTCAACAAGTTTAAATTTCATTAAATTGGCGTATTTTGCGTGTTTATAAAAATATTGAAATTTGATAAGCAAAAATTATACAAGAAACAATATTTTATTAATCACAAATATATAAAAATTGAAAAAGTATAATGAGTAGTAACTTACAAATATAACATCTTTATTTGAGATTTTTATATTTATATATTTTTTAGTTTTTTAAAAATAATTTTAAGGGTATTTAATATCTTTTATATTTTTTTATTTTTCAGTTCTTTTAAACAAATTTTGGGTGTCTAATAACTATTATGTTTTCTTTCTTTATTTTCAGTTTTTTTATAAATAATTTTGTTTGCCTAATAACTTACATATATATATATATTTATTTATTTTAAAATAATTTTGCGGGTACCTACGGGTACTCGCAGGTTGGACCCGACCTACCCGCAAAATCAACGGGTGGGTCGGCTACGGGTAAATATGAATCGGGTAAAAAAATATATCAACCTATACCCAAACTGTTAGAACAAATACGGATGGATAAATAAGTGACCCGTCCGTTTTGTCAGGTCTACTCGAGAGCAACCTGGGCAGGAATGCTAAACCCTTTACAAGGAAGGCCAGATTCTTGAAACTTTTGATGAAATTGAGGTTGGCTGTGATGATGACGATGTTGATCTCCTTCCCCACCACCACTACCACCTTTTTGTTGATTCTTTGCCTCCTGTACTCCGTCGTCCCTAGCAAGTCCTAGAAGCCTAACAATCATTATAAAGAATCGCATTCCTTACAAAATCAATCTATACTTAAATGTAAAATGAATCACAAAACTAGAGAGAGCAACATATTAAAAAAAAAAGATTAGATTTTTGTAAGGGGAAACTATTGTGTTTCCTTTATTATAAAATGTATGGGTCACAGAAGAAATTTTGTAAATGGAGAATCGATTCATGGAAAGAGGAGAAAATCACGATGGCCGTTGGTGTATTAAAGCATCTTTATTAAAGATGGCTTTTTGGAGAACCATGTATAGAAGGAGGAGAAAATGAGAAATGGCGTTAGTATATTAATAGAGCTTTTGTTCGTAAATTTTTTTTAAGAAGTCAGTTGATTATTTAGCTGTCATTTTAAAAAAAATTATTTTGAAAGAACTTTATAAAGTAGACTGTTTGACAACATAAAAATAAAAGGTAATTTTAATTTTAACTATATTTTATTTTGTAAAAAAAATTATTTATGCATATAAAAATTATTTAAAGTATATTAGACAATATACAAAGCACAATATATTAATTAGTATATAATTTTAAACCATATGAAACATAAATGAAAATATATCTAACCAAATATTTTATATGGATTATAATATAAGTAAAACTAATATCAAAATAAATATTAAAACATATAAAAAGTCAAATAATATTATATAATTCTCAAAATAAACGTGAAGATGAATTTGTGAGTATTATAGGAATTATATGTAAAACATAGGGCAAAAGAGACTAAAAATAGAATAATTAATTGATATAAAAAATTTACTAAAAAATTACTTTTTTTAGAAGCTCCAAATTTGAGTTTCTTAAAAAGTTGTATCTTAGTTGCCAAAAAAGCTATATTTATTAAAAAAGTGATTTTTTTACAACAAAACACTCATTTTTCTTAAAAAATACTTTTGCGGTGAAAAAAAGTATTTATTCACCCTCTAAAATCTCAACCAAATACGTACATCATCTTTAACAAAGATGACTTTTGGTATACTTTTTCACTTCAATCCAAAGCTCATCAATTGCATCTCCGAATTTAGATTGTTTATTACTAATAATAATTATACATCAAATAAAACTTAAAATAAATTATTTTTAATTAAATTTATTTTAATCTTTTACATAATATTTATTATTAAAGTATTAATAAATATTATTTTATGTTTAAAACAAATAATTTAAAATATTATTTATAAACTAATATTTATTTTTAATTTATTTATTTTAAAAATATTTTTAAATTTAATATTATATTTATTAATATTTTTTAAATTAATTTTATAAATTAAATAAAATTTTAAATTAAATTAAGTTATTTATAATTTTAGTAATAATTAATTTTAATTAATTTAATATATAATGTTAAATTAAATTATTTAAATTCTTGTTAATAATTAATATATTAAATAATATTTATTTAATTAATAGTAAATTAAGTAATATATGTTTTTGATTCAAGTTTTACTTTTAGTTGGTTTTTTTTTTCATGAACTTTTGTTGTAAATTATAATAGTTAGAGAGTTAAGAATCTTTATTATTTTTGTTATTTAATATTTTGATATAATTATTATTTATTATATAATAAAATTGTAATATTTTAAATATTTTTATTGTTTTTAATTTATGTGATGATTAAATTATCTTTTTTAGTTAATTATCAAAACCGGTAAGTTATTCGTAACGCTGCAAAGGATGGCTAAAAGAACATAGCCAGTGAAACAAAGAATAAGCAAAGCCAATCATGCGTATACTATATAGACACGGGCCACGGCTAACCGTTACAGAGGATCTCAACCATCGATTTTTCTCTCTTTTGTATCCAAAAGCCTGATAGCAATTTCAAAATCTGATAACTGGAATCGAAAACCCTAACCCTAGAAATCACGGTCAATTTCGATGGGAAACACCGAGAAGCTGTTGAATCAGATAATGGACTTGAAATTCACGGCCAAGTCGCTGCAGCGACAGGCGAGAAAGTGCGAGAAAGAGGAGAAAGCCGAGAAATTGAAGGTGAAGAAGGCGATCGAGAAGGGGAACATGGACGGTGCTCGGATCTACGCCGAGAACGCCATCCGTAAACGGTCAGAGCAAATGAATTACCTCCGATTAGCCTCCAGGCTCGATGCCGTTGTCGCTCGGCTCGATACTCAGGCAAAAATGACCACCATCAACAAGTCCATGGCCTCTATTGTTAAATCTCTTGAATCTTCTCTCGCTACTGGTAGTTTCTTTTTTTTTTTTTTTTGAGAAACCTACTAGGTTTTGTTTGGTCTCTGCATTATGTGGGAATTATTCGATAATTTTTTTGGTTTCTACAAATTTATTTCTTTCTTTTTTTTTTCTAATTTTTGGGTGAAATTCTCTCTTACCGCAAGGTCGGATAAGGTTTATTTCATTTTGATTTCACCCTGATAAAAGGGTGGTAGAAAGTTGTAATCTTGGGCATGAATATGGAGATTAATGGATAGAGTGCGTGTTTTTAGTTAAAGTTTCATAGGGGAACATCATAGTGGGTCTAAGGTTGCAGTTGTTGAGTTGGTTTTTTATGGCTTTTCCATATTGGTCTATGCTTACCTTTAGAGAATCGGATTTAGACTCCCGTGTAAAGAATTCTGATGATTGCTTCTAGGGAGTATTAGCTTTCGGGCAACCGGTGTTTAGATTGTCATGGAATAAATTTCCTATGTCATTGATGTATTTGATAGACTTGAATATTTTAATTTTATGAGTATGGATCATATACATCGTTAGATTTTGTGTATGGCGATGCTGATTTTAAAGTATTTACTTGTGGTAGGTAACTTGCAGAAGATGTCTGAGACAATGGACCAGTTCGAGAAGCAGTTTGTGAACATGGAGGTGCAAGCAGAGTTCATGGAGAATGCGATGGCTGGGTCGACCTCCTTATCTACACCCGAGGGTGAAGTTAACAGCTTGATGCAGCAAGTGGCTGATGACTATGGATTGGAGGTCTCTGTTGGGCTGCCCCAGCCTGCTGCACATGCAGTACCTACCAAGTCCGAAGAGAAGGTTGATGAGGATGACTTATCGAGGAGGCTTGCTGAGCTTAAAGCCAGGGGCTAAAATTTACATTAGTGTCTGGTGTAAATCGAATGCCATCATTCACACGATGTGTTATGTAGTATATTTCACCTTAAAAAATTTCATTGTAAATTTGATGGCAACAGGATTGGAGGTATTTTATGAGCTTTCTACATGTGGAATATGAATGGGTATGAGCCCTATCAGTTGTTCACTGACCTGGTTGATTTCTTGGGCTGTTACATAACACACCCATGCAACTTAAGATGATCAAGGTTCTATTGATGTTTGAAGAACGTCTCATCATAAATGTACAGTAGTAGTTGGTACTTATCATCATCAATAGAACCTTGATGACCCTTCAAAATCTTTTTATGGTTTTGTAAACTAGGGAGGCCGGTTGAGTTTTCCTTGTGCAAGGAATTTAAGCTCAATGTCCAAATCTATTATGGTTTAGTGAACTAGCGAGGTTGATGTGGGTAGTATAGGACCATAGGTGCATTCTTCATGCTTTACAGTTGGAGATGGTATGAACACTTTATGTTTTGTAAGGTTAAAAATATATTTTGAAGTTTAACGCTTACATCGAAATATAATTTAACGTTGATGTTTCGATGTAATACATGATAACATGGTTTCCTTTAACCCAAAAAAGGAGATTTAGCTCCTCATAATAAAAGTGAAAATTAACAAACAAATAGGTAAATGTAAATTCTCTATTTCTGGTATTTCCTAGAAAATTTGAAAATTTTTAGAGAAACACTGCAGAAAATGAAAAACTTAACTATGGCTATCGAAAAGCAAGAAGAAAAACTGCAGAAATGTAAAAAATATAATATCCCCTAAAAGTGGTCTGCATGAACAGTAACACAAATGCCCTTTTATCTCCTTCGATCCCCTCCTTTTCTCCGTGATCTTATATTTCCTTTTCTCCATGATCTTATATTTCGAAGTAAACGTTAGTCATAATGTTTTCAAAGTATCTCGGAACAAATTTTAAGTAGACAAAAATTTTGACAAGATTAAATATTCACCACTTAAATGTTACACTAATATGGTATTATTTATTACATTTTAATTAGAATGTGAGTATCACTTTTTTACGTGACAGTGACTCATTATCCAAAATATATTAAAGTAGATCCACTTAAGCATGACAAAGTGGAATTTACTTTTTGAAATTAAAAAAATTTATTTACATGTATTTATATTAATCTCTAATTAGGTTAATTAATATATTAAAATACCTAATTAGTGAATTTCCTAATTATCATAATCAAGTTTATGAATTAGGAATTAGAGATTCAGCCAAATCTCTAATTCAATAACCTGCTTCTCCTCCCCTCCACTTATTACATATTGTTACTTGCATGGAAATTTTCACATCTTTGCATCTCTCTCCCACATATGGTCACCTACTCCCTCATACTTTACTCTCGCACATCGCACTCCCGCGTCTTGCTTCTCTACCTCACACTAAAATAGTTGGTTTGTCTTGGTTTCTATCTCATCTTGGCGGCACTATGTGGTCTCTTGTCATTGCTACTTTTCTTCTCACTTTAATGGTATAGCTAGAATTTGTGAACTAGTTCAGTAATCACCTGTTTTTATTTCAGAGTCAAATTTTTTATTTGAAGTTGTGACAAATAGTTAAAATTAGTAATGACTTTGAATTAGCAGTGATTTATAACCCCATGCTTTAAAATCATTGGCACATTGTTAGAATCATCACTAGGGTCTTGATTTGTCTTTGTAGCTGCTTAATATTGTTTCTTTTGATTGAATAAACAAAGTTAAACACGTTCTTTATTAAAAACAAAAAAGAACGAATACTAAACATCGTTACATTTTTATATCAGTGAATTGATAGGTCCAACAAAATGTTCAATTTAGTATTTGATAAACTCAATTTACTACATTAATAGTGAATCTTGTTCTTGTGAGTACTAGATAACGTGAAATGGATTTAGTTAATGGGTGTTTAGCATTGTCTTAAACCAAATTGATGCATAATCAAATGTAATGAACTATGAACAATAATTCAAGATTGTTGATATGATTGCTTCCACCAACTTGCAGTTTCTCATTGTCCTCAAGAATTGGTCTATTTGCAGAATATTTGCATTTCTATTAAAAAAGGGGACAAGATTTTCTGTCCAATATTATGGTGTCTTATTCTGTCCTATGAATCTCAACCATTCATTTATGCGGTCTCGCATTCATTTATGCGGGACTCACATAAATGAATGATTGAAATTTATGGGACAGAATAAGATACTATAAAATTAGACAGAGGATCCAGACTCTTAAAAAAGACAGGTTTTAATTGTTGTTGACAAGATTAATCAACAGAAACAGAAATATCACTATTGACTTTTTAGTTATTAGGGAGTAATATTATACAACCATTGACAATCTAACAACCATTAAAACCACACCTTAGTCCTCAACCTAGAAGGACATATCATAGATGGAGGATTATATTTATATTAGATATAAATTTGGAATTCATAATTAAAAGTGACTATATATATCTATGTGTGTGTGCGCGCCCCAACAACACATCTACTTAACCACAAAGCATGCTATTTTATGAAAATAGTTCATCCATAAAACACTTTGGCCCTAACATATATGACATTAATGTAGAGATTCAAATGCCACATTACTTCCCAAGTTTGCTATGCTTCTGCGAAATGTTTTGGTTTATTTTTACTGTTTTGTGTAGCATTCATATATCCTTCTAGGAAGTATGTGGGTGTTACAATATTATTCTCCTCCTTTTTTTTCCCCAGCTTGTAATTGTTGGGAAGTGATGTTAAATTTTCCTTTGATCCTTAGATCCTTTAGTTCAAAGGATATCTTGAATGATTGCAAATCAACGTCTCCATACTTCCTTGTGTTGCTATGTGAAGAGCTACCAAACTAGAAACACATATGTCATTCAAAGTATTCATTTGAATTAGTTATTAATAATGTAATGAATGCTTACGTATGAAACTCATAGTATTGCTTTATTGACTCGATACATAATATCTTTAATTATATTTACAATGGTAACTTATATTAATAAAGTATAACATAATCATCAATTATTACAACCAAGATAAATTAATAAAAAAACTAAATGGTTATATGCCTATGAAGATTCCTTAGTGATTACATGATAAACATGATAAAAATAACAATGTGAGTTTGATATATGAAGCAATACACACTAACTAATACAATATTTGTAATCTAGAGTGTAGCGCCCCAAATTAGGGGTTAGAATATTAACGCAATTAAGTACGAATTATCCATGTTATTTGTAAATTGAATATTTGCTTAATTGTGCATAAGTATTATGGCATGCATTCATGGCATTTTCCGGGTAAATTGGTTTAATGAAACTTCGGACTGATTCGGACAATTTTAATATAATTTTAGTAATTTTTGTATACTTCAAATATTTTTAGAAATTGATGGTGAATTCATTTTGAGTTGATAATTTATTTTCCGAGTCATTATTTTATGACAGAATTTTGGTAAATTTTCGGAAGTTGTCTGGAAATTTTGGGTAATTGTTTGTCATTAGAAATCATAAGTTGTTTAAAAGAACATTTTGTTAATAAAATAATATTAACTTATAAATGGTCATATGAACGTGTCTTGCATGCAAGACAATTTGACACGTCTTGATACGTGTCTTGCATGCAAGACAAAAAAAAAACCTATCACCCTATATTTATATTAGTTACAAATTTTATCAAGCCTTCGGACCGAAAACCTTCTAAGTACATGCTTATTGTTGGCCCTTCTGGACTTTTGGAACACGTAAGTTGTTTTTAGGCACTTCACGCATCATTGTTATTTACCCCGTTAATTGCTTGCTTTCCAGCTGTTTGCTATGAATCATGTTCTTCACCTTGACTCTCCATTCATGATATTCCAAGAGAAAATAGAATCATGAAAAGCATAGGATTCCGTTTATTACCTATTTATATCTCTGTTACATATGAGCTTAGTTCTTAAGAGCCAACTTTAGTCATCTTCTTAACATATTGGCTTCATCATGAATTCTAAGAAGCATGCAATGTTACCTTTATAGTTGTCTGGTATCGAAATCTTGTCTGGTATCGAAATCTTCTCAACACTGTGAGAAACATCTTTTCCAGATTGGTGGAATCAAAGCTCATAATATCGTTTGAACTATGCTAAGGCGTGAATTGTGTAAGTAGTTAATGATTTATAGTTAATGATATACTTTTATGTTGTGAATATCTTTATACATATGGATGCATACACGGTGTGTGTGTGTATATATATATATATATATATATATATATATGCATTGATATTAAACCGTAGAAGTGTGAGAAGGTGACTTTTTAGATTGATGATGTTTGAAGTTTAAAATTGTTTCTAACTGGTTTGGGAGTTTCAGTGAGGATAAACTAGCATAATCAACCTTTAGAAGTGATAAAATGAGAAGAAAAGTATTAGATGAAAGTTGGAAAGATATACCGTAGAAAGAGAGAGAAGTAAAATTTTGGATTTGGGATGTTGAGGTTTAGAATTTGTTTTTAAGATGGTTGGAAGCTTTAGTGAGTCTAAACTAGCTTAAAGGACCTTTTTAGAAGTGTTTTAATGGAAAGATAAGTGAAAGAAGAGAAAAAAAAATTCTGCAAATTCGGAGATAGAAGACAATGAACAGTGTAGAAGATGGGATGATTATTTTATTATTTTATTTTATTTTTGTTTTAATTTAAATCCTTTCACTATTTTGACCATATCTTGGTCATCCGAACTCCAAATGACCTGATTCTCGAACC
>JANZLX010000001.1:10532146-10554646 GCA_025531955.1 Erythroxylum orinocense
CGCTGTGCATAGACTTTCCAGAACTTCAAGAAGGGTTCGAATTGAAGTCCGGACTCATCCACTTGTTGCCCACATTCTGTGGATTGGAAAACGAGGATCCGAATAAGCATCTGAAGGAATTTCACCTCGTCTGTACTTCCATAAAGCCCCACAATGTCACAAAGGACCAAATCAAACTGAGAGCTTTTCCATTCTCGTTGCAGGATGCAGCCAAGGACTAGCTCTACTACCTACCTCCGGGGACAATCAACACTTAGGAAGTGATGTCCCTACAGTTTCTAAAGAAATATTTCCCGGCATCCCGAGCCGCCAACATCAGGTATGAAATTTGTGGCATTAAGTAGAAGGGTTCAGAGAACCTCTACGAGTACTGGGAGAGGTACAAGAGAATTTTAGCAAGCTGCCCGCAGTATGGCATATCCGAACAGCATGTCATATCCAAACAATTGATTATCCAGTATTTCTACGAGGGTTTGATTCCAATGGAGCGCAGAATGATGGACGCCGCAAGTGGCAGGGCCATCAGTATATTCTCTCCTATCTGCATGCCTCTTCATCACCATGTTGTTAATTATTACAAGCATGCTAATAACTAGTCTATCCCTTGCTATTAAGATTCACCCATTAAAGTTCTCACTCATATTATCATCGAAAATTGAGAATTTTATTCAAAAGACTAGTAGCATCTAATCCACTTCTCCTAGGATTTTCAAGCAATGTTAAAGCATATATTTAGTTTTTATGTTGTCTAATCTTTTTAACTACTTATTGAAATCTTCTACGTATGTTGACCATATATAATCCCAAAACTGCTTTGACAAATCCTTTCCCTTCTAGCTCATATGACACTTTTAGGCATATGTGTCTAGCATATATTTGATGAGTAGCATTTGATAATGTCTTTATAGCTCTGACTAATCCCTAAAACAATAGAAAATTGTAGTTAATATAAAAGAATTTGTAGTATAATTAATTAGAAATGTATGAAGAATAAGATACCATTTGCATATTAGATATGACTGTAAGTCCTTCACCATCATCCAATTCCTAGTCACTAACTAGCAGATTTCATAACAACCCAAGCCAATGGATACGTCCCTCGATCACCATCTCTCAGAGCTGCACTTAATGGCTGGCCTTAAAAAGTCTGTCTTCAAAAAGCACCCATCAAGACCAAAAATTAACCTCAAATGCCTCTATCCTCTTTTCATGGCATCAAAGCAAATGTACAAACTTTTGAACTACAAAAAAAAGAAGAGAAAAAGAAGTATGAATAAAATATATAATCTTACTATAGTTGTTTGATTATATATATAAATGTAATTTTGTATTCCTATAATAGAGAAGTATCTTCATTCCTTACCAGCTATAACTCAACTGTTGAACCATGATTACTAATCTTCAACTCATGTACATATCTTTGTAGCTTGGCATATACATTCACAAAATCATCTTCCCTCTTTGTTCTCAATCTCCTCTTTGTTATTCTATACGTAATTGAGTTGACAGGTACATTAAATTTCTATTTGTACTTTTGAATCATTTTTACTGTAGAAATATTAGGTGTCTCAAGAATTCTTCCCCTAAATGTCTCATAAGGAACTTAGTTGAAACTAATTTAGGTCTATTGGTAGTGAAACAACTATGATTAGGGTTATATGTTTTCACTTTGAAACATTGTTTGTTCTTCCCATAACCAATATACAACTCCCATAGACATCTATCAATATGCCTGACTCTAATCCTACGACTTTCGCTCTTCTTGAACCTGATATTATACCTTGCTCATATTGCATAATCCATAACAAAATCTTTAAATTCTTTTTTTTAAATCCCTAACTCCATCCTTAATCTTCAATTTGGTGTTACATTAGTTGTATTATACTTAGTACTTATACTTGGTCTTTGATTATTCGCTAGAATCTTCTTCATTTAGGTATTCTTCTTGATAAACGATTAATTGACTATATTTATACACCCATATTTTAGTGTGTTTTCTTGTTATTTGATAATTTTATAGTATACTTGGCATTTATTTTGCTTCAGGTGTGTTTGGAGATGATAATTGCTTTCATAAACTAAAAGGAGGAGAATTAAGGTGAAATTGAGCATAAAACACAAATTTAAAACAACTTTGGAGATACACAACCATGAGGAGGGACTGTGTAAGTCATTGTAGACGTGTGAAGTTTCGAAGATGCTATTTATGCCTACATGAAGTTACACGGTCTTATATGTTAACATATACGACCATGTATGTAACATACACTGCCCATGTAAGCTTCATAATTTAGAGAGAATTTGAGATAGATAATCACCTACGTGGGATCATGTATATTTTAATTTGCTATCAAAGGATATTGTGAAGGGAAAATGAGAGAGGGAAGCATTTTAAAGTCATGTTAGACACCAAAGAACAAGTAGTTTTGAACAAAGGACAAGGAAAACACGAACATTATGCCACAAGATCCAATAAAGAGCAACCTTCAGTCCAAATTAAAAGAAGATTTCATTAAAGATAGAAGGGGATATATAATATGAGTTCTTTTATTTCTTTCTAAATATTTGATGATGGATTTGCTTGTTACGTTTAGGAATCAAATTGTTTAGAGCTTAGGTGTGATAAACCCTTAGTTGGGATGAATCATATGATATAATCTTTTAGTCAATGTAGTTTTATTAATTTGGTTTATTGCGATTCAATTATGAGTTTATATTCTTGAACTAATATATCCATAATATTAGTCCAATATTTGATTTCATATGATTGAGATTGAAAAATCTTTTCATTTGAATATATTTACCATAATTGGAAGGAGTTGCATTTAAACTTAAAGATAATAAGTTGACATAAATTCTTTAGATTAAAGTCAAACCTAACATTGAAATTTACAAATCAAGTAATACAATCTTAAGGGTTTTAAATAGAAAAGGATTTCTGTTAATCAATTAAGAGTCAGTTGTTAATATGTTAAGAAAAATGTTAATATAAGATAGGAATTTTTACGATCTAATAATCTATAATTTAGTTACAAGATAAAGGGTTAATATTTGACATATCTTAGGGAGATTCATCATTTAGGTACTATTTATTTGATATTGTATAATCGTAGTATTTTTGTTATCCTAGTTTATTATTGCGTTAACATTAATTTAGTTTGTTTAATTTAATTCTCAATTAAATTCATAACCTAATTTGGCTGTTAGATAATGAAAAAAGGCTTAATACTAATACTTTCAGCCCTCATGTAATCGACCCGTATTTGCTAGTTCTAATTACTGCTACATTGTACACTTTGCAATTAAAACTTCTACTTTTAATAAACATAAAACAAATCAATCAAATTTTTGTACTGTTGTGTGAGACTATAATATTAGGAAAGTCTAGCTTTTATTAATCTAGCCATTATTATTTTATTTTATTTTAGTTCTTGTTTATAGTTTATTTATTTATTTATTTTATTGACTCTTTAATTTTCTTGTCTTTCACATATCTTGAGGTTAATTTAGAACTCAAGATAATCTATCGAGCTTAGTAGATAAAATCTAGAGATTAAGAGAACATCTCCTGTAAATCTCCGTCGAACACAACTTAAAGAGTTCGACGTAAATTGAAAAATAAAGGACTTAGAATGTCAGATTGATATTGCAGAGCAAGGAACCATATTATGCAAGGATTTTTAATCAAACATATGGGCTTATATGTGTACAATTGTATATAAAGGCTGTCATATAAAGTTGAGCCCAATTAATTAAAGTGGTCTAATATGTTTTTTTGGTATTTGGGCTTCATGCATCCATTTTAAGTGTGAGCTCTGTATGTGTAGAGACCGGATTTATAATTTCTAGTTTTATGATGGGCCAAACTAGAAATTAGATTAGGCTTTATGCTAATATAAATGGTTATGGTCCTCAAATTAAAGGTAACTTAAATTCTTGTCTGAAATCCCATCATCAGAAAGAAATCAGGGATTTACGGAGAACTCTGAAAAAAGGGTTACGTTCTAATTTAGAAGACAAAACCGCAAAATTTTTGTGCAGATTTTAACAATGAATTCAGATACGCTTTCACATTTGTTTGATTCCTGATGATTTGATATGAATAGATCTTGGGTTTTAAAGGAATTAAAATCCCTACATATTAGACTAACCAAGAACAATGTTTGATTATGCTAAATCGGACTTGACAAGAGGGAAGTTTAGTATGTTCAGTTTGATGTGCTATGAGATTAGGAATCTACCGGACATATTTCAAACTTTCTAGAGATTTGTGAGACTTTGGTGCCAATGGTGATGTTATCAAATCAGATTCCAACTATCATCATTTCGACGAAACATATAATATGTGAACAGACCTCTCACTCAATTTCCAAATTCCAGATATCAACTAATTCTATCTTTTATCATGATGGACACTGTTGTAGATCTAACCTTTGAGAGCGAAGTGTCCCGTCCCGCTAGTGTTTAATGAAAGCTTTCAAAGCATTAGCGGTGAAAAATAGATTTTTCTTATAATTTTATTTATTTTTTGAAAAATAATTTTCTTTTCTAAATTATTAAAAATACGGGCTGAGAAAAAATTAAAAACATTAAATATTTATTTTAAATAAGAATATATGTATAAATTTTAATAATTTAGAGTATTTTTATAGAAATGATTTTAAAATAATAAAAACATTTTAAAAAAAGAAAAAGTATGGTATCTTTTATCCTCTTATACTAATCAGACCAACTCAATTTCTCCAGTGGCCGGGAATGCGTGCCACAGCATTTAATAAGAAGGAACGAGCAAGATCATAATCCAGCAAGCAGACAACGAAAGAATAATATAATCCATGCTGCCCTTGAAGTCAGTTTATCCCCACGAAATCTGCCATATATGTTTGGTACAGCAATGATTCTTTTACACTGTCATCTGCATGCAAATTTCAAAAGCAGAGGATGAATTTACCAACATTTCAGAAAACCAATGACTGCGTAGAAAAACTCACCAAAAATGGTATGAATGATTACAATTTCGGCATTGTAACCACTGTGACAGTCCAATCCACTCCAGAAAGCTGCCAACAAGTTCCATAATCTACGTGGCTCCCTCCTTTCACACTCTTCTATGCGTGCTTCCATGTCCATTTCAAGAAGCCTCTCCTGTATAGCCGAGTTCTTTGACACCTGTTTTCTCTGTGACTATCTTCTCAGAACCCGCATTGTCTTTTTGAAGCAAACTCATTTCCGCTGTCTTTTCCTAGATGAAATTGTTGTAGCGGCTTTTTTATGGAAAGGCAGCTCAAAATTTGATCTTTATGTTTTTCGCTTCAAAAGTATTACATCCTTTGTTGTACTCGCTCTTGTAGTTGTTTGATTCTATTACAGAGACCCATTGGAACGTTTTTTCTTTTCCATAATTGGAACCTATTTTCCCGTTGGTCCTTTTCATCCGCATATCGTTTCTTTAAATGTTGTTGCCTACCTTATAGCCAAGCACCGGGACTCGTTACATTTGTTTCGTGTCTTCAGCAGTAAATCACCTACTTCTTCGTTGAAGCTTCATTTGGTCCTTAGGATGTGCTTGTTGTGATATTTCATTTTTTATTTCTTTTGTTCTTTTTGGGTCCATTCTGGTACTGGAGCTGTAAGAGTGTTTAGAAATGAATGCTGATAAGGAGGAACAGCCAGCTTTTGAGATATGTTTGGTGGTTCCAAAGAGGACGGTGAAGGAAGAAGATGAGAGCTGTGATTGTATTGAGGTTCTTGAAAAGGAATTGAGGAATTCTGGATTCATGATTGAGAGAGTTCTCGGCATTTCAGACGACTTTATCAAGGTTAGCTTGTCATCCCATAAATATTTCACGACAATCAATTGCTCTTCTCCATGTCGTTGGATGCTAGATCTCATTGCTTTATCAGTTTCCATGCTCAGCTTCTGGCAATTTAAAATTTGTATCGCTATTTGACGTCATGGTCAACATAAACTTTTATGTCAAATTATCAATCAACTATTGGGTTACTTCTTATGATGCCGATATCAAGTTTTGAGCATAGTTGCTGAGACCTAAGTTTATTTATCTCCCAAATCTATTGTACTATTTTCGTTATCGAGTGAATGTGGGATTACTAAGTCGAATGCTCCATCCTGTTCTTGTATGTATATATTTATAGAGCACGTATGGTTTTGGCCAACATGGTTGCGATCTTTTATGAGATGAAACTGAAAGGTAATGCCTTCTATTTAGTCTCTGTTGTACCATTTGGTAATTGAATAGAGCAATAGCATCCTAGTTTTTTTTCTCTCCTTATTCTGCTGAGTATGAAGTTTTGGATTATGGACTTGCCCTTTGTCTTCGCCATTTTACTGAGCCTTTGTAGTTTGCATATTACTATATTAGTCATGGTTACGTTAGTAACTAAACCATAGCCATTAACCCTTCAGTTGGCGGCACCTCTGAAGACACTGGGGAGGGCTGCATCCGAGTTGCGAATGAAGAAGCCTACATATATCGGTAACTAATAGGATACTCCTAATTTTATGCATAAATTTTCATTTTAATGGGGTGGATACTTTCCATCCACTCCTCGAAAAAGTGTACTTATATATGCCCTTAACATTAGGTATGGATCTGCAATTTGAATGGGGGGAGGTTGATGCATTTTTCAGACAACCAGATGGCTCATTGTTCACCTGGTGTGAACGTTTCCAGTGCTACTGTCATCTATTATATGGGATTGTACGGCATTTTTCACAAGACCAGTAAACTAGTGTTGCTTTGCTTATTATCAGTATTTCTCTCTTTTCCTCTCCATATCCACACGCGTATACATTGCAAGCATAGGATCTTATACGTACCCCAGGCTTTTATTTGCTGTATGTAACGTCTTTTTTGGGTGTTGTGAAAGTGATTGTGCTACGTTTATTGAACTAGTATCTTAGTTTTTTTTTCTTCATTTTTACAATAAATCACTCTGAAAGCTACTGGTTCTGTGCATATTTCTTGTGCAAGTATGCATAAATAAGTTTTGTTCCAATACTGGACTTGGCTTTTTTCTATAAATTTATGGCCCAGCTGAATATGACAGGTGAACAATAGCAAGTTTGCTGCAACCTTAAGACTGGATGACAACGGGTTTCTTTGGGGAGTTGGGGAATCATTAGTAAAACGGTTGGAATCTCAGGGCGTGGTTAAACAAGTTTTCCCTTTGCATGGTATTTTAATTTCACTTACGGGGAAGTTCTCTGCTATTTTTATTATATACTAATTCGGAGTTACTTGAACATTGGCTCATAGACGAAGTTAAGAAAAAGCAGCTCCTGAAAAGCTGGGTTCTGAACTGGCGAGACGTCACTAACCAGCCAATTGATGATATGTATTTGTATTTTGGTTTGAAGGTGAATGTCTGTTAGTCTAGATGCACACTCTTACCTTGATAATAAAATGACTGTAATATAGGGTTTTATGCACTTGCAGATTGCAATCTATTTTTCTTTCCTTCGGATGTACACTCGTTGGCTAATATTTCCTGCTATATTTGGGCTAATGGTGCAGTTAGTTGATTTTAGGTAAGGTTCTTGCCTTTTGGTGTTCCACCTGATCATTAATATTTGCAGAGTAACAGAGTTGGTAGATCATCCATTTGACCTTGTATACTGATTCCAAATATGTTTGCTCGATGTTTCATTTCTTCAGATCATTGCAGATTATGGTACTCCCTGTGTTCCTCATTTGCATAATATTATGGGCTGTGTTGTTTTTCCAGTTCTGGAAACGGAAAAATTCTGCTCTTTTAGCCAGGTGATAATCGCATTTTGCTTTCATTTTTTTTTGGGAAAAATATTTACTTTTATATTTTCCTTCCACTGTTTCGCTTTTATTTCCATATTTATATTTTCAATAGCCATTTTTCTTGTTTTGGCAATACAAAGGACCAAGTTGGTACATATTGGGAGAAAAGTTGGTGCCAGTAAGCCGAAGGCTTGTTGGCGCCATTCCATTTATACACCTGCATATGCATATAATCTTTTTAAATATATTCACTGGTTTCTTATATTTCCTAATTTCCTTCCGTGGATTTTGACGGTATAGATGGCTGATAAATTCATTTAGTGATGAATTTATAGATGGCAGATAAATTATCTTTCCTAATTTCCTTCTGTGGATTTGATGGTATAGATGGCAGATAAATTCATTTAGTGATGAACAAGGTTTCAAGCTTTTGTGCAAGGAATGGGGTTTACAATCTTCGGAACATGCCCAAGACATCATAAAAGTGAAACAAGCATATCAGAGAAATGAATGGCTTGGGCAACTGGTGAAACTTAGAAATAATAGCATTGTTATTTTGAGCATAATTTGCCTCCAGTTACCCTTTGAGTTGGCCTATGCTCATCTTTATGATGTTACAGCTTCTGATGCTATGAGGTAAGATTCTGTATTCATCTTATCATCAAGACACTGTCATTATTCAGGTTAGCATGCTTTTTCAATCTCAATTTTGCCTTTAGGCTACAGTAAACAGAAAATTTTTGGTTTCAGATTCAACCTGTCGAGGAAACTTGTATTTAAAAGAAATCTTGTGTACCAGAAATTTGAGATTGACATGCTTGTGAAGTAACTTGAGTACTTAAAAACACCCATGTGGTTTTTATGTTACATAGAACCCAATTTTTTTTGTTAAATATCTTCTGCTTATTCAAAATTCATTATTGGAATTGTTGCTACTGTTGTCTAACATGGTAATGCTCATCCAACTTTTGGGCTTGCAGGTTTGGGCTGACAGCTGTTTATCTTGTTGTCATTCAGTATTTCACAAGGATTGGGGGCAAAGTATCAGTGAAGCTGATACAGTATGAAAACAATGATAACAGGGAATATTGTGCTGACAGCTTAGTTTACAAAGTAACTATTGCACGTTGTTACATCTATTTGACTTGCTTTCCTTGAGTGGAACTCTTCTCCAAGTTTTGTTTGATGCTGCAGGTGTTTGGCCTCTACTTCATGCAGTCTTATATTGGAGTTTTTTATCATGCCATCTCACATAGGAACTTCAAGACACTTCGCAAAGTCCTGATACAGCGACTCATTATCTATCAGGTAAAATATGTTCAACCTTCTTTCAGCTGAATCACTAAGGATTCCCTCAGATCACTGACCTTCAGAATTAAACAATGTCATCCAGGTGTTTGAAAATCTGCTGGAAAATTCATTGCCTTATTTCAAATATAGCTATAAGAAATTCAGTGCTTTTAGGTAAGCTTTTATCATGTTTGTTCATCTCTGTATCAATAGATAGTTTTTGAGGAAAATTGTTCTGACACATTCTTTGTTTCAAGAAACAAAAAAATTGGTCACAGTATAATGTCAAAGATCAAGTTCAATTCCAAGGCGGAGAAAGAATACCTTAAGCCTACATATGCGGCAAGTATTGGTGAGGAACTAGAAGATGGCCTTTTTGATGGTAATCAACTACCCTCTTGCTATGATAAAGTCAGCTAGAAACAATGTAGAATTTCAGTATGGCTTTTTAGAGGAAGCAAATTCGTATGCCACAGCCTTCATGAGTTGTGGGATCCTCAGCTAATCCTTGCTTAAAACTTGGAAAGATTAATTTCCATGCTTAAGGAAAAACATAATACATATGATGTCAAACTTTTGGGAAGAATTGATAGAACAAATTGTCAGATATATATTCTGGGTAGTTGTCATTGTTTAGTTTTGCAAGTACCATTTTGAGCTTTAAGTAATTGCTCTGTTGATGAATTGGTGTGTCTATATATTCTGCAGACTATCTGGAGTTGGCATTGCAGTTTGGAATGGCCATGATGTTCGCTTGTGCATTTCCCATTGCATTTGTTTTTGCTGCTGTGGTAAGATGTTAATATCATTAAGTTGAAACCTTTTATAGATATTAAATTAAAGTCCAATTATCCAATGCAGAACGGTTTCACAGAAATTAGAGCAGATACAGTGAAGCTGCTCACAATGGTTAGAAGACCCATTCCTCGTGCCACTGCCACAATTGGAGCCTGGTTTAACATATTTCAGGTATCTTTGTTGCTTAAAAAAATATTGTGTTGTCTACTGAATTTGATATTGCAATTCCTATCCCTCTTCATAGCATATTCAAGTTACAAGCCTTCCCTAGTCAGTGTGAACTTGTTAATCCCGGCCTGGAAGCAGCTAATTTAGGAAGACCTTCAGTCTTCAGTGTCAATAAATTGGTGTCATGAGTCCCATGAACTGAAGTTTTATGATGTGCAGTGATCTCCACAATTTTTTTTCTTTTTCTTTTGTCATGAAAAAGAAAAGCTTTGCTATTTGGCAATAATGTGCCCCGTAAGTTTGGATAGCAGCTTGAGTATTCAAGGATATGAATCGACATTCTTACCAAGTTCTGCTTTTTCCAAAATTGAAATTAGAAAAGCTATTTGTTTTTATACCTGAGTACTCTCAAACCCTGTTGTACAATACGTTGTACATTTATAGTCCCGTAATTGCCTAACTTGTCTCCTTGGTAATTATTCTATTACATAGCTTCTGCTTGCATTTTTTTTCTTTTTAGATGTTCTCTTCAGACTTGATCTTGTTGTTACTAATACAAGGACAACCTGCTTGCTTCTAGTTTCTAATAGTGATGTCAATCTGCACCAACTCTGTACTCCTAGTATGCTTGTATGATCAGGAGGGAAAGTGGAAAATAGAGCCTGGCCTTTTAACAATTCTCATCATCGAACACATCCTTCTTATAATTAAATTTGTATTCTCTCACTTTGTTCCTGAGGTAATTGCTTCTTACTCTTGTGAAGCTACTTAAGAATTCCCCTTCCTATCACTGCACACATTCTGAATTCTTCTGACATACCTTAACAGGAACCTGCTTGGGTGAGAGCTAAGCGAGCAAAGAACACAACACACGCACAGGAAATTTGTCATAAGCAGCTTTTGAGAAGTTTCTCCGGTGGTAAAAGGCACTGGGAATGATGTTCAAGTCATATTTTGCCTCCACAAAGACTTTCAAGCAATTTTCTCTCATTCTCCTGTGTGGTCAGAATAGCAAACTGAGAACCCAAACTTGACAAGTTTCCGTTGTCACTGGCTATTCAAGCATTGAGGTGTAAATTACTACTCTGATTTTCCTTTGAGAACTAGGGTGTCAATTTTGTCATGATCTCAGTTTCTTTGCTGTTGGTATGGTGATGGATTAATGTAAGAGTTCAAGAACAACTGAAACGACATGGGTTTTTCCTAGTCATCTTTGGAATAACTACAACATGCAAATGTCGAACGGTACAATCTTATAGTTAGCTCTAGCCTAGGTTTAATCAGACGCTAGGTATATCTGCAATTGTATCAATAAACGTACCAAGAAAATGAAAACGTGAGTTGACCAGAAAAAAGAAAACCCGAGTTCAGGTTAATCATATTGAGTCTGTAACACACTGCCATCCAATAGCAAGATTCAAATATGCTTGTCTCATCACCGAATTAAGGTTTAATTATTTGTACAATAACTAATATAGTCCATAATCAATCAAAAAGTGTTTCATAGATAGGAGAAGTTTAGTCTAACTTCAGCAAATGTAAATAAATCTTTAAAAAAAGGAATTATATTTTGATAAAATACTAAAGACAATCAAAACATCATATTATACAATAACAACAATGACAACTACAACTTCCTAGTAGAAATACTGCTTATGCAATCTTATCTCTAATTATTAGAAAGACTATTTTTGATAGATTCATGGAAAGAGAAAAATGATTTGAAAAGGAATAAATAAATAATCAAATAATTGCATACATAAATAAAAATAAAATAAATAAAAGTAAAAAATAAATATAAAATAATAAAAATTCAAAATTAAAAGAAATATTAAAGTAAATAAATAAATAAACAAGAAAGAAAACAAGTAAAGTAAATAAAACAAACACACAATTAAAAAAAAGAACTAAAGGATAAATTCTACTGACAAAGGTATTTAAAGTGAGTACAAGACATAAGAAACAAAGAAAAAGAAAGGAAAATGTTAAAAAGACTTATGAAAAAGAAATGACCTCTTTATAAGAAAAAAAAAGACCTCTTTATGGAAGATTCTTTACCTACACCCTAGTTCACCAAAGTTTCCTACTAAGGACTATATCCTCTACCCACACCCTAGTTCACCAGACAAACTCTAGTAAGGACATATCATACCTGTTCACTTCCTTCCAATTTTTCTTAAGCCTTCTTCTTCTTCTTATCTTACAGTCCCTAAGTACAATTGTCTCACATGTTCCTACTGGGACATCATGATGTCTCTTTTTAATATATCCGAACCACTTAATCCTTGTCTTCCTTAGTTTACCATTAATGGTAGCCACCCTCAATTTGTCTGTTATTGTTTTATTTTGTCTATGTTCTTGTGCTTTTCTTTAGCCTTGTCATTGAAAAAATTAACTATAACATGTTGTCGTATATGAATTGGGAATATATATGATAAAGGAATAAATAAAAAACTTTATTTTGCTACACTATATGAATAATAATATGAC
Source organism: Erythroxylum orinocense (assembly GCA_025531955.1). Taxonomy (NCBI): domain Eukaryota; kingdom Viridiplantae; phylum Streptophyta; class Magnoliopsida; order Malpighiales; family Erythroxylaceae; genus Erythroxylum; species Erythroxylum orinocense. Next base: position 10,544,668 of record JANZLX010000001.1, read on the forward strand.
ACTGTATAATATCCAAAAACTTTCTAGAAAATAAACTTATAATGCGTATATATATTAATATTGTGAGATCTTCAAAATTTTTATGTTGTGATGTATATAAATTGATGAAAATTTACACCTTAATTATATAATTTTTTTTCTAATGTTTGTTATTTGAGTTAAAGATTGATATTGGATACCTTATATAATTGATTGATTATATTGATAATAGGAAGAAGGGAATTTTTAGTGGAAAAGTATATTGATTTATTTGTTGTTACTGTTGGGTACTATTTTTTATTTTAGAACTTAATTTTTTACAAAAATGTTGGATTGAGGTGATTCAAGAGATTAAATAAATATGGGAAAGTTTTCTACAATTCAAAAAAAGTATTTATGACTCGTTTATATATGCTAATCAATCAAAATACCCTAATGGTTAACTAGTGTTAGACATCACGAATACTAATCGATTAGTATGTTAAAAATCTATTTTTAAAATAAAAATTTGGAAACAATTGAAATTAATTTTATGAGAAATAAACCCTAAAGTGAAAAAAAAATGATGAAGAAGGTTTCAGAGATGAATTGGAAGGAAAAGGAAGGTGGTTCTAATGGAATTCATTAGTATTCATGGAATTTGGGTAATGTTTAGAAAATTTTCAAGAATAGAAAAAGTGATTTAAGGTACTTTTTGTATAAAAGTTAGTGGTATTTTCCATTTAGGAATTTTTAGGTTTGTTGCTTATACATATTAATTTTGTTATTGGATATTATATGGCTGTTTGTAATATCTAATTTTTAAGTTTGAGTAGGATAATTGACAATCCTAATTATAGATAATAGTCATAATTATGTTTTTATTAAATTTATGGTTTCGAAGGTTGGGTAATGTGGAATCATATAGACTTTTCATGCGCTATCAACATATATAATTAAATAGAGATGTAAAATATGATTTTAGGTATTAGTGCACACGTATAACTATTTGTAATTAATAGTGGATATTTTTTAATAGTTAGGTGCCTTATTATGCAAGTATTGTATGAAGTTAACCTAAGAATAATTATAACCAATTTATATAATTTAGTGACCAGTAAGGTTGGCTTTATATTACCCAACTTTACGAACTTCAGGTGAGAAGCAGGTAGAGAAGGAGCTTAGGGATGTAAAAAAAGATTGAGCTATGCTTTATATTAGATGGATCTTATTGTTTCTTACCAAGATAGTTGCTTTGTTTCTAATAGACTTTTGAGATTACTTTACTATATATTACATTGCAGTTATATTATAAGAAGTTCATGAATATGGTTACGAGGAAGATGTTTTGTTAAGAGTTTTGGTTATTTATGATTTTTATAAGATTTTACAAACACGTAGCCAGCCTTTAAGTTAGTGTTGGAAGTAGAAGTTTGAGTTTTAGTATCAAGTAGTGATTTCACATGAGCCTAATCGGTGGACAAAAGGTTGAGATATAACATATTTGGTGGCATTAAAGCAATATTTAGGATTAGGAGATTGGTAATAGGAAGTAGTGAGATGAGTAGATAGTCAAAGTGTGCCTTTTTAATGACTTTATAGAAGAATTATTCTAATTTTATGGAAATTTATGTAGACATTTTCTCACAGATGCCATTTTGGGCATAGTTTGGTTGGGTCGACATTATGCCTCATTAGATTATTAAAGAAAGTAGGTAGACTTCAACATCCCAGGAACCAACAAGCTTAGTTTTGTTTAGTGGACTAGACAGAATGAGCATGAAATAAGATATTAGAGCATTGAGATCTTAATGATCTTGGTGGATGTGAGTGAGCAATGAGTGGAGTTGGACAATATTCATATGGTGAGCGAATTTCCATATATGATTCTTGAATATTTGTCATTTTTGGAAGGAGATGAAGTTTAAAATTAAGATTACGCTAGTTGCTTTTCCAATTTCTAAGGGTCCTTATTACATGGCCCCTACAAAGTTGAAAGATTTAAGGGAGAAACTATATGAATTGTTACATAAGGGTTATATTAGACTAAATTTATCTTTTAAGGGTGTAACAGTACTTTCTGTGAACAATGTTTGGATACATGAGGATATGTGCCTTTTAATAAATGACTTATTTGACTAACTTTAGAGGGATAAGGTATTCTCTAAAATTGATTTGAGATTAGGTTATCATCACGTGAGAATTATGACAAAGTATGTAGTGAAGACAACTTTTAGGATCTGTAATGATTTCTTAGTTACATCATTTGAGTTGACTAATGCTCTTGCTATATTTATAGATTTGATGATTCATATGTTCAAGCCCTACTTAGATCATTTTGTGGCGGTATTTGAGGATTGTAAATCTTAATTTATTATATATATTAAGGAAGAAACAATTATATGCCTAGTTAAAAAAAATGAGTTTTGATTGAAAAAATTTTCTTTTTAAGGGTATATACTGCACCATGAGGGAATATGAGTGGGTCCAATAAAAGCCAAGGTAATGGGAGAGTAAAGTAAACCCACTATAGTAATTGCGATGCATAGTTTTATAGGCACAAAAAGTTATTATTGGAAATTTAGAAAATTCTTCTCTAACATAAATGAACCTTTAACCCAACTGACTTGGAAAGAGGTAGAATTTTAGTAGACAACAAAGCATAAGGAGATATTTTAAGAGTTAAAAAGGAAGTTGATAACAGCTGATATACTTACTATTCGATATGATAATGATAGCTTCGTTATCTTTAGTAATGTTTCTAAAAAAGGTTAAGGGGTGTTTTAGATCACCCCAAATCCCCAGTCCCTATTCCCCTGTCCTACCCTGTCCAAGTTGCATCTTAGCCATCCACTTATGTGGGACCCCACATAAGTGGATGGCTAAGATGCAACTTGGACAGGGTAGGACAGGGGAATATGGACAGGAGATCAGCCCTCGTTTTAGATGGTGTTGGCTTATGCTTCTAGTAGTTAAAACTATATTGGAAGAGTTATCCCACGCAAGATCTAGAATTGTTAGGGGTGTTTTCTAATTTAAATATTTAGAGACATCATCTTTATGGAAAGAGGTGTAAGGTACAAACATATTATAAAAGTATGACCCCTATCTTTTTATAAAAGGAATTAGATATGATACAAATAAGGTGGATAAAGTTACTAAAAGATTATGATATGATACTTTAGTAAAGTTGATATGGTGACATGCTTTTAGTTAAAAGGAGTATGGTGACCTTGTCATATTAATCACTATACAATGGGAGTTATATAAAGAGTTGAGGAAATTTGAGCCACAGATGGTGACTAATTACAACTAGAATCCCTCCTTTTTCCAATCCAGTTCCTCCACCACCATAAACCCCAGTTAGATTCTAGTAAGAGAGCTTTTAGACTAAGAAATAGATTCTAGAAGCTAAAAAAGGATATCTTGAGCAATTTCAATAATTCGGTTTTACAAACGAATGGATCGGATCGAATTGAAAAATGGAAAGATTTGTACAAGTTATACCTTTCGTCATCCTTTTCAATAGAAAAAATCCTTTTCACTTTCTCTCAATTTCAATTATAACAAAAATTATGTATCATTTTTTACTATTTTTTAATATTAATAACTCCAACAAGATAACTCCAATAAGTCCCCACTGCTTAACTTTCAATTAGCCTCTGACTATCAACTGAAATGTGAATAACCTGTTCGAGTACTACAAATTACGCGAGAAGAAATAAGAAAAGGAGAGCCATATAATATATATTTTTATATTCTATTTCTATACATATGGAATCTCATAGGGAATAGCAGGATATATGCAATTACAATAACAAGTACATATGATTGTTCAACAGCATAGTTGAGTAGCTTAAATTTAAAACTGAATTTGACCATCAAAAGTAAGGTGTGGTGCTGAGGTTTAAAGACAATTTATGTTCTCGAGATAATATATTATTAAGGAGAGAAATTAGGAAGGAGGCTCAATCATTTTGATATTTTATACAGCTACATGGGATCAAAACATATAAGGATTTAAATACAAATATTTGGTGGGACAATATAAAGAGAGAAATAGAAAATTTTATTGCACAATGCTTGACCTATTAGGTAAACAAAAGAGGCCTATAGGGAATTTTAGTCATTACTCATTCCTAAGTATAAATGGAAGCATATATCATATATTTATTCTCATGATTTTTAAGGATAGTGAGAAGTTATAAGTTAGTATGTTGATTATAAACATATTAAAATATTTCTTACCTATTTAGACAAGTTATTTATTAGATATGTTGGCGAGATATATATAGGAGATTGTAAGACTTCATGGAGTTCATATTTCTATCAAGTCAGATTGATGCTCTATGTTTGTGGCTAAGTTTTAGAGGAGTTTACATAATGTGCTGTGGACTAAGGTAAGTTTAATATAACTTTTCATCCTTGGACTGATAAGAAATAAAAAAAGGATGATATGAATTTTGTAGGATATACTAAGAACCTATGCACGTCTTATAATAATAATTATCATATTAGTATTCAGATGGTGCCTTTCAAGACAATATGAGAGAAAATGTAGATCCCCTATTTGTTAAGATGAAGTAAGTGAGATGAGATTATTAGGACCTGAGATAATATAGTAGAGAATGGAGAAAGTCATGTTGATATGGAGGAGGATTCGTACCCTATAAAGTAGATAAAAGGGATATGCAGATTAAAGGAGATGACCTTTGGAGTTTCAACTAGGCAATCATATTTTTATAAAGGTATCTCCTATTAAAAGGAGCTAGAGATTTAGAGTTAGAGGGAAGTTGTGTACTCAATCTGTAGGCCTTTTTGAGATCTTTGAGAGGTGGGTATATTGACATATTATTTGGTGTTACCATTGATGTTGTCCAATATATATGACAATTTTCACAAGTCAATGCTTAAGATATATATGTGTGACCTATCTCACATGGTGAATTCCACTATATTAGAGCTTAAAAGGAACTTAACTTACATAAAGGCACGTATACAAATTATGGATCACAAGAAGAAGGTTTTAAGGAATAGAGTAATTCCTTTACATCAAAGTGGTACATGAAAATTGCTTTTATTGTGAGGTTAATTATAATTAGAGGAGGAGATAAGAAGTAAAAACCCTCAATTTTTCTTTCTCTTAGGTTAGTTGAGTTTAGAGCATAAAAATAAATTTAACAAGGAAAGGATGTGATATTCTAAAATTTTTAAGGTTGTGATGTTTTTAAATTGATGAAAAGGCAAAGGTTCAATCTAATCCTAAAAATTTCACAAAGTATCTAAATAATCTCATATTGTTCTCTTTACTACCACTTTTCACTCTAATCTTAATAAATATTACTATAGACAATTTTTGAAATGTTCAATGTAAATGATATCTTTACCCTATATTTATAGAAATCAATTTTAAAGTAGCGCCAGCGTCTAATTTCAGATTGCCAAATATGACTAGCCATAGGCTAAGTTGACATTTTAGTTATCAGAAACTAACAAAAGTTATCTGTGTTAGGATTTAAGGTACTACTAATATTGTTTTAAAAATTTTAAGATGCAATATGAAACCATAGATATGATAGAGAATTATTTAGACTATTGAGAAATGCTAAAATGTGATTTAGATTTTGCCAATTGATAAAATTTAACATCTTAGGGATATTATATTTTTAGTGTTTTTTTTAATTTGAGTTAGAAATTGGTTGGATGCTTAGAAAATTTGAGATTGAATATTATGATGATAACACTTAAGGAAGAAGGAAATATTTAGTGAAAAAGTATATTGGTTTGGTTTTTGTCACCATTAGGCACTATTCAGTATTTTTGGGATAAATTTTTCTATGGAAATATCAGATTGAGGTAATTAAAAAAGATGTAGAAAGATAAGATAATTATCTACAATTCATATGAGACACTTACAGATAATTTGAGCTTATCAGTTCACCAATCTAATTGAGCAGTGTTAGGCATCATATAGTACAAGTCAACTATTATCTCATACTAATCAACCACAGTTTTTGAAAACTCTTTTTGCAATCAGTTCTAAGTAATAATAATCATCATTTCTATGGGAAAAATAAACCATAAAAAGTTAAAGAACAATGATACGTAGCTTTGAGAGATAATTTGAAAGGGAAAGGTAGGTGGTTCTAGTGGAATTTATTAACATTTATACCATAGAGTTTGGAAAATTTTCAAATATAAGAAAAAAAAAATGATTTAAGGTATTTTTCATATGAAAGTTAATGGTATTTGCAATTGATAACTTTTCAGGTTAGTACTTTGTTGCTTGTACATATTAATTGTACGAGGGGTTTGTGTTATGTTTTATATTAAATGGATTATGTTATTTCTTAGTTAGATAATTTCTTTGTTTCTAGTAAACTTCCAATATATATTACTTTAATATATATTACCTTCAATTTAATTTATGGGAAGTTGATTAATATAGTTACGAGGAAGATGTTTTATTGAGAGTTTTAGTTATTTATAATTTTTATAAGGACTTGATACCAAGTAACTAGCCTTAACTCGATGGTGCGCCTAGAAGGATGAGGTTCACTATCAAACGACAGCTTATTACAAGCTTAATAGGTGAACTCGAACTACATCACTACTAAAAACTAGCTACTACATATGAAATAATCAAAGGTATCAATTAATCACATAACACTTTGTACTTATCCAATGTAGGCATTGGAAGTAAGGTTTGACCACTTATTAATTTACGCCTCAATTTGACATTGGAATAAGCTCAATCCATTAATTAGGTTTTGCCTTAATCTAATATTAGATTATAGTCTAATGGTTGGTTAGTATTTTCCTTGATTTGACACTAAAAATAATGTACAATTATTTATTAGTATTTGTCTTAACCCAACCACCAACACATCACCACACATCTTCTATATAACATATATATAATATGCATTTCGAATCCTGTGTTGCATCATATACAAGCATATTTAATCTGATCCACAGTCTGTTTAGACAAATGACACTAACACAATGATTTGTAGCTATACATGATACCTAAAGTATTAGAGGTGTTTAACGATATCCCAAAAAACACTCCACATATGCAGTATTAATTATATGTCAATAATGATATAAAATTGCATTATATTAAACATGATTAAACTTTCCAAACTATCAATTAAACGAAAACCTAAACCTTACTTGAAGTTTCTATAATTTTAATTCAAATTTAGTAAACTGAAACGTGAAAATTCTTACATATCACATAATTTACGATTAGTGATACAAACATATATCTTATAAATCTTAATTGATATAAGCTATATATTAATCATACTAACTTAAGTTCCTTTTCATAGTAGAAAGTAGCTGTACTCAATTTGAACCTTTTTACAACTAATGAAACCAACTAGAATCCATTTTTCAAGCTTAAAGTTGTCTAAAACAACCTCTACCTCACTATTTTCTCGCTATCTATTTTAATTTTACAAAAACTTATTTTTAAATTGTTTGATTGATTAATAAAATTGTTTGGTTGAACGAAGGGATGTAATTTACAAAAATAACAACACAATTAGTAGTTGTTAGGTTGATCAAATATTTTTCAATCGACTAATTATCCAAATTTTCTTATGATGTCATCTTTTGAATTGTAGACAAATTCTGTCATCTTTTCATAATCTCTTCAATTACCTCATTCTAATATTCCTATGAAAAATTATATTCAAAATATTGAACAATATTCAATTATGATAGATGAAATTTTACGCACAAAAATTTGAATATAATTCATTTAAAAAATATCAAATAATTTTTTGAATCTTTAATTTCTATAAAAAAATCATAGTAAAAATAAGGAAAATTTATAAAAGATTCTAAACTTTACTCAATTTTATAATAGTAGTCAAAACTTAAAAAAGTGATAATAAAATATTTTAATTTTCAATTTGTCTCAAAAATGGTCTGCAGATAACTTATAATTAACTTGCCATATCAACAAACCTATATGACATATAGTTAACACGCGTCCTTTTATTGCCACGTCACGTTGAATATTAAAAACAAAATCATAATGTTCAAATCTAAAATTATCTAGGGAGTAATCACTAAGTATTGTCTTCTCTAAAATACTTCTAACCCTAACTTCTCCAAAAGAAAAAAAAATTAAGTTTATCCTAAAAATATACTATTTAGGAATTTTGATAATGAAAAAATAATGATGGGAATTAATCCACCGCTACATCAACTTGTCATGCCAGTGAATATATGTGACACTTGGTTGACATGAGACAAATTAGAAGTTAAGAGTATTTTATAACCACTTTTTTGAATTTCGACTAATATAATAAAATTAACTAAAGATTAGAATTTTTTATAATACTAAAAAATATTTCATATAACTGACATATACAATGATGAAAGTTTTTTAGAACTTTCGGAGTCTAACAACAAATGTTTCGTATCTTAGGTAAAAAATGGTAAAATTAATCTCAAATCTCAATATGATTGATGCCTGCCTCACAAGAACAAAGTTTGGATCTTGCACTTCTCCTACCCACTTGGAAGAAAATGGCAAATGTCTTTAGTTACAAAGTTTTCCACCATTTGTTCAAATTTCTTGGTCGCTGATGCTCGAGAAAAATAACTTTGTTGCCATCTCTAGTATTTGTTGAATGAAAGGTAGTGACATTATGGCATACGTGAACAAGTATAACTAATTGCGCAAACAAAAATGGCAAACCACAAGGAGTTAAGTAGTACAATATACACGTTAGTAATGAATGCCACAATCACAGAAGAAATGACATAGACAGTCAGGTTCAACGCCAATAAAAAAACAAAGCTGATGGGGGTCGAGTTCCCTATCAGCACCATATATAGATAGATGGATGAAGACGACATAAGAGAAAATTGCTAGCTATGGTGTTTGATACGATAAAAACTTGAAAAGATTTCCTTTTTGTTAATATTGCATTGCCCTCTTTAGAGCCTTCCTCATTTATATCGTTGGGAAGTTTTAAAAACGAACAAGGAAATTGTAGCAATATAAGAAAGTGCAGTAAACTGTAAAATGCATAACTGATTTTTGACAGCGGAAAAATAGAGAGAATGCAAAGAACTTTTGCTTCTTCTATTCAACATTTAAAACTGCCTATTTATAGGCTTAGAAGAAACTAAATAAGCTTGAAATTTCTCAACTTTGATAAGATTTGTCGACACTATCTTTGACTAACTAAAACCACAAAATCATGGAACATAAATCTGAAACTTCTAGGACTTAATCAAATTGAAAATAAAAACATCTTAATTTGAATGAACCTTCAACACTCCCTCTTGATTCAAAATTGCAAACACCAAGTAATGATTTGAAATAAAAATGTTTTTGACTTGAGAGATCTTTTGTAAATATAACTACAATTTGTTCATGAGTGTTGCAAAACTTTAAAAGTTATTAAACCATCTGTAACCAAATATCTTATAAACTGAACTTGAATGTCAATGTGTTTTGTTCATCCATATAACGCTGGATATTTTTTTGTAATTGCAATAGCTAATCTATTATCACAATAAATTTCAATCGCCTCCTTTTGTTCTTGATTCTTGTTAGCAAGTAACCTTTTAATTCATATTGCTTGACAAGCTAAAGCAGTGGTAGCCACATATTCTACCTCTGAAGTGGAAAGTGTTGTAACTATTTGCTTCTTACCCAAAACTAAAAACATTGCCTAAAGTACTTATATCATCTAAAGAACTTGTCCAATTGCTATCAGTGAAAGCAATAAACTTAAAGTCAGAAACATTACAATACTAAATTCCATAATATGTTGTTCTAGCTATATAATGTAAAACTCTTTTAACAGTTCCAAAATGTTTTTTATTGGATTATGATATACCTAGAGACCACACCAACAAAAAGTGCAATATCGGATCAAGTATGAGTTAAATAAATCAGGACAACCAACCAAACTTCTAAAACTCCTTGCATCTACCTTTTCTATACCATCTTCAAGCTATAACTTTTCATTAACATTGATTGGTGTGATTA
>JANZLX010000001.1:10566133-10582343 GCA_025531955.1 Erythroxylum orinocense
GATTAATGATTGCATTTGTTTAGCTATATGAAATTATGTGCAATTGTGAATGGTAAAGTGTCGAGTAAGACACGATAAGAAACAAAAATAATTTTTCGAAAGGTGCCTTTTGGCATTTCGATTTTCAAGTGTGATATGTGTTTATGTGGGTTTGGTTAGGTCCCCTCTGTTGAGTCAGTGCACTGGTCTCCCATTGATAGGCTTCTCCCACCTGCCCGCTAGTGGCATAGGAGCTCCGATTACGGACTCCCCTTCGTTCACGACTGCACAGAACCGCTATGCGGGAATGTGCAGTTCGTTCTGTTAAGACCAACCCAAACCATTTGATGTGTTATGGGATTTGTGTTGGATGCCGTGGTATAACCCGCAAACACACGCCAGGGTATAACTCCCAAACACCTACGGGTGGGGTGTGGGGTCCAACATCAAACCACTTTGATATACTATATGTTTGTTTTTGATTTGTTACTTTGTGCTGCATTTATGTTTTCAAATTGTTAGTGGTTTGTGAAGTTTGAGAAACAAGAACTTGAAGTTTTCAATCAAAAAATTCCTGAAATTGTTTAGAAAGGTTTGAGAAGTTGAAACTTTGGAAAAATAAACCTTTTGGGAAATATTTGTGAAAAATGATTTTTGCTTATGTTCCAATTTTATAAATATGTTACCCATTGAGCTATTAAGCTCACCCCCCTTTTATCCCCATCTCCAGGTTCCGAGCAAGAGATCGGATGAAAGCGAGTCAAGACCTTCGTTTGTGTGTATCTGTATTGTGTATTTTGGAGATATTCATATTCTTATGTATGTCAAATTTTTAAGATTGATGTTGTATCGTGGCTTGAAAATGCCACTTTAGTTTGATGATGTATTTTCTTTGAAGTATGTAATAGTTTATGGATGTGTATAAATTAGATAAATAAATTATGGTTTTGTATCTAAAGTGAATATGACTATGGATGATGATTGATTTGAGATATGATTGAGACTAATTGAAATGTTTAGTCATAGGTTTGCATTTGTTTCTGCTGGAATTCCGGACAGGAGGTTCGATGAGGGTTGTATGGTTGAATGTGATTTTTAGAAGTATGTTTTGATTTGCAAATTTTTGGGCTGTTCAAAATACAGCCGTTATGTTATCCGATTTTTGATAAAAATCGGTGTAAGGCAAGTTAGAATAAGTATTAGACTAAGAGTTTTCAAGATGTGATTAAGATATGCATGTTTAAGACCAATCTTAGTGACTTTGAGTTTATGGAAGATTTATGGCAAAAAGGATATTAAAATTTGTTTAAGGATGAGTTGTTTTGAATTGTATGAGATTGAATAAAGATGAAAGGAATGAAAAAAAAATTATACCGGTTTTTGGGTTTGGCTTAGTTTAAGGATTCCAACGCGACAGTTTTCTTGTTTCGCTTCGAATGTCGGATCCGTTTGTTTTGCACTTCGTTTTTGTTTCCGTTTGCCGTTTCAATTGTTTGTGCGCGCGTTTGCTACCTCTGTTTTTGATTGCATCCGTTCTTTCGCTTCTGTTCTTTGTGTTTTCGCTTTTCGTTTCTGGAAGTTTCCATTCGTTTTCGCTTTTGATTCCGTTTTTCTTGTTGGGATCCAGTTTCGAGATCGGGTTTCAACATGAACAAAACGGGCCGAGTTACTCTGGTTCAGGATACCATCACCTCTATTCCCATCTATGTTATGCAATCCACTTGGCTACCCCGAACCATCTGTGATGAACTTGATAAAGCAGCGAGAGACTTTCTCTGGGGTCGTCAAGGCGCCCTTAAAGGGGTCCACCTCCTACCCTAGCATACGGTTACTACTCCAAAAAACTGCGGCGGCTTAGGTGTGAAGCAAGCTCGTGATTTAAATACCGCTCTCCTCGGCAAGATGTGCTGGGATATTTGTATGGAGCGGGACAGCCTTTGGGCGCGCATCCTCCGGTCTCGGTATCTCTCTGGTCAAGACATCATGGCTTATCATCCTCCTTCGTCAGCATCCGCGATCTGGAAAGGCCTCCTCAAGGCTATGAATCTCCTTAAAGATGGTTTTGGCTTGAGGATCGGCGATGGGGCTAGCATCAATTTCTGGTATGATCATTGGTTGTTTGATGGTCCCCTTGCTTCTGTCGTCAGTCAGGTCCCAACTCATCTCTCTGACCTCCGAGTGGCTGATCTATTGTCCCCTTTGTCCGAATGGAATTTGTCTCCCATCGAGGGCGTTGTTCCCTCCGACTATTGTCATCGCATCTTGGCCATACCCCGCCCGATCTCCACTTCAGGCCAGGATCGCATTATCTGGTTTGGTAGCCCTAACGGTTTGTATACAGCTCGGGGAGGGTATGACTTCCTAACCTCTATCCCGTCCTTAGATGGCCCAACGGGTTGGAAGTGGATTTGGTCGCTCCAAGCTGCTAAAAAACATAAGGTCTTCTTGTGGCTCGCCGCATGAGATAGGCTTCTCACCAACGACGTGCGTTACGCCTGGGGTTTATGTCCGTCCCCGTTATGTGGGCAGTGCGGCGCCCATCGGGAAACAGTGCTCCATTTACTTTGGGACTACCCTTATGCCAAGTGTGTCTGGGACATTGCTCGAGTTTTTTCGCACGATGTGTTTTACCGCGAGCAGCACACGTACAAGTGGCTACTCAATAATTGTGTCCCACAGGATAGGGATGTCTACCGCTCATGGCACTTCATCAATACGTGTTGGATCATTTGGCGTTCCCGAAATCAATTCGTCATTGAGGGTGCTTCGACCTCATGCTTGGAGCAACTTCGCCAAATTCATCTGCTAGTTCGAGACTCGGTGGCTGCGTTTGTTGTTCAGCACCCGGGTTGTCGTCCTTCCAGGATCCGACATTGGTTTCTTGGGCCCCTCCACTTGTTGACTGGTTGAAGCTAAAGGTTGACGGCGGTGTCCTTCATCCTTCTGGCCAGGCGGGGATTGGTGGGTTGCTTTGGGATAGTTATGGTAACTGGGTGGTGAGTTTCTCTTGCTTTGTCGGGATCACCACTATCATGGTCGCAGAACTCATGGCCCTCCGGTTTGGTCTCGCCTTTGCCCGCAACTTTCCGTGTCATGGCCTGGTGGTGGAGTCTGACTCTCTGGAAGCGCTCCGATGCTTAGCCTCTCTCCCCCCCACCCCCGGGAGGTCCTCACCTTCCATCCCCTTGCCAACTTGGTCTCTGACATACGATCTCTCCTCAGTGCCCTGCCGAGTTTTACTCTCACACATGTTTTTCGAGAAGGTAACCAGTGCGCTGATTTCTTAGCTTGTCTGGGCTCGAGTACGGTACGCGGCGAGTGTGTGTGGCCTAATCCCCCGTCTGGACTATTTTATTTGTTGCATGCGGATACGCTCGGGATTGCCTTTATTCGTCCTTGAATTCTGTTTTCGCCTCTTATGTACCAAAAAAAAAAAAGCTATGGTCTAGGACATGACCGTTTCTTAGGCCATGAATCTCTCTTCTTCTTGGGACACTTGGACATGATATGTGATACACCATTTCTTCGAATGAAAAATCTTTGCTGCATCAACTAATTGGAGTCTTTAATTTGTGCCTTCTCATTTGATTTTTAAAAGGGAACATGCCATAAAACACTCTCTTGTTCACCCAAAAACTTTTAAAAGATATCCATTTTCTTTTTGAAATATTTTCAAATTGCACTTAATATATAAATTATCACAACAATAATAATTTCTCTTAGCTTTGAAAGTCAAAAAAAAAAGGAATTGATTAGTTCTAATAAACTCTCATAAAGTTTTTGATGTTCACAGATAGTTTAAGAGTCAAACTGTTTTTATGTATAAGTTTTCTATTAACATTAATTCAGTAAAGTTCCGTAGATGTAAACATAGGCAAGCGAAAAATTTGATGTCTTACTTTTTTACTTTACTATTTTTTATCTAATCGATTGATTGATTTGAATTAATATTCATCATAAAAAAGTGTCTACAGTTAAATCTCAATAGAATGGAAAGAAAATGGCAATTTCGCACTGCAATGGCCAGCATTGAATAATGCTTTATCTTATTTGAAAGGAAGTTTCAATTAATTTATGAAAAGGAAAGACAATTACAAAAAAAATATTATTTTCTTTGAATTTTGTTTATTATTTACATATATAGTAAGGACATTATAACTTTTTTTCCCCATAAATAAATAGTAAACGTTAGACTATAATGAATTTGAAGGATATCATATCATGCCGTGGAAGAATTTTTTTTTACATTTTATGCTTTTGCTTTTTAGTTCTTTTTTCAATTTACTTTTATTCCTTTCCTTACTTTTGTTAATAAGAAGTTTTCAGAAGGATGTTGATTAAGAAAAGAACAGAAGTTAACAAAAAAATTTAAAAAATAAAGTAATAAGAGTTTGAAGCAAGTAAAAATAAATTCAAAAAATAAAAATATTATTGTAATATAATAATAACTATTAATAATCGATAAATGATATTCTAAATCTATAAAATAATTATATTTTTTTGTCAATTTTTGGTTATAAATGATAATTATGAATTTTAAAAAAAAGTCTACCTTATTAATAATAAATAGAAACAAATTTGGTGATTAGTAATAATTATTATCATTATAAATCATAAAAATAACCACCATCAAATGATCAACATTCTAAGTGCAAATGAAGAAATTGAGTCATGTAATGGAATGATTCTGAACTAGATCGATGTTTTTAGAGCTTTACCTGCCATGGTTTCAGCTGCTTTCGACCTCCGATCATTTCTTCGCCTTCGTTGCTTCTCTTTTGCCAACCCTAATTGAGTAATGTCGGGAGATTGAGACTAAAGACGACAACTGCTTTACTTTTTTGGGTTTCCTCGTGTAATGAATAGGCTCGTTGCTTTGAACTAAGTCGGACCATTGGATCTAGTACTGTTTTTTGTAACATTTCATTATTTCACAGAAAAAAAAAAATCTATGTGCAAAAAACATAGTATAGGAGTTGATTTACCCAATAAGTAACTTCAGGGCTTCATATTCTGAAAGGTAATGATGCGGACGTCTCATACTCAACAAAGTCAGCTTTCTTTTCCATAAGCTTTGTCACTTGCTGAATTCCACTGCAGTAGAAGCAGTAACAACCCAGAACAGATACAGCGATGGCAAGCGACGAGAAATGAACCAGAACAGCATACGTGCCTGTGATGAACGCAATCACCATAGCAAGCATGGCATCAGTAGTCATTTTTGTGGCATATTTGAACATTTTCTTGGTGTCTTTCTCGTCCTTGGTTGAAGCCATATAAAGATGGGAGTAGACTGCGCAACAAGAGTACATGAAGGCTACGGTATCCATCACAATGAATGCTTGAAAAGCTGCTCGCCTTGTGAGAATCGCACTCCCTTCTCCAGGGTTACCGTCTTGTCGGTAGCCTCCAGGCATGGTGAAACCTGCTGCAAATGCAACTGCTGCTATAAGTGTTGCCACCACCATATATGCCTGTCTCGCCTCTTTAATATGTTCTTGCTCAATCTTATCAACGTTTGGTGTCCGAGCATCAGTATCTGTCACCCTGTTAGATTTGTTTCCTGTGACCTTTTCAAAGCTATCACTTCTTGTCTGAGGACCATCTGCCCTGATTCGTTGTCCTGGCCTGACTCCGTAGTATTTGAGTTGCCGTGCAAATTTTCTCTACAAGATGTAAAGAGCAACTATGATGCATAAAACTGTCCTGCAAATCAATGGATATCTTTATATCAAGTATCAAAACCATACTTGTTGGCTGGTCGTACCTCGTCCAGTTTAACATCCTCCATATCAAAAATGATGTCCAGAAAACTGAGATTGCTCTTGTTGAACGCCTGCAGATCGACTTGAGGGTCATCAATAGCAAGCTTCAAATAGGAACCAGAAGCTACAAGTTGATGCAACGGTGGATTCCCTTCGTTATTTTTCTCATTGACAAGATTCCTGAACAGTGGATTATGAAGAACAAATTCAACTGTTTTCTTCTTTTTACTCGCAGCAGCAAAGTGAACAACATTCCAGCCTCTCTCGTCAACCATTTCACAGCAACCTGGACACTGACTTAAAAGTTCTTTCATTACCTCTACTTTGCGATTAACTGCTGCGAGATGGAGGGCTATCTTCTGTCCAGTCGTGGTCGGACCGTAAGCCAAATAATCGTTGGCTTCCAGTAATTGTTTCACAATTGGAAGGTAACCATAATAGGCAGCATAGTGAAGAGGAATCCACCCTTGGTCATCAGCTTTGGTTAATGCCCTCTTTTGTTCCTCATGTTCTAGTAGTAAACTTGTGATAACTACAAATAACAAACCAATAATTAAAAAATTGAGCGAAATTTCGTTTCATTGAGTTGTTTTTACAATTAAAAATTTCGGATGTACTTATTTTTGTCAGATTATTACCTCTGTCGTTGCGAAGTACTGCAGCGTGCAAAGCTGTTCTGCCATTTGGGCCACTTGAAGCCGGTGACGGAAAAGATCGTAAAATGGCCTTCACAATTCTGTCGAATCCCCTCTCTGCAGCCAGATATAGAGGGGTCTCGCCGGCTTTATTAGCACTATATGGTAAGTTAAACATCTTCTTTGTAAATGCCAATACCACATTCAGTTGATTATACTTAACTGCCTCATGCAATGCGGTGTCTTTATTTACATTTGCCACGGCAAGCAGCTCTCTCGCTGCACCTACTCCCTTCTCCAAATCATCACCGTGAGCCTTCATGCATCGACCAATCATAGCTAAGATGATGACCTTGTGGCCATGCCTGGCGGCAATGTGAAGCGGAGTTTCACCTTTGATGTTTGTCTTCCATATTAGATCTGGGCAATTTTCAAGCACAGATTCCAGAAAATCTGTTGATTGACGAGAAACAGTAGCTCGATTTCTACCATCCCTTTTTCCAAAACATAGCATAATACAAGCACCGATACAAGCCATAGGAAGGAAAATTGCCATTGCACAGAAAGCAATTGTCAGTTCAAGCAAACTGTTGATCAAACGAGACATTGTCATATTACGTAGGAGCTTCCATCGATCTGTCTTCTTTTTTCGACGACGTAAATCTCGAGTTGTGATATATACATGCAGGATTGTATTTTTTGTTGGCGTGACAAGCCTGTCAAGACAATGAGCATAGTCCTTGAAAGCATCGAAATTACCTTCCATTGCAGCCCAGTATAGCGTGTCCATAATGGCTGTGTAGTCTTCATTGCTGGAACTAGAATCTGAAATTATTTCAATATTGCTAGAACTTGAATCTGAAGTTACTGGATTCTCCTCCATTCCTGCACCTACGTGCTCGGTTTCTGGTTTGTTTTCTGGTTCTGCAGCTTCCATCATCAGATGATCAGGAGCTTAATTAATTTCCCTTTCGGGGGCTCGAGTAATTGTTGGTTATAGATTTAAACACTAGTGAACACATAACAACGTCAAGTGGGAAATTGATAAGAATATATAACAGAAGCCATGAAGTTGAGTTTCAATTTGAGGGAAGGCATCGTTTTTTTGAGGCTGCCTTTTGTTCGAAGCAATGAATCTAGCTTGGTGTCCGCATTTTACTTGTCAGCTTTGCAAAGAATGAATCTCTTACTGTAGAGGGAACAGCTTGGCAAATAAAATGTTGACCAAAAGAAACGCCAGTTTTATCATGTGATGTGGAGGGTCTAAACATAAAAGATGAACAATTTCTGTCCCATAAGGGAAAAGACTTATGCTTTGTTATGTCCTCAAGGCAACAAAGATTTTGTTCCCAATCAAAGGCAGTGTTCTGTCTCCCTGAATGCTAATAAATTACTTTTTTGGTTCCATCACTAAACCCACTTTTTACTTAATTGCAACTATTTGAGTTTATCAATCAACGGTAATCGTCTAATGATAAAACCTGTTCGTTAACTCTTATTACTTTTAATTCTAGCCAATATTAAACGAAGCCTAATCTTCATGCTTTTGTCAGTGGTCTAATCTTCATTCTTTTGTCAATGCTCCGATTTATGAAGAAAAAATTAAGCTGAGTTTTTGCCATGGATTTTGGGGTACGTAAAGAAGAGTTCAAATCTTCTGTCTAATATTATGTTGTTTTATTGTGTTCAATAAATCTCAGCCAATTATTTATGTGAGACCCGCATGAAGTTCGTATGAGGCCTGCAAAATAAATAACTGAGATTTTATGAGACAAAATAAGACAGAGTAAAACTAGATAGAGGATCTGGATTCTGTAAGGAATGGTTGGTGACTAAATACAAGAGATGATAACAGGAGGAAAAAAAAAACTATATCTACTTAATTTTCGTTACTAGTTTAATTAAATTACTTGGTCCGTCTTATATACACTTCATTAGTCATTACAACTGTACAAATTCTGTTGTTTCGCATTTCATCTTATCAAATATCACGTAATTGTTTATCATACTTTAGCAACTCTATTATTTTGTAGAGTATAAGATTTAGCACAGTTTTCAAAATTTTCGTAAAATATTAATATCACGTCTTGAGTTCAAATTAATTTTACTGGATCCATAATGGAATGGCACCTTATAGTAAGGCTAATCAATCGAACCTCACCATTGAGTTAATGATTATAATTTGCTAAAATCACATAATTTAATGAAAATTGTCTTTTTGTGTGAACATTTTTCTATGATCCATCTCTATGAAATTACGTTCAAGATTTATCTAGGTTTCTATGCTTATGCTGTAAGTATGATTCCTAAAAGTTATATAAAGGTAGATAATCTATGGCAATTGAGTAAAAATCATAATAAAATACATATAAATTTATCTCTCTTTTATTCTATATGTCATTCATAACTAAACTAATTTGTTCTAACATTCACATAGTTTAAATCTAGACTTAAATAATACAACCTAGACAACAAAGGGTACATACCTTATTTTACTTCCAGGAAATAAAATAGTACTAATATAATTTTAAGACATGTGGATTTTAGTTCAATTTTTGTTACAAGGAGTAATTTGTGATCGATTATATGATAATATCGATTAATCTTTAAGGTACATGTGCATATAATAATTGTGTAATGATCATTGTTGTTTAAACATTTATTAATGAGTATTGCCAAATTGATTTGAAAATTACGGTCTTAAATATTTACAATCTTGCAAATTGTACAAATTGATTTGTAACAAGCTTCATTGGTGACTTAATTAAGGAGACTAATGTTTGATTTATAAAGTAATTAAGAAGTCCTCTTAAGCTATTTATGGAATCGCTTAAACATTAATCGTCTCTTTAACATTCCATTAATTATAGCATATGGTATAAAACCCAATGTAACCGACTCCTCAAAGCTCTCCACTTTAAGAGAGTTGGGCAAGGGTTATCAATGTACGTAGCATTCTGTTTGTATTTTTTTACAAAGAAGTTGTTTACGTGACTCGAACTTGTGAATTTTTTGCCACAAAGGAGCAACGCTCACCCATAGTATATGGCATATTAAAACTGAAATGAAAATTTACAATGGATGCATCATTTGTGGGATACTCAAGAAAAGAAGTCAATGTTGGTGATTAGCAACAATCATGATTGGTTACCAAAGAAAGTTATAAATGCTCACTTAAGACTAAGGCTTATATAAATATGAGAGATTGATTGATTACCTATGGAAGGTACAAATGCTTACTTAAGACTAAGGCTTATATAAATGTAAGAGATTGATTGATTACCTATGGAAGGTACAAATGCTTACTTAAGACTAAGGCTTACATAAATATGAGAGATCTGTTGTTAAAAAGAGATATAGATGAAGAACTGTCTGCAAGAAAATGTGAATAACATAATGAGTTGTAATAAATAAGTCTTGATCATTAGAAGTAACTTAAGATTAATAAAGATATTATTTTTATAAAATGTATATGAATTTGTTTAAGTGAGGAACAAGTTGTAAGCATGAACCACATATATAATTAGCGCCAAGAGTGGTGTATCTTTTAAAGACAAGAGTGTGAAATCTCTTGTGGTGTTAGTTTTTTTTATGATCTGATAGAAGAAAGAGTAATGGTGTAAAATTCTAAGGGTTTTAGGAGTCTAAGAAGGTAAGAGTCTTGAATGAATCATAGTTTAAAATCAAAATGAAAGCAAAATAAGTTTAATCTCCCTCCTTGGGTTTGAGAGTTGGAACTTGGAAGTATTTTAAGTCATTTTTCAAGGCTTTAATAGTTTCAAGAAGCCTCAAAAGATCAACCTTTTGAGTACTTTCCTGAAGAATTTTTTTTTCTTCCTCTCAACATATAAAAAGAGATGAGTTTGCAGACCTAGATCCTCCATCCGAGGTTGCCAAGGATGAGGAAAAGTCTAGTGAAATAAGAAAGAATGCAATTGAGCATGTCAAAGTAAATAGACTTGATAGAGATATTCGTTGAGTATATTGATTGATTGTCCTGACATTTTATTGATAAATTTGCTCGCATCATTTACGCCTCATCTTGCTTGTCCTTTAAAAAATCTAAACCTATCATTATTTGCTACTTTTTTACCCTTGAATTGTAATTTTGCATCCTTTAGCGCAGTATTGGTAGTTATTTAATAACTAAGGCTTCAGCTCTAAAAGTCAAGCTAAATGATGATTTATCGGTTGCTCTTCTTGGAGTCATCTTTTAGGGCTATAACACGGTATGTAGTTTATCTACCAACCATTTCTAGCCTGGTCAACCCTCTTTTTAATGCCTTTTAAGATGGCCCTATTGGTTATTTCTACTAGTCTACTAATAGTTATAGATTGCATTTTATTTTTATGGGTAGTTTAGTTTGTATTTAGTTATTAATTTGATTGTTTAGTGTGTGTTTAGATTAGAATTGTGTTAGTAGATATTTGTGTTTTAAGTGTTTTATAGTTCAGAGCATGCTTTTGAGCTTCAATTTTATATTTTTGAGGTACCTTGATGTGTTTGCTAATGTTTCAGGGCAAAGAGTGAAAAACGGAGAAGATTCGGAGAAGACCTGGGAGCTAAGCCAGGGCCAACAGAAGGATAATGGAAGTGTCACGATCATGACAGAATGCCAAAATCTTGGCCACGATCATGCCACTAAGAGCCACAATCGTGGCCTACGCATGGACAAACGGGGGGATGCTTTCGGTTTTAAGTTTTCGAGGAAATTTTTGGACATTTCGGACCTAGAAAAGACTCTAGGGTTATCCTAATTGGAAAGACTATATAAGGTAAAGAGATGTAACCCTAAAAGGGAGCTTCACTTCTGGCACTTTTGGAAAACCCTAAAGAAGAGAGAAAGATGAGAGAAGAGAAAGAGGAAGAGGAAGAAGAGGAGAAGAAGTGGGTCTTCCAATGTCGTTGATTTCCTAGATAAGGGGTCTCTTAATGTTGTTGCCTTCCAGATTATCTTATCCAAGTTCTTCCTCCTTTCCATTTTCGTTTTTGTTCATTCAATGTATAAGATTGAAATGGATTATATGATGAGGATTTTGGATTGTTGATGATGTTCTAACTCTTCCTTTGAGATTCTACCTTGATTTAATGCTACTATAGTCATTTTTGTGTTTTATTGATTGGTTGGTTTTATGATTAATTCTGGTACTTACATATTTTGGTAATAAACTGAGAGGGTGAATCGGATGAAAATGATTGGATTAGGTTAATGAGAGTTAGGCAATCTAATAGATCACATGATTAATCATATTGGTTATTATGTGGAGACAGATTCCATGTTAGACCCAGTAGTTTATCAGAGGGCTTAAGATCTAATTAGGGTTGTGGGTCTTTTGTTAATTAAGAGATTGCAATTTTAATAATTTAATTAGGGTTTATAATTTAAGGTTTAATGGTTATAACTCGAGAGAGAGTAATCAATTCTACGATAGTCTAGAACTGACACCCCATTAATATATAAATGGCTAGGTTAGCATTATTGATAGGGAAAATCCCCTTTCTTTTGATTGATTTCCATTGTGACTTTTTGTGTTGCTCAATTTTAATTTTTTGTGTGCTAAATTTCTAAATTTAATTTCTGGAAATCAGATTCTCGTATTTAATTTATGTTGCAATTTTTATTTTCATTTTATTAATTTTTCAGAGCCTTAGATAATAAAGGATTAGATTAGTATATCCTCTTTATAGGATCGACCCTTCACTTACTACAAACCATGGCCTATGCACTTACAGTATTTGAAGGCTATAAATTGTAAGTTTGCAAATCAAATGAACAAGTTTTTGATTCCATTGCGGGGGAGGCGTAAAATTAATTTAATTCTTTTAGTCAAAGGATTAAGAAACTACATTAAAAAAAAGGAAGAAGTTTAGGTGCAGAGTAGAAGACACATCAATTTGGACATCACTAGGCAACTATAAGGAGTCCAAAAGGTTAAATGATGGAGGAAATACATTACAGGATCCTTGCGGACTTCAATGAGGAGCAATTTGGTTGGGGAAGTCATCGTTCTCATTAGAGCACATACAATCCGGTTGGTCCAACAATGTAAGGACTCATTTGGGACATCAAGACCTAGTTAGATTTCAATAAGATGAGTCCAGTTCATGGGATTCTAAATTGGACAAGTTCATAGGTAAGCTCATGAACATGGAAGAGGCCTAAAAGAGACTAAAAGAGAAGTTTAAGAAAATAACAGAAGATCATACGTCTTCTATTCACAACAGAAGATCAAAGAGATGTCTCATGACTTTAGGTATCTTAAAACCTACTTCCTTATTTCATATCCTTAGAACTAATTTTCCATCATGCACATCTATCATAGCTTTATTAGTAGTTAGGAAGGATCCTAAGATTAAAGGAACATATACATAATCTACCATATTCATAATCATAAAATCAACATGAAAGATGAACTTGTCAACCTTAACAAAAACATTTTCTATAATGCCCCTAATATACTTAATTAACCTGTCTACTAATTGAATTCTCATCCTAATTTATTTCAGTTCACGTAATCCTAACTTGTTAAAAATTTCTTATGGAATCAAATTAATACTAGCTTTTAAGTCCACTAATTCCCTTTTAATTAACGAACTACTAATATTTCAAGAAATAGTGAAGTCCCTAAGTTTTTTATTTTTGTGGTAACTTGTTTTGCAAGAAGGCAAACCACATCTTTCTTTTGGTAACCATTGATGACTCCTCAAGTCTTTTCTTGCTAGAAAAGATATTCTTTAAGAAACTTAGTATATTTTGGTATTTGTGAAAGAGCTCCACCAAACGGATTGTTAATATTATTTTTTAAAATAAAAAGCTATCAATCTGAGCAAATTAATCTTCCTCTGGCCAAAAGTACATTTTTAAACCTATCATTTATAATGGAATACAAGTTGAATCCCAACATTTTGGAGCATTTAATTTGAGCTACAACCTTTAGAAAAAGTTCAAAATAGAACGTATAAAGACAAAAAATCTAATAGAGTTTACTCTCCACCAGTTAAATGCCACATCTTAGATGACGTAATATTTTTTAATTTTTTACACAATAGTAGGACCTATAAGTAAGTTGATGTGGCCTTTTAAAGTTAAAAACAAAAATAGGTCTCACGAACTTAAACCTTATTGTTTACTTCTCCTACGAAATCTAATTCCCTAAACTCTCTGTTCCCTAATATGAGAGAATTCTACCATCCCAATATCAATTGCATACCTATTAAAGGCAATTTCAAGTCTCTTAATAAACAAAAAGCCTATCCCATTCTAGCGTTTGGTATCTCTTAAGCTACTACACGATAAGGAATCCACAAGTCTGGCAAGTACTCTTCACTAATTTCAATGCCATAAAGATGCTAATGTTCCCAAAAATATTTACAAGGTAAAAATGCCTACATAACAGCATGTGACGAAGTTGACTAGTCTTGAGGTGAAGTCCCTGCTACTAAAGCCCCTCAGCGTGCACCTGGAAAGTTTCATTTAAAAACAAAAAAGAGAGTGTGAGCTAAACGAGCTTAGTGAGTTCTAGAATTTCTATTCAAATCATATTTAACTATTTAAACCTCCCTAAAACAAATTCATCTCAATTAGCATAATTTAATAAAATATATATACTTCCTAAAATCAAGTTTCTCAAATCGCTTTTCAAATAAATAATGGCAACATTAAAAATGTCATGAATTTGTTACACGACATAGCCTATCACTAACTTCTTTGCCATTTGGTACCCTCAGGCATAAAGTCACGGAGCTAGTTCTGCATCGCTTACTCACGATTGGTTAATCACTAGTGACGAAGCTGGTTCTATTCTACCTCACTTACCCGCACTAAGATAACTATTATACATCAGTAGTTACGGAGCTGGTTTTGCATCCCCGCAACTAGTTAATCACTAGTTACGGAGCTGATTCTACATTGCTTACCTGTACTAGGTTAACTATTATATACCGGTAGTTATAGAGCTGGTTCTACATCATTTACTCGCAACTGGTTGACCACTAGTTACGGAACTGGTTCTACATTGCTTGCCCTTATTAGGTTAACTGTTATACACTAGTATATTAATATGTATAAAACCTATCGGAATACTCTAGGCTAAAAATTATTCCCTTTTTATCAACCAATAACATCATCTCAATATAAACTCAAATCATATAAGATTTAACTTTCAAAAGTCAATTATTATATTGCTAAAATCGTAAAATTGTACTGGCAATATTCAATTATAATGCATCATTCATATAAAACTCATAATCCATATTCACTTCACGATAAAATAGAAATCATTTTCATAAAATACATTTAAAATGCACTCACCGTTAAGCAACTTTATCACCAAGCACACTCATAAATAAGACATTAACACTATAAATTTTGTTTAACCAAATTAAAGATTAGTATTTAATCGTAAAACATGTACGTTAATCGTATTTTAGTTTACTATTGAAAGCTAAACTATTGTTCTCCGTTTCCAACTCTAACTTCAAAAGTCATTTAAAATCATATCTTTACTCATTCTAACTTATCAATTTCTTTAAAACACTATCTCACTTAATTTAATTCACCATATCATGATCATGTATGATGAGTCACGGTTATGGCCTATGTCTAGAAGTTATACCTCTACTTGTTCCTTACTCTTCATATAGCAAACGTTCAAATTAGGCTTTGAGGTCCTATAGACATTTGTTGTCCTATGTCTTTAGTTCCCATATCATCAAAAATCAGACCATTTGAAATTCTAATTCAGGAAACATGCACCAAACATCACAAGCTGCTCCAACATAGGGGCAGCATCAGATCACCATTTTCAATCTCAAATTCCAATATGATTCAGCCAGAACTAGGTCAGGGTCTCTTCTAAAAATTTTAAGTAATATGCCTTAGGTTTCATCTACAATTAGAATCACCCAATTTGAAAGTTTCTAGGTCAAGTTATAGTCAAAACAAGATGTATGGTTCAAGTGATCTGAGAACGAAATACAAACATTCACTAAACATAATTCTTTCTCTTGTCCTATTCATCCTTTAAATGCTTCCAAACTTAATTATCTACTCCATGGCAAGTCAAAAATTATCTTTTATCTTACATATATATACCACTAAAAAGTCCCAAAACTAGAAATTTAGGTTAGGAAAACTTACCAATTTATCTTCCAAACTCTTGGTATTTGATGAGTACCTCCACTTGATCAGGATCTCTCTAATTTATGCTCCAAAACTATGAAAAATTGCAACTGCACTCTTCTTCTCCCTCCTTGGCCAAATGTCCCTTCTTTTCTCCCTTTTGTTTGGTCTCTCGTCGTGTTTATGTTCAAATGAAGACAAAAGTATTGCTTTATTCTTTTTAATGCTCATTTAATGGATTCCACACTTCATCTTCCTATTGGTTCTCTTGTAATGACTCATTATTCTACTAACAAAACCTAAAATGACCAAATTACCCTTAATAACATATAAAAGATGAAATTTCCCTTTAATGATATGTAAAAAGGCTAAATTGTCCTTTATTGATTTTAATTCATCAACTAAACGAATTAAATTTTGAAAATATTTCGCAACCGTCTTCCCATCGAATTGATCATGAAATACTCTAATTACGGTTAACACTTATTGATTGGATTATCTGAACTACATTTCATTCTCATTCCTTACTATATTCATTCTGCCCCCAAACTCAAACTTTTGCTTGTCCCTAAGTTAAATTAAGAAAAATTGTTCAAAATAGATTAAGGAACACTCAACAATTGGAATTTTCTGAATTGTAGTAACCAATTAAAATTTACCTTTAGCCACTTATCAAACCATACCCACCTTCATAGTGCAAGGATACCAA
>JANZLX010000001.1:10619074-10634702 GCA_025531955.1 Erythroxylum orinocense
TCTGCGTGGATACCGTTAGAGACGGGCTACGTTGGTCGTTATGGTTTGATTTAGTTATATAGACACAACGATCCTGGGTTTCGGGAAAGTCCCGGGATAAAAATTTTTGTTTTCCGTACCGAGTACATGTGATGTGCCCACCGGGATTTTTCTACAGAAAGGACTAAGCTACTTTTCTCGAAATTTATCCAGAGACTAGACCATCGGGAGAATGTTGGTAAGGAGTACTTTAGGATGTCAACTGATGCAATATCCGTGGCACAAAACAATAAGAGTTCATCTGCATATATAAGGTGAGTAAGTTTCAACTCTCGACATTTGTGATGGTATTGAAAATGTCCATTGGACGTCGAAAGAGTACTTAGTAGCCAAGACACTCCTATAACTAAGGTAAATAGATAGGGGCATAAAGGATCCCCTTATCTAAGCCCCCTAGCATTTTTGAATGGTTTGGAAAGATTTCCATTGACCACCACACTCATTTTGGGCGTTTGAACACATGTCATAATCTAATTCACAAATACCGCTGAGATATCAAGCGATTCCAGACACAATCTAAGGAAATTCCAATTCACTGTATCATAGGCTTTATAAAAGTCTATTTCAGCATGTAACTTCGAATTAGCTTTCCCGAAGAGTAGTCTTTGAGTAATTCCTAAACAAGGAGGATATTGTCATATTGTCCCCTATATTTCTGCTTGGTATAAATGCACCTTGGGTGATATTGACATTTTATGTTAAGATTCTCTTCAACTGTCTGCCAACAATTTTGTATTGATTTTATAAACCAAGTTACAACATTAGATAAGCCTGATATCCCCCATTTTCAGTGGACGTACCTTCTTCAGGATCAAGCTAATGAAGGTACTATTTAATTCCTGTAGTATCGTGGAGTTCTGAAAAAAATTCCAGTATCGTCTTCACCACCAATTGCCCAGGAATTTTCCAAGTGTGCTGAAAGAACCACCCCGTGAACCCATCCAGACTTGGTGCTTTAAAAGGGTGCATTTTGAAGACTATTGCTCTTATATCTTGCGCTGCAAATGATACTATTAAAAAAGCCTGAAGTTATTGACTAATGTTTCCTCGAAGTATTCACCTCAAATTAATGGAGGGAAGCTCCATTATATCAGGTCCCATTAACTAGAAGAAAAAGGAAAGAGCTAGCCCTAAAAAATTATTCTACTCATAGTGCATATCCCCATTATTGTCCTACAGCCCCACAATTCTATTGAAGTTGCGTCTAGCTAAAATAGAAGTATGAAAGAACTTTGTATTGACATCACCATCTCGTAGCCAGTTCACCCTCGCCTTCTGTCACTGGATGGACTGTTGTAGTGTTAATTCCTGTTGGAAGTCCTTCAGTAATTGCATTTCTATGATTCTCCATTGTTGGTCGTTCGGATGCGTGTAACGCATCTCCTGTGCCTAATGTAATCGACTTTTCATATTGGAGATATTCGGGTTTCTGCTTTTGGTAAAGTTTTTTAATGCATTTCTCACCTTCCTCAACTTAGTCGTAAGCTGGAATGCCTTAAACCCCCTAACCTCCGGTTGCCAACAATGGGTGAGGATATACATGAACCCCTCTAATTAAGTGACACCATTAAAGAACCAAATGGTGCTTGCACCTTGCAATTATCCGTCTTACATCGAACTAGCATAAAG
Organism: Erythroxylum orinocense; assembly: GCA_025531955.1. Classification (NCBI taxonomy): domain Eukaryota; kingdom Viridiplantae; phylum Streptophyta; class Magnoliopsida; order Malpighiales; family Erythroxylaceae; genus Erythroxylum; species Erythroxylum orinocense. The sequence goes on from JANZLX010000001.1 coordinate 10,620,743, forward strand.
CAATGATCTGAAGTCAAATTATCACCATAATACACCAAAGATTATGAGAAGACACTTATTCATTCCGAATTCACCAAACACCTATCCAATTTCTTCCTAATATGTATGGTGCCTTGTTAATTATTTGACCATGTAAGCACTCTATCGGTGGAACATAAGTCTGTCATTGCAATCTGACGAAGTAGATTTGTAAGTTTAGTAGTATCAACATTAGTGTAGATTTTCCTCCTTCTGCTTCCTTAGTGCTTAATATACAGTTGAAGTCACCCACTGTTAGCCAAGAAGCAGAAATCGTGTGTTAAAGACTCATTAAACTTTGCCACAAATAGTTTCGTTAGAAAGCAAAATTAGCAGCATAAATCAATGTAACATCAATTTGAACTGTCTGACCTCTAAGCTTACAAGAAAGGTGTATGTGCTGAGCTCTTTCTTCCTCCACTAGTACTTCTACCAAATCAGTATTATAGTAGCATATAATCTGACCATTAAAGTAGGAATTGTGGTTGGAAAGGCTCCTCTAATGAGCTCCCAAAAATTTTGTGACATTTAGTATAGATAGGTCTCGAAGATGAGTTTCAAGAAGGCCCACTAAAAACGGTTTCTTCTCCAGTATGAGCTCTCTTAGGACAGCTTGTTTGGAGGGATTATTTAGTCCCCTCGTATTCCATACTAAAAGAGACATTCCAGGGATATCACCCCTTTACGTTTCCTTTTACTCTTTTTCCTAAATCCACTTTACCGAGTTACCTCTGCTGGGGTATGGTGGGTAGCATCTAGAGCCAACTGTAGGCCTGAATTCTATTTGGTTATAGTCCCAGATTCCCCTATCTGAATCTCCACCAAATCCTAAGAAGCCCGTAAAACTGGGTTTGCCACCTCTAATTCATTTACCTGCTTTACTTCCCTGCCTTAGGAGATTGAAAACTCCACTTGTGTATTTGTCTGATTATTTGAAATAGAGTGTAGTAACAATGCTTCCTCTTTTATAGTTGGGGAAGTCATCGAGACTAGGTGGTGCCCTCACTAGGTGTAACCCAGGTCCTCAGGTCGGGTTGTTGATTCTTGTTGTTCAGAATAGGGTAGATGGTCAGTTTTTTTGGTTGAGATTCCCTTTTTATTCTCCATTGGTTTCCATGGGTAGGTTACCAGAATGATTTTGTGGACCATATCACCACCATCTCCTATACTCAACACTGACAGAGAATTAGGAAGATGAGTATCTTTTGAAATCTCTATACAGACTTTGGCATAGCCTACGCTTTCCATATTGGTTGTAGGAGCATCCAATCTCACCAGTTTACCTAACGAGCTTGTCACATAACTAAGTCCCTTAAGAGTCCACAACTCCATGGGAAGCTTGTGTAGGTGAACCTAGAGCGGAAATGACTCTACAACATTTCTATTCATCTCCAACCCAGGTCACCATTGCTGCAAAAATAGTGGCTGGTCCCCAATTTGCCATGGCCCATGGTCCGTAATTTCATTCAAATCGCAATCTTTACCAAATTTAAAAAGGAAGGTGTCGTCTTCCCTCAACAAGAACCTCTCCAAGCCCTTCTGACCCCAACGGGTTTTTGCCCAGGCATTGACCATAGGGAACATAGGCCACTTACTCCAAAAGAATCCAATAAGAGCAGAAGACAATTTTTTCACACCGGCATCAAGGATCTCCTTAGCGGCAGATGACTCCATCCTTTACAACACCTTGGTAGTGCTTAAGAGCAACCTGCGATGGAGGAGAAAACAACTTTTTCTTCCAAACCCCTGCAGGCAGTTGCCCTTTCTCCAACAACATTTTCTTCCAAACCCCTGCAGGCAGTTGCCCTTTCTCCTTCGCTCCTGTAGTGTTTATAGGAATGGGGTGTTTATTTGGGCTTAGGGGTTTTCTAAAGGACAAGCTCGCGCGACAAAACAGGGAAATCTTTCTTGACCTTCGAAGTTTCTCCAGTTTCCATCGGAAGTCTCCACGATCGTGGGTAGCCTGCCCGAAAGATTGAAGGTAAAGCAAGTTCAAAACTTAGGGCAGGAAGGGCCAAGTGGCCTAGGCCGAAGGGGAGAGCGAGGGGTAATATGGTAAAAGAGTTAGAGAGGAGGGAGACAATATAAGCGTTTGCTTTCACTTTCAAAATTTTCCTTTTCAGTCCGATAACACCAAATCCTTCAAGTTTCTTGCACTCCAAGTTCTATATACATACATATAATATTTATAAGATTTGGAAGCGTGTAATGTAGGATTTTATTTACGGGAAAAAAAAAGACGGAATAACTAAAACATTAGCTATGAGTTACACTCTTTTGCTCTTGATTTTACTCTCGGGTTTTCCAAGTTGTCGATCATGGGGTTGGTTCACTTCTTCCTCCGAAGCTCGTCATACACAGAAGCCACCCTCACACACCAAGGACTTCTCTGTTGCTGAGTTTTCGATGGATGTTTTCAGAGAAGACAAGGGGATGAAACTTATTGAGAACACAAGACAAAAATTGGTGGGCTCGAATCATTATTCCTGTTGGCAGAATGCTTATGAGCAGCTCTTTGCTGGTTGCTCATAGATTCTTGGTATTGAGGAGAAACGCTCCAGATTCGCTTGGCACCTCAGTGATTGCTTCCAGAAGGACTCAGGGAGGCCGTCTTTACCATATTGTGACACAAAAGTTCCCATGGTTGATTGTCTAAGTAAGTTAACTGACACCGAGAATAAGGTGTACTTGGAATTTTTGCTTGAAACTAATTCTATGTGCCATCAGTTACAGTTAAGTATAAAGTCCTTTTCAATGGAAAACATAAACTTCAGCAGTTCCCTCAACTCATATACTTAATATGGCTTACAGATCTAATATTTGTTTGCAGGAATTGAATTGTATATTACTTCTTTTTTATTTATTTTTTCATTGTAAAGCTGACAAGGGTCTTTGTTGCTTATACAATAGGGCCCATGCATTTAAGAATAAAATGGAGAGACTAGTAAATGAACTAAAAGATTCAGCAGAAGTTACGAAAGACAAGTTAGAGAGTATACAAGAGAGAACAGATTCCTTGTGCCAGAGCTCAAACAAGAATCATGATTCTTTAAGTACAATCGATGCCCGAGTTCATAATGTGGCTAAAACAACAGAGGACGTAAATCAGCATCTGGATGTTCTGTCAAAACATTCAGAAGCTATTTTTGAGCAATCCAAGGAAATTGTTGATTCTCAGCTGAAGTTGAGAGAAGAGCAAGGGAGGATGAATGAGACTTTCAAGGAAGGGATGGCAACGATCCTGGATGCTTATGAAACTTTGGACCAAAAATTTAGTGACTTGATGAAAGAAGCTACAGAAATTGAGAAACAGATGGAGTATCTTGGGGAATCAATGTCTTCAAAAATGCAAAACCTAGAGAACAAAGCTGATAATATAGAGAATGTGGCAGAGAAATCCTTGGATAACCAACAAAAAATTCTAGATGGACAATACACTGCACTCAAGAGTCTTCAACTGCTGACTAAATCTCAATCAGAAGCGTTAGAAGAGAGCAGGTGAACAAGGGAATGATTACTTAATGAAATTTTTACTAGAATGTCTGCAGAAATTATCTTCTTTCCTTATCAAATTGCAGGAATGCATTGTATCGGTTAGCTGAGTATGGCCGTAGACAGCAGGAAGAACTTCTTCAAAGGCAACAGCAGCTTTAGCAAGTACATGATCACTTGATCGAGAATTTGAAGTCAATATTGACTTCTCAGGTCCTGTTACATAGAGCCAATCAAATATTACTCAAGTAATCGTTCCTGACAAAAAATATTCACACCTTTCCTGTAAGTTATTTTTGTAGGAAGCTTTTGAATCAAAGCAAGCAAGCATGTTCGTCACTTTGGAAAGGCTATTTGCTTTACAGAGGGCAATTTTGGTAGAATCACGAATAGTTAAGTTATTCTTCATCTATTGTATGTCAGTTTTTATTATCCATATGTTCACCAGCACAAAGAAAACATATGATGTAAGAGCCAAGCTATATATTGGTAAGCATGTCCTATCATCATTAGATATCCCTTTTCGTTCTTCTTCTGTTAGTTCCAGAAGTTTAGTAGTCCTATAGCATAAAATCTATCCGGCGGATTTCGGTTTGCAGGTTTATTTGCTACATTCTTTGTAGAAGTTGCAGTATTTCGGATGACAGCATTTACTATAGATCATCAAGCATGGTTGATTATTATAATCCGGTTAGCATATCTGCTTCTTGCTTCCTTTCAGTTCCTGCATGCTATTTACACATACAGGTTAGTGACACGAAAACTCTCATCCATTTCACTTATAAAGATGCCTTTCAACTGTCTGAAGCTCAGAGTATATTGTACATTACATGTAATGACAGGGACTATGAAGCTTTTAACCATAAGATGATCCTGACATTAATGGAGAAGGTCAATTCCATTCAAAGAGATCATAAAGAGATGTCCTGGGGAACAGAAAACAGAATAAATTGGCCTTGTTGGCTTAAAACAAATGTAGCGGAGAAGGATACATTGGAAGACCCTGATTATACATCAGATGAAGTTGAAGAGAATTCAATCATAACTTCCAACAAAAACGCATACTACTTTCGAAGCTGTAGCAGGAACTGAAGTTAGTTAAGTGGATTTTCGAGAACCCTTTGAGAGTCCATTATAGTTATTAGTTAAAGTTTTCTGATAAGGCATCATGTAGGTAAGAAGGTAAGAGAAAGACATGTTAGGTAATGAAAAAATGTCGATAGAGAACATAATGGAATGAAATACAATGATTTATAATAGAATGGAATGTAAAAGGATGTAATATTAGAAAATTGTTGTTTCGGAGGAATGAAAGGATTCATAATGTAATATGGTGAAATGTTATTTGGGAGAAGGGTTCATAATATAACATAGTGAAATGTTGTTTATCATTTTACATTCCATCCTAAACCCCCCAAATTAAAGGTAACTTATTTTTACTGTTTATGATGGAATATGATGTAATTTGAAACCCTCCCCTTTTATTATACTCGATTTCATTCCATTATAAATCCTCCTCGCAAACGATGGAATAATATTACATTCCATTTCATTCCATTAATAACCACCCAACCAAATATAGCCCAAGGATAATTATATTTTATTTCTGTTTAGTACTGTATGATGAGAGGTGTAATCATTTCCTTTTTTAGTTATGCATACAATATGTAGAAATGACTTTCCACTATTGGCCGAACGTATAGCTCTTCTAAAAAATATAGATAACCAGAAAATTCTTAACCCACTAACATTTTCACTACCTAAATAACTTAACTAGATCAATATTAAAGTGAGGCTGGAGATGATGTAAGCTAATTGCTGACCTCTTCATACCAAAAAACAAAAGAAAGAAAGAAAGAATATTATAACTATTTGAGCTTTCTTGTCAACTCAACAAATAAGTTTGTCAGCTTTGATTCACAAAATTTAATAATAGAAAGAATTTGTTTTATGAAAATGTGGGTTGTGGTAAATATTAAGGATGAGCTACGAGATGTTATATCAGTGATGAATTTAAATGAAACAAGAATGTTGGTTAAGGTTGAAATAATGATTTTGTTTAGTTGGAAGCCAAATTTAAAGAGTCAGATACGGGACATGTTTTTAGATATAGAACTTATTAGGATTTCTTTAGTATATTATTTGAAAAGAATCAATTAGAATAAGACAAGAGGAGAAAGTTAGAAATACAAGATGAAAAGGTAGTGGGAAACTATCTGGATGGAATCCCGAGTGGCGACGAAGCATTTGGAGGAAGAAATGATAATACTTATATAGGTTTTGGAGAGTTGGAAACAGGAAAAGGGAATAGATTTATAAAGTTGTCTAATTATAGCTCTAAGAAATAGAACAATAAATTGGCTATTGTTCTTTTTTTATGAGTTGAATCAGAAATTTGATCCCATAAAAAGGAGGTGGAAAACCCAAGTGTTGAAAATGACTAGAATAAGCAGTTTAGCTTGGAAGAGAAATTCACAGAAGTTGACTCCTTGGTGAGAAAATCAAGAAGGAAGAGGGGATAGGGTAATGTAATAAGTTTTAACCTATAGCTAATTAAGTTTTGTCTATGATATTTTGGAATATCAAATAGTTAGACCTTCTAGAGAAGCAGGTGACTAGAGAAGTTATTTTAGAGAAAAAAACCTGGTTTTATATAATCACTTGAGACCAAAATAAAGGACAATGATTAAAAGATAGTGATAAGTGTAAATTGTATCGTGTTTTAGGACATAATTTGATATGTATTTAGCCGTTGATTCAATCATTTAGTATGTGTTTAGGTTAGAATTATGCTAGTTTGTTATTATTTGTGTTTTAAAGGTTGGTACAAGCTTTTGAGCTTAAATATTATATTGTTGAGGTACCTTGATGTATTTGCTAGTGTTCAGGTCAACATCAAAGAACGGAGGAGTTTTAGAGACATTAGGGTTGAAATAACTGCCCACCTATGATCATGACAGAAGCTCCAGGAATGGCCGACGATCGTGGCTTACGTGCCATAATCGAGACAGAAGGCTCAGATGTGGGCAGACGTGCAAACATTTATGAACTTCATATTTCAAGGGACTTTTTAGACCTTTCAGACCTCAGAAAAGTCCTAGGATTACTCAAAACATAAAAGACTATTTAAAGAACAACAAGAGAAGGGAGCTTTTTGTGCAGCCATTTTTGGAAACTCTAAGAGAGAAAGAGGAAAAGAAAGAGAGGAGGAAGAGGAAGAAGAAGCGATCTAGGCGTGCTTCCCGAATCAGGAGGTTTCCCGATACTGCTGCCTTCCCAGATTGTCCATTCTAAGTTTATGTTTCCTTTTCATTTCAAGTTTATTCATGTATAAAGTTGGAATGGATTGTATGATAATTGATGGTAGAATGTTGATGATGTGCTAACTCTTCTCCAGGATTTTATTTTGATTTAATGATAATTTAATTGATTGTTTTATTGGATGAATGTCGTGATTAGATTGCATCCTTACATAATTTGGTAACAAACTGAGATGGTGAATTGAATGAAAAACAATTAAATCAAATTAACGAGAGTTAGGCGATTTAATAGGAATCAAACAAATCATATTGGTAATTGTGTGGAGAGAGATCATGGGTGATGTTCCAATAGTTTATTAGAGTGCTTAAGATCTAATTAGGGTTTTGGATAATTTTTGAATTGAGAGATAGCAAATTCCATAATCTGATTAGGGTTTATAATTTAGGGTTTGATGGTTATAATTCGAGAGAGAGTAATTAGCCTTATGATAGCCTAAAACCGACACTCCTTTAACACATAATTGATTAGGCTAGCGTTAATGATAAGTAAAATCCCCTTTCTAATAACTTGGTAAATTCTTGGTTGATTTCCATTGTGCGTGCTTGTTGCTCAATTGTTAATTCCTTCGTGTTTAATTTTTGATTTAAGTGGTTGAATTCAATTCTCATGATCACTTTTTGTTGCATTATTTATTTTAGGATTAGATTAGTCCCCCTCCTCGTGGGATCGACACCTCTTATACTACAATCGCAACTCGTTCGCTTGCAGTATTTGAGGGCTTATAAATTTTTAAGCTCGAACAACATGAACAAGTTTTTGGTGACGTTGTTGGCGAGGCGTAGATTAGTTTAATTCTTATAGTATAAGGCTTTGTCACCATCTTTCGTGAAAAAATAAACAGAGAGAAGCTGGGCATAAAGTAGATGACATATCAACTTGAATATCACCAGACAATAATTGGGAATCTCAAGAGTTGAATGATAAAAAGAGATGGAAAGAACGATGGTGGAGGAAATACATTATAGAGAGCGACGGACCCTTATGGACATCATAAGGTTATAGCTTAATGCCCATTGTTAAGGGATTACACGACCACCAGTGCAAGCGAATACGTTCAAGATCAAACCATCACTGCTAAACATGTTACGAACCAATGTACAATTCTACAGATTAGCAATGAGGATCCTAATGCTCATTTAGCTAATTTCTTAAAAATTTGTGACACCTTCCTATATATTGGGATGTCGAAGGATGTTGTTAAGATGAGGCTCTTTCCATTTACACTTAGGGATCGAGCCAAGGCTTGGTTGAATTCTCTCCACCCAGCCAACATGACAACTTGGGAGTAATTGGTGCGAGTTTTTCTAGATAAGTATTTCCTTCTAAACAAGACAATAAGACTAATAAAGGAAATTATCAATTTCTAGCAAAATGACGAGGAGTCTTTATATGAAGCATGGGAGCGGTATAAGGAGTTGCAAAGGAGCTATCCTCATTATAACCTACCTAAAAAATTCCTAATGCAAACCTTCTAAACTATAGTTAATCCACCCATAAGGAGCACCATAGACGCAACTACTAGAGGATCATTCATAAGGAAAACAGTTGAAGCAGCACACGATCTGTTAAAAGATATAGCATAAGCTAGTTGTTTTTGGACATCAAAACGAAGTAGCCAACAGTCATCCTTTTGGGACCCAGGAGGAATGATTGTTGCAAATTTAATGACAACATTGCAGACTGAGATCGACAACCTAACCAAGCAATTGAATAGCCTGAAAGCCACCTCTTCCTCTATAGTCACAGCATTGCAGCATGAATATGAGTCATGTGGACAAGAGAGCTACATCGCAACTGATTGCTTGTTAAGGGAAAACAATAACGTGGAGCAATTCAACTTTAATGAAGCACAAGTTAGTCAGGAAGATAGTAATCCTTATTCCGACATACACTAGTCGGTTTGGCATAACTGCCCAAATTTTCATTGGTCCAACAATATTAAGATTTAATTCAGAAACCAAGGGTCAATGGATATTAACAAGATAAATACAATGACTATGGTTTCAAACTGGACAAGATCATAGACAAGCTCATAAGTATCGATAAGGCCAAAAAGAGGTTAGAAGGGTAAATTAACCAAGTAATAAGGACTTATGCCTCTTCTATTCTCAGCCTGGAGGTTCAAGTGGAACAGCTTGCTAATGTGTTATCTACAAAAAGTGTGGGAAGTATTCAAGCAACACGAAAGTATATCCAAGAGAGCAAGTTAAGGCTCTCACACTTAAGAGTGGGAAAGAATCAGGAGAACCAATAGATAGACTAGCTGAAACCTACTCTATAGAAGACCAAGAGAAGTAGAAAAAGGATGAAGAAAAGAATGAGTACCCTCCCAATGTTCCTCCTCTACCTTACCCACCAAGAATACCATTAATAAGAGTTGATGATTTCGAATCTTCAAAGGAGCATAAGGAAGAAGAATAGATGACAACTGACATCGAGTTTGAAGAAGCTATGAAAGTCTCTATTTTTAAAGCAAATGAAGAAGTAGAAAAGGGAGTGATTAAGGAAGAGAAAGAGTAGCTCACCCTTTTACCAAACAAACTGCTAGACTTAATAGAAGATTTAGGGAGTTTCGTTACTCCCTATTTTATTGACAGTTTGTTAGTGAAAAGAACATTACAGAAATTAATTGATTTTCTCAACTTGATCAATATTGTCCTTCTGATCATTTTGCAATTTATAGCTTACTCACAGGCTATAAATTGATGTTGAATGAGAAAGGTGGAAGCAAGCCACTCAAAATTGATCCTGGCTGAGCTTCCAAGGATGCAAGGTTAAGCTAATTACCCTAAATTAGCATGTTTAATAGTTAGATTTAAATTGTTATGTAGTTAGGTTTGTTTTAAATTCTAAAATAAGCTTGTAATGATGTGGAATGGTTGGATTGCTAATTCTCTTATTCTCTTTGAATTAATTATAAGAAAGGGAACCTAGGTCAGTGTCAAGTGCATTGGGTCTCCATCTTCGACACCATCCCCATCTCAGTCACCCTGATCAGTTCGTGTTCTAACCCTTTTCTTTTTATTTTTGTTAGTATTTTCTTCTCATGTGTTTAGTATATTATGTTTTATTTCCCATTGGTGTATTTGTATACCCTTCTCACATTGAGGACAATGTGTTATTCAAGTGTAGGGAAGGTTATGTGTTTTGCTTTGAGTGTGAATTTTGCATATTGTTATGTTAGTGTGTTTAGGTTGCATATTGTGAATTGTGTGAATGTATCAATGGCTTAGATGAATTGAAATCGATTTAATTTTGAACATAATCTATTAGGTTGTAAAGAGTCGTTAGCTCACGAAATTAGTGATCTAGGTTCTTTGGCTAAAATATGCAAGTTAATTAGGATTCAATGTTAATTTATCACCCTATAAGTTGCCATATTCATTCATAATTTTTGGTCTTTCGACTAAGTATCTTTGCTAGTATTCTTTCATAAAAACGAGTAGCTAAAGAAAAAAGGTAGGAATTAATTAAAAAACGTGTTTGTAAATGTATACCTCAACACTAAAAGGCTATAATGATGTTCCAACCAAGCAACTTAATAAAAACATGACTTAGTTGAGTAACTAAATTGACATTCATCACCAATGTTTGCCTTTATGTAAAAAGACTAGGTCCATATCCACAAAAAAGTAATAAAACATATGTTTTCTAATAAAAACCTACCGAACTTGTAAGTAGCTTAAGTTTTTATGAAAACGTTCTTAGGATTAGTTACAAAGCTTGAAAGACCAATTAATTATTAATGTGCCTGTACAATTGAAAAGGGTGAATAAACTTGGCATTTAAGTTTTGATTAATATGAATATTTAATCCAAAGCTCCTAGACGCAGGTTTTGCATATTAATGATTTGGAACAACTTAAATGATTATGTTTAAAGTTAAAATTATTTCATAAAGTTGAAGCCATTGTCTAATTAGTGCATTGTGTGCTTTATGATTTTATGTTGTTTGTTGTTTTGTTTACTTGAGGACAAGAAAATGTTTAAGTGTGGGGATGTGATAAGTGTATCATATTTTAGGGCATAGTTTGATATGTATTGAGCTGTTAATTCAATCATTTAGTATGTGTTTAGGATAGAATTGTGTTAGTTTGTTAATTATTTATGTTTTAAGGTTTTAAGGGCTACAAGCTTTTAAGCTAAAATATTATATTTTTGAGGTACCTTGATGTGTTTGCTAGTATTAAGAGTCAACATCGAAGAACGAATGAGTTTTAGAGACATTTGGTCGAAACAATAGCCTACGATCGTGGCTTATCAGGCCACAATAGTGATAGAAGCTCCAAGAATGGCCCATGATCGTGGCCTATGTACCACGATCATGATAAAAGGCTCAGATGTGAGCCACGATTGTGGCCTGGATCGGGCAGACACATGGACACTTATAAACTTCATGTTTTAAAGGACTTTTTGGACCTTTCGAACCTTAAAAAAGCCCTAGGGTTATCCAAAACATAAGAGACTATTTAAAGAACAACAAGAGAAGAAAGAAGGGAGCTTTTCATGCAATCACTTTTGGAAACCCTAAGAGAGAAAGAGGAAAAGAAAGAGAGGAGGAAGAGGAAGAAAGAGGAAGAAGAAGTGGTCTCAACGTGCTTCCCGGATCAGGAGGTTTCCTACCGCTACTACCTTCCCAAATCGTCCATTCTAAGTTTCTATTTCCTTTTCGTTTCAATTTTATTCATGTATAAAATTGGGATGGATTGTATGATGATAGCTGGTAGAATGTTGATGATGTTCTAACTCTTCTTCGGGATTTTATTTTAATTTAATAATAATTTAGTTGATTGTGTTTATTGGATGAATGTTGTGATTTGATTGCATCCATGCATAATTCGGTAACAAACTGAGAGGGTGAACTAAATGAAAAACTATTTAATAGAAACTGTGACAAATCATATTGTAATTGTGTAGAGAGAGATCCCGTGTGATGTTCCAATAGTTTATTAAACTGCTTCAGATCTAATTAGGGTTTTAGATAATTTTTGAATTGAGAGATTGCAAATTCCATAATCTAATTAGGGTTTATAATTTAAGGTTTAATGATTATAACTCGAGAGAGAGTAATCAGCCCTAGGATAGTCTATAACCGATACTCCTTTGCAACATAGTCGATTAGGCTAGCATTAATGATAATTAAAATCCCCTTTCTCATAACTTGGTAAATTCTTGGTTAATTTTTATTGTGTGTGCTTGTTGCTCAATTGTCAATCCCTTCGTGTTTAATTTCTAATTTAAGTGCTTGAATTCAATTCTCATGATCACTTTTTATTGCATTGTTTATTTTGAGTTTCATATCTTTTTAGCCTTAGATTTTAGGAATAGATTAGTCCCCCTCTTTTTGGGATCGACACCTCTAATACTACAATCGCAACCGGTATGTTTGTGATATTTGAGGGCTTATAAATTTTAAAACTTGAATGACACGATTAGATAGTATGAATTTTTGGGCAGCAAATGGAACGTAAAGGCAAACTACATACAACATTATAATATTATAATATTGTATGCATTCAACTCTGAGGCTATGTAAGTGGAAGTCACCAAAAGTATAGATCAATTCATCGATTTTGTTTGCAATTAAGAGGGGTTAGCTATTTTCGCAATTACAGTGGTCTATGCATCTAATTTTAAATTCTAGAGGAAGTTACTTTGGGAGGATCTAATATTTATTCAAGTTATAATAGGAAGGCCATGAGTTGTAGTAGGAGACTTTAGTTGTATATTTGGCCAAAACGACATATAAGGGGAAGGAGTTGGGTTGAATGGCATTGGCAGTGACTTGAGACAGAGCCTAAACCAGATGGGGTTATTAGATATCTGATATAGGGGAAACTGCTTCACTTGGTTCAATAAATAACTCGATAGAATGCTTACTAGAAAGAATTTGGATCGAGTTTTAGTCAACCAGTACTCGAATTAAAGAACATTTATGTTCTAACCACTCCTCTATTAAGTTAAGCAGCCCAAAATCCTTGCCTAGCCTGAAATTGTCCTTTAAATTCTTCAATTTCCTTACTGGAAAAGAGGGCTTCATGGAGTTGGTAAAAGAAACATGGGATGAGGAAGGAGTAGGTTGCAAGGCATAAAAACTTATGAGAAAATTATAGTGTGTTAAGCAGAGGATCAAAGCCTTTTTAAAGGGTAATGACACGACCCAAAATTTTTAGAAGGCTAAGGATAATTTAAAGAGAGCACAGGATGATTGCTACTAAAACTCTTATAACTAGCCTCTTAGAATTAAGGAAGAAAAGAGTCGAGAGGAATTTAACATGGCACTTCAATAACACTATTCTTTGTTAAAATATACGACAATAGAGAGACAGATCCAAAAAAGGTGATTTCAATACAAAATTTTTCCACTCCTCAATCTTGGTGCAAAGGAATAGTAATAATATTACTTGCATCATAAATAAGGATGTGACGTAACAGAAACAATGCAAAACAAGGGTACAAATTGATATTGTTTATTTGAATCATGAATACCGGTAATAACACTATTTACCTGTTGATATAACACGAATGCCAAGAAATAGGGTAAAGAAAGGCATAACGTAATCAGGATCTATTATTCATCAAAAAAACCTCGAAATACATAGTTTGGGCAACTTAAATAGTCAAACCCTAAAAAATGCCAAAAAGCCTAAAATACTAATGTCACAACCGTTACCACATCGGGCCCATGACAACCGCCACATAACTGGACTAAGGACACTCACGGTATCCTTAATTCGAATATGCAAGGCTAAATGAATATCTATTCTTCTTTTTTTTTGAAAAATTTGGGCAGCACAACGACTGTATTTTAAAAATCCCAAAAACTATAAACAATTTCAAACACACGTCTATATTCACATCTAACCACAACTTCAAGGCTCTCTAGTCCACTCAAGGCAATCTCAACTCCAGGCGATCTCAACTCAAAACAATCTCAACAATAGTATCAAAAGTTCATACATAAAATCTTTTACAACAACCAAAACAGTCAAAAGTTAAGTTAGAAAATTATAAAACTATTAGCCCCGAAATTTTTTTTTATTTATTTAGTCCTTTTATTTTCTTAATTAATTAATCATGTTATTTAATTAAGCAAGATTAGTTTAAATTAAAGGAAATTAAAGCATTAG
>JANZLX010000001.1:10647774-10663807 GCA_025531955.1 Erythroxylum orinocense
TAATTTAATTATAAAATTAAATAAGTTATTAAATTAAATTAAATTATTCATAGTTTTAATTAATAATTAATTGCAGCTAATTAAATATATAATATCAAATTAGATTATTCATAATTAGTATTAATGATTAATATATTAAATAATTAAATAATATATTTAGTTGATAATAAATTATAAAAAACAGAATAAAAAATAAAAATCATTTTTTGTAGTTATTTAAATAAGTGAAGAGTAGCTGAAAGTGAAGAGTAGCTGAATTAAACGCCTCTAGAATTCAATTCACGCGATTATCACAAAGGAGGTGGGTTTTAAACCCACTTCGAAATTCAATTCATAAGTGTTGGAATGGTTCCAAACGAAGGAATTGAATTCAATCCCAAGATTGAATTCAATTCCTCCCATTCCAAACAGGCTGTAAAGTGTCATTTTCTTATCAGTTTGCCCTGATATTTAAAATCTTCTATACAAATTAGGTCTTTTTCTATTTTCTTTCTTTTGAAAAACAAAAGGTAAAAAAATATTATTGAATATCCCAAAGAATTTGTTATGTTGACCAAGTTGCAGTAGTGCGCCAGGAGAGGGACGTATTCCTCTGTACTCAAATACTCTGTGTCCTCTGTTAACCAAGTTGTAGTAGTGCCTTAGCATTGGATAAGGATGTATTCCTCTATACCCAAATATCCTGTGCCCTCTGTTCCCTTACATCCAAGTCATTCATTGTCAAACAATTAATGGCTTAGATGTAAGGAAAATAGAGAGCACAGGGTATTTGGGTACAAGTGATCTGAAGGGCATTGGATATGCCAGAATCAATTATTGGCATATTGGATATGCCAGTATTGGATATGGTTCAAGGTGCAGATTATGCCAGAATCACTTATCACATGCACCAATCCTAACTCCAGCCAGTGGACTTCAATATGTAATAATATCATTCATATTCAAGCCGATGATATACCTTGTATCGCTAAATTGATACCATTGATGAATTTACTATGTGGCATCTCTGGGCCATATACAAATTCTGAGTCACTACTTTGGGCTTTTCTGGAATGATTTCAATTCCCAATAGTCAATTGCTTCATTGACAGGAAGGGTTTCCTTCCTATAAATACTCCATTTGACACTTTAAAGGTCACAAAAACATACTTGTTGATTATCTCTCTAGACCTTCAAAGCTTCTTTTGTTTTTCTCCTATTCTCTCAAACTTCTCATTCCATTATATTGGTTAATGGATTTTTCTCGGTTTTCCAGATACAAAAGGAGTTTCCTCCTTTGTATTCTACTCCTCCAACCACTCTCGAAGAACTCTACCCAGTTTTGCATCAGAGTTTATTTTATTATCTACATTTGGCACTTCTTAAACATGACATCCTTCCTCGTACTGACTTCTTTGATCCTACTCATCCATATTTCTTTCACACGAGATTTAGAAGTAGACAAAATACTATGAATACTTCTCGTCCAAGAACGGTCACGAGAATAAATACTGTACGGACTCAACAAAGGTAAAGAAGACTCACAAACACGATTTTCTATAGGTACATAAGTAATTTCTACAAGATTTTTAATTTTGTTTGATAACATACGCTTTACATTAGAAGGTAAAGAAGATATAGACAAAGTAGATGATAAATGAACAAGGTCGGAAGACAGTGTTTCCATAATTTCTTATAGGCTCTCTCCTTACTCACTTCTGTAAACAAGACTCAATATTATCCTCCTCACAAGATGCGAAGGTTGGCTATGTTTCCAAAGTTAAGCCATGCACTGTGTAGTAACTCTCTATAGCAAGGTTGCTAACAGGATCATGGTTTAGAAGACCAAAGGGCACAGTATATCAAAATTCTGGAATGGTTTCAACCCTTAGACAAGTGGTGCATTGATATGTCTCTTCAATTGACTCATCATCGTCTATGGAATTCATCAGTCGATAATTGCGATGTTTATGCCATTTATCTCATTCACCGTCCTTATGTGATAAGTATCTCACTATTAAGCAGATACAATAATTCCTTCGAATTGTTAATTACATTCGAGATTTCATACCACACGTGGCCGCTTATACTTCAAGCTTATCCAAGCTTTTGAAAAAGATTCCATCATCTTAGACAAAGGAACAAACTGAAGCTAACAAGCATCTAAAGCAACTTTGTCAGGATCCTCTGCCACTAAAGATTCCTGACCAAGGACAACGTGTCTTACAAACTGATGCTAGTAACACACATTGGGGTGTTGTACTCTTTGAAGAAATCAATGATTAAAGGCATTATTGCGGACATGCAAGTGGTTCATTTGGTTCCTCTTAATGCCACTATCATATCAGCTATAAGGAGATTCTTGCAGTAAAGAGAGGTATTGAGAAATTCACCTTCCACCTCACTCCTTATCATTGAAATGGATAACACCTCATTTCAAAAAATCCTTGACCAATCCAAGAATGAGATGATTCTTCTTCAGATGTTAATACAGAGATCGCAAACTTGGTATCTTCGTCCTCTTGAGATTGCTCCTCAATTAATTCTTCAAAGTCATTGTCAGAATGAATTGGCAGAACAGATTTGAGTTGTTTCTACAACTTGAGATCTTTCTTTATTTTTTAAGGACATTTATTTGCAAAGTGTCCATGTTGTCCATAAAGAAAACATTGAGTAGGCTTCTGTCGATATGAGGACTTTTTGAAGAACCGAACAAATCTTCTTTTTATACCACCGTTCTTCCTTTCATAGGATTTCTTCCAAGGCTTATAGCCTTCTTTCTTCCTATAGATCTTTCTCCTAGGGTAGACGTAATGAAGATGAGCTTTCTTCTTGTTATGACACTCACAAGTCTTTTTATCTTTGCATTTGATCTGGAGATAAGGCTTCTTACAAGCCGGTTTGAGAATTGGACCGCCTTTAATAATATTCTTGAACAAGGTATTTTGATCACATAACTTATGAAGAGAAGCTAATGCAACCTGATAGATTTCTCCAAGAGATATTGGTGACATGTCTCATTGTAGAGAAACTATGGTCCTTTGTAGTTCTGGTTGTAGTTCATCTGGAAGGGATGATATAAAAGTATATCACAAGTTAACATCATTCCATCCATTCAAAGATATATGATTCTGGATATCACGTTTATCAAGAAAACAAAATTTCATTACGAAGTATTCTTGACGGATTTGTTTGTCAATGAGCTGAAAATCACTAATGATTTTTTTGTGAATTATGCCAAGTAGTGCTCCAGCTGTAGTGACTTGAATATAATGAAGGCGTTGATAATCATTTATACTTTGCCACCATTCTCGCAAAGTACCAGTGAAATGAGATGTGAATTGACACAAAATATCTGGCAAATGATAATTAGGTCTGGTCATTTGAAGATCAATCCATGCACCAAATTCATGTATTCTATCCCTCCATTTCTTTAAGGGTAGATCATCAAATGTAAACCAAGGTTCTGAAGTAGGTTTGGCTGTAATAGGCTACACATGCTCAGTTGGTGTAGTTTTTGGTGCTGGTTTAGGTCTGAAAGGTTCAGTACCTATGGATTCTACTTCACTAATTTTAGGTTCAGCTTCAGTATATTGAGGCATAGTCATCAGAACATTGGATAACTCTGAAAAGTCAGTAAACTGTGCTGAAGAATCAGCTGAAGGTTCAGAAACTGGTTCAGATGATGACTCAGTAGTAACTTAGAGACTAGTTCAGATGGTGTTGTAGAAACTTCAGATGTATGAACAGAGGCTTCAAAACTAGCTTATATATGATCTGATTGAGAACTTGAATCTTCTGCAAGAGATTTAATGGTTAGAGTTGCAAGGAACTATGTCTATTTAGCTTTGTCCTTCTCAAGAGATGAGGTGGAAGGTGGAACTTTCGATGGAGACGTTGTAGGTGTATGAATCTGTAACAGTTTACTCCACTGGTTGACTGGTTCAAATGGTGTATATGAGGTTGATGGCTGAAGAACCTTTGAAGACTCAAAAACTCTTTGTTTAGGCAAATGATCAGATTTTTGGTTTGGTTTGACTTCTTTGGTTTCTCAGGAGTTGTCTGAGGATGTATGTACTGTCTAATCAAAGGATAATTGAATTTGAATACCTTTGAGTAGTTAGCTTCTTCTGGATACTTCTGATACTGAGGAGTCGGATATGTTGGTTGTGTATTTGGAAATTTTGAAGAGGATGAGCCATAGATTGTCTTTGATTGTGCAGAATGCATGTTAGCTTCCATTTTTTGCACAATTCCTTGTATCTTTTGTATCTCACGAACTTTAAAGTCGAAATCAGGCCCTACATAACGAGCAAAGATGTATTGTCAAAGTTCAGCATCAAGACGTTGAATATGAGTTTTATATGACTGGTACATCTATTGGATCTGTTTAGAAACTGCATCGACTTTAGTATGGGTAGCATGATTTTATTGACTTATTCCAGCCAGCTTAGAATCAATCCTTCTCAGAACTTTGTTATGTGCTACTGCGTCGGATGTTTACTAGTTGAGACCTTCATCAGATTGATTTGACACAAGTGTTCCTTGTGAAATATTTCCTATGGCTTGGATGTAAGGGTTATAGACAACCTGCTGTGAATCATCAGTACTCCTAGTTAATGAAGGAAAGTCTTCCTTGTATGACTTTGCCATCATACAGGGTAGAGGAGTAAGAGTCATAATAGGAACTTCTGGCATAGATCTGTATGTAGACGACTTCAACATCTCTCATAGAGCTTTAGGTCTGGATTGTTCTATCATTAAACCTATACCAGAGCTAGAATCGTCTAGATTTGGATCATCTCTAAGGGGATGATATTCACGAGAAGGCATATAGCGAGGTTTTGGATTTTTCTTCTTCCTTCTCCTTGAATAACGATCATCATCATCTTCACTATCTGACTCAAGATTGAGACAGATCTCATAATCTGGTTCACACATAGATGGGTCGACATCCTATACAAAATGTCCACGATGATGACTGACATAGACTAGATCTCCATTAGATTTAAAATAATGAATAGGAGGACCAGATTTACCTTCCGTATGAGAATATACAGGCTAGATCATAAGGATTATCCCAAATGTTGATGGTCCAGTTGGATCTTCATTGGGTTGTGCATAGATGGACTTAATAGTACCATCTCTTAAAGTCTTCAAAATCAGTGGAGTCGTCATATGAAAAGAGTGTCAATGAGGCACATGGAACACCTTTTGGTAGTTGGTGATCTATTCAGTAGGCATCAACTTTTCAAGCTCCTGTGCTAGTAGTTGCTTTGGGATCTGAATGATAGTGGTCTAATCATTGGAACAATCAGCGACCATGTATAGTACATCTGAAGTAGAATTCGGGAAATTAAGGTCTAAAGTATGCTTTTGTAGACGATAGATCATCTGGTGGTGTAGAGTAGCCATGACAGCTATAGGATCTTGATCTACTCTAGTGATCTGAATTTGAACTTGTAGTCATTCAGACAAAGTAGGATCATCCAACTTGATGTTGAAATCAGGTGCTATGGTCAAGATGACACTTTTGTTGTTGAGCGTTGTCAACAAGGTACTAATAAGAGCATTTTGGTACATTGTGTAGGCAATGTCCAGTAGAGATATCCTAGCTATCGCAGGTATTCCCTTTCTTCCATGAAGAGTAAGAACAAGTCGTATAGCTCCAACATGAAGATGTGGATGATTTTATTCCTTAAACAAGTTATTATCTTCTCAAAGTTTGATCTTAAGACAGGATTGTGGCAATTGGGTATTCACCCAGAAGAACATTACAAGACTGCATTCTGCATTCCCAATGCACAATATCAATGGACTGTTATGTCATTTAGACTTAAAGTTGCTCCATTAATATTTCAGAAATCCATTACAAAGATCTATGAGCCTATCCTTAATAGTGCATTGATTTACATTGATGATATCTTACTGCTCTCAAAGACCTATGAGGAACATATGGCCCTTCTGAAAAGATTTTTGGATCTCACTCGACAGAATAGCATTATGCTTTTGACCTCGAAAAGTATTATTGGCAACACAGAAATTGAATTCTTGGGTATGCAATTCAAAGATGGATTCTACCAGCCAGGTGACCTGGAAAGGATCAAATGACCAAATTAGCCCTCTAAACACCACATCGGCAACCATTCCACTTTAGGTTCTTGAGTTTTGCTGCGAGTGCAACAGGTTTTCTGGACACTGACTTAAAGTCTATAATGAAATGCGACACCAAAATTCAAGCAACTTCTAGCCTCAATGGTCATATTGACAAGTATTGTTTGGACAATAGAGAGTTACTACATCCTCCGTAGAGATTACAGAGTCATTGAATGTTTCCTAACTTTCTTCGTCAGCTTTTGTAATTAGAAGTCCTTTTGTACAGTTTGTATATGAAAATTCATTTATTGCTTTCATTCTATAACATATATATAGAGTACCTAAAAGCAATTTTTAACACCCTTAAATCTTCCTTCTTGAAATTATTTCTCATACAAAACTAGTTAACCAAATCATGTAAGTAAATTATAATAGAAGATACATGACATAGAAATTGGGCTTGTTTCCATAAATTTTAAGAGACACTACACTTAATATTACAGGTTTTATGGGAGGACCAACCCCAAAAGCTAACTTAAAAGGTGGGAGAGTCCATAGGCTTATAAACCTCACATCAGCCTCTCTTATTACTGATGAGAGACAACTAGATCGTAACATTTTATCACACTTCGTAGCCCAAGCACTGACAGGCTGGCTGTGCACTAGATCTTTTCTAGCCCTGGGTGAACACTATTATACTAGTGTCATCAGCAACACACCCACAGGTTGGCTATGCACTAGATCTTTTCTAGCCCCAGCAAACACTGCAATACTGGCATCACCACCTATAGGTGTGGCACAAGAACTTGAAGGAGTAGTGTTAGCTCTGATATCAATTGTTACAAGTCTTATGGGAGAACCAACCTCAAAAGCTAGCTTAAAGGGTGGGAGAGCCCATAAGCCTATAAACCCTACATCAGCCTCTCCTATTACCAATGTGGGACAATTAGACCATAACACTTGAAGAGATGATCTACTAGTTATGATTTTTCAGTACAGAGTACGCAGGTGGTAAGGAGGTTCATAAAATTTTAGATCCTATTTATAGTGTTTAATCTCTCTCGATATGCCAACTCAAGTATTAAGGCAAACACAGGAGCTCACTATTTTCATCCAAACTAAATTATGATTCTCTCCAAGAACTGTTAATAAAAATACCAGAAGGATGACAACTCTAGCTCTACTTTCTAATTGCAAGCTAAGGATATGCTCTTAAGTGCTTGATCTATGAAGTAGTTGTAATCATTTGAGCATTACTGAGAATTTGGCTCACCAAAGCATCATTAGGGATTATGTTTCTTAAGGCCTGCAACCTGATAATTACAGTGCTAAAAGAAGGTGGATTGTCCATTACCTAACTTAGAAAAGAATTTTGATATACTTTTGTCCCTTAATTTTAGCAAGCACACCATAGTCCAAGAGGAGTTATACCTTGGTTAAATGGACCAAAAGCTTGCAATGCTCAGATAATGTGAATCTATCCATTTGATCCACAATGCCTATTTATTAATGGCAATTCTCCAAATTCTCTTAGTTATGAGCACATAGTTAGTTTTTCTAATTGAGATAATTCTCAATCCCCCCCCCCCCCTTATCTTTAAGCAAACAAGGCTCATTCCATTTCACTTTCGCCCAAGTTCACTTAGAGTTGTCTCCTGCTCATAAGAACTATCTCATTAATCTTTCTATTCTCTTCCCTGTATTTATGGGGATAACAATATGTGAAGACTAATAGATATGTAAGTTGTTAACCATTAAATTAATAAATTGCATCCTTCCAGCTATTGATAAGTTCGTATTTCACCATTTGTAAATTCTTCTTTGAATCCTTTCTAAAAGTGGAACTCAATAGATAGAGGTCTCTTAGAAGAAATTAGGATTCTGAAATAAGTGATAAAGGGTTTCCTAGCTTTCACACATGTCAAATAAGTAAGCCAATTCGATATATATTCTGCAATTTCATATGTTATAATGTGACTCTTGTCTTTGTTGATAGAAAGACTTAAAATACTCTTGAATGAGTTCAAGGCAACCATTAAAACACTAATAAAAGAATCATTATCCTTGGAGAAGAAAATGAGTTTATCTGTAAATAAGAGGCTACTTATTTTTAGCTTTTTGCAATTTGAATGAAATCTAAAATTTTCCTCTTAGTGAATGACTAGCTTATTGAGTATGATTGACACCTTAATGCCTAAGGTGAAAAGGTAATGAGAAAGAGGATCTCCGTACCTCTAATCTCTAGCACTTTAGAGGAGATTAGTAGGCTTCCTATTAACTAGAATGTTATAGAACATTGTGGTGATGCATTGCTCAATCCAATGCACAAATCAATATAGAAATCTAAAAGATCTTAATGTATTAAGGATGAAGCTCTAGTCTATTGAGTCAAAGGCTTTACTGAAGTCAATTTTGATGGCACAATCCTTGCTAGAGTATTTCCTACTGTAATTTTTGAATAACTCTTATGCCAATAAGGTACTATCCCCACTCAATCTAGCCTTAATGAATTATGCTTGGGAGGAATCAATGTAATTTACAATAACATAATTAATTCTATCTGGAATTATTATTTCAATATCTTGAATATTATGTTGCAACATGAAATTGACATAGATTCTTTAAAGGTTAAAGGGGATTGTATCTTAGGAATTATATCACAACTATAATGATCAAATCTTTGGTTATAAGTTAGGATTTCTAGAAGAAGAATTTGTTTATCCCACCAAGTCCTGGGACTTTAATGGGATTGAGTGAAAAATAGCCTTTTAACATCATTAACATAAAATGGTTTTATTAGTTGTTCTTTCTCTCGAGGAGAATTTTGACAATAGAATTGAGAAGCTACACTAAGGATGAGTTGTAGGAAGAATAACCATAAGCAAAAGAGAAATATGCATAAGCATCTAGCTTCATCTTTGATAGAGATTCAATTATGGAACTATTATCACTCTTAAGAGATGTAATTTTATTAACATTCCTTCTATAGAATACTGATTTCTGAAAGAATGTCAAGTTCCTATCCCCTATCTTTAAACTATTAAATTTTAGATATTCGCTTCAAAATGGATTGAATAACAACTAAAGCTTGATTGTAACTCACCAAGGCATTCTAATTTGAGGGGCTCCTAAGCCCTTTAACATTCCATAATAATATAAACATTATGGAGAATATGAAAGATTCTTCTTCTTCTTCTTCTTCTTCTTCTTCTTCTTATTGGATTTCCTCTTAGCGACTTTCTTAAATTATGAAGCATTATCTTTACTTTTGCTTGGTGAGACTCAATCAATCTTAGTAAATCAAAAGACTTCATCTTTATCTCCTTCATCTCTGCCATATCCATACTTACCCTTTCCTTAAGTATTGATTTGGATCCCTTATGTTACATAGTTTTTATATTGCATAATAATATAGTCTATTCTGACTTTTATATATTGAAGAACCTGAGTCAGACCTGTTAAGACCATATTCCAATTTTTAGGGTTTGATCCCTTAAGGACTATAGTGATTAAATCATTCTTCCTTTTATCATTTTCCTCTTCTTCTTTTTGACTGATAATCTCTTTATTAGACACTTATGTAGAAATTACTTAATTATGGACATGCTCCTTTGAGCCTAGACGCATCAACTCATCAAATGTCCCTGTATTGAACATTTTTCTTGTTAGCTTCCAAGTTCCATTTTACTTTACTAATTTTGGTTTCCATGAGCAAAAGATAAGAACCATAACCTTAAAAAAGTTGTGTTGTCATCCAATCTCAAAAGAGGAATTTCATTTGGGAGACTTTGTTGAGTGTCAATAAGAACATATATTTTTACATGTAAATGATCGTGCATATCTCAGAAACCTTATAATTTACTATAAAAGGACGAGAATGGAGGCAAATAAGGAGAGTCAAGTTATGCAACATATTTAAGACATTAGACACTTAGAGGGGCGATGATCTTGATCAAGGGACAAGGAGAGCACGAAGCTAACATCAAAAGAGATCTAATAGAAAGTAAATCAAACCTCAAACTTGTAAAAAGATTCAATAGAAGAAAAAGGGAAATTTAGAATTATGATTCATTTGTTTTCTATTAGTTTCACTTCATGTTTATGTTTAATTTCGTTTTCTGTGATTAGTAACTAAACTTGTTTAGTGTCTACGTGTGAAGAACCGTAGTTTGGGATAATAATATATGTTGATCTTTTATGTAATGCAATTATATTGATTGATTTATTGTGATTCAATTATACTGTTTTATTCTTGTTTTAATATATCTGAAATATTAGTGCATTATTTGATTTAATATGATTAAGATTGAGAAATCCACTTGTATGCATAGATCTACCATAATTGAAAAGAGTTGTATGCAAACTTAGAGATAGGTCGACATAAATCCTCTAGATTGAGGTCAAACTTAATAGCGAAATTCATAAATCAATAATGCAATCTTATGGGTTTTAACTAGAAAGATTTTTGTTAATCAACTGATGCATTAGTTTAGAGTAGTATCGAGAGAGTAATTATTATAAGATAGGAATTTTCACGGTCCAATAATTAATGACTTAATTGCATAATAAAAGGTTAATTATTCAATGATTTTTAGGAGAGTTCATCACCTAGACACTATTATTTGATATTTAGTTTTCTAAGTAATTTCCTTGTCCTACATTCAATATTGTTTCCAATCTTAGTTTCATTATTTAGCTTTATTTTTAATTAAAAACCAAATCTGATTCCTAGGCTCGATAATAGGAAAGGGGTAACTACTAGTTCTTATCATCTTCGTATGATCCCGTACTTACCTGTGCTAGCTATAAATATGTCATGCACTTGTAGTAAATTTAACTATTGGTATAAAAACAACCAATCAAAATGTGACTAGAAAAAGAAAAATAAAGAGTGAGAAGCCAAAAAGAAGAAATTAGAAATAACAAGAAAGAAAGGAAGGAGCTAACAAGCTTGGAGAAGAGCCAAGGGGCAGTACCAGAGGAGTAAAGATGAAAGTAACTAGAACAAGAAAAAGAAATGAGTAAAGTCTTCTATTTGCTTCCTTAATGGTTTGCCCCAACTTTTAAAATCTTTTATACAAATTAGTAAACTAAAGATTAACTTTTGGATTGATTACTAAAGGCTTTCTCATTTAATTATATTTTTATTTTAAAATTCAATAAAAAATTAATTGGTTGATTTTTAAATTTTCTATTTTCGTAGGTTGTGAAAATATTTAATAAATATAATTTAAATATTGAAAATGATCATTTATAAAATATAAAAAAGTCAATTATAAATATTAAAGGCTTAAATAATTAAATATATTAATAAACAACTATTTTTTAAATAATAAAATTGTATTAAAATAATGACTTTATCATTAATATCCATTTTTTATAAATAAAAGAAATTCATTTAGTAAGAAACATACATTAAGATCATTAATAAATATTGTATAAAAACTAAAATAAAATTAGTTAATTAGTTAGTTTTATAGAATTAATTTAATATTTAATATTTAATTATTATTAATAATAAAAGTGTAATTACATTGATATTAACAATGAAATATATTGTTGTTTTTGTTTAAAAATACAACAACAACCTAGTAAAAATCTTTCTGATAATTAAGGTCTGGTAAGGCCCGGTAGTATGCAGCCTTACTCCTAACTAGTTCTAAAATAACAAAAATTATTTTACTAATTTTTAGAGAATGTTCAGATGTTTCCTTTGGTTAAGTAAAGTTAATGGTGAATATGTAGCCAAATTTACACAGAAGAAGGTATATCTACCAAAGTAGGACGTGTTTGAATGTCACTTCTTTGAAGATAAGCAATAGACCTATGATGTTGAAGAGAATGAAGAGGACTTTAACAACAAAGAATCCCTTTTGTTTAAATGAATCCATACATAATATTCAAAGCAGAAGAACTTTTGGAGTTGTAAACCCAAGAATGATATCTCATGGATAATGTTTAACATTTTCAACATAAGCACTCTCATTAGAAGAATATTCCAAACTAGGCTTAGAGATAGCTTCCTTACTAAATTTTGGTCTAATAACTAGAGTTCCTTGGTACTTTTGTATGATGTTTATGCTTTTTCTCAACTTTAAGGACTTGTCCCTCATAACACCTCAATTAAATAATTTCTTCTAAATAATCTCTATGACTATGAACACTAGAGAGGAACTTACTGCCATTACTTCAAACTACTCCCGTTTTTCTATAAAAGTGATAAGGTTATTTGGAATATTTATTCTTCAGGAATCTTCACCAACTAGTCTTATAGAAATCATTTGAGGAATATGGCACCTAGAGTTAAATGGAGAAGAATAATGTGGTATTTCCAAGCTATCATGAAGATCTCATTCATTCTCTAATTGGCTATCAAAATTAGCATATTCACTTATGATAGGATTCCCTAGAGTCATTCAGACTGTAGTATATCCTACATATATTTAGCGATGATAATTTTGTGTTATCAGTAAATTTAGCGGCAAAAGGTTTGTTGCGATCAATAAATGTAGCGATAGGTAAGGTTCCTTCATCTGTAAATTCACAACTAATTTTACCGCTGGATCTTAGTTGTCCGTTGGTAAGTTCACTACATTTTACCGACAGATTTTAGTGGCCTGTTGGTAAATTCACTTCATTTTACCTACAGATTTTATTTTTCTGTCAGTAAATTTACTGATATTATTCTTTTTTAAATTTTGCCTGCATTTAATTTTATTTGATAATCTTATGATTGATGTATAATTTATACAATTATCAGTTATCTGTTGATACTAATTTGATTTGTTTCTACATTTAATTTGTTAAAACAAAAAGTTGATTGATAATATAAAGTAAAAACTATCTTAATTGATAATAAAAAATTATCGTCTACAATAATAAGTATTTAGTTTATAAAAAAGACTACAACTATGCTATTTATTTGGTGAATGCAGATGCTCTGAATGTTGTGATGAGGTGCTGCTCTTCTCCTTTAACTCATCCATCTCATTACGGAGCTAGGTTATGTACTCCATCGACTGTTGCAATTAAGTTGCCAGTGCCTATACTGTGTTTCGAAGCTCATGGACTTCATTAGATATGGACCACCTACTAGATGTTATTGTACTAGATGTGGAGGATTGTGAATAACATGTGTTCGCAAATAAACCTAAGTTGAAGATCCTTCCACGATGATCCCTACCACCCACTGCATAAAGATATGTTTGACTCTCATCAACATCTTCAGACTGTTGAGACTGTCATTGAATGCTTTCTTGTATTTGGTCCTATCATAAGGCAATGTTTATGTTAATAAGTGATAATTATTAAGCATTAATATTAAAGCATAAATTTCATATACATTTAGTTCTTTACATTTGGTGTTAACGAAGTTCACACCGTCATGCTTCTTAGTGTAAGTGTGCAAAAAAAGCTGACAAAGTGTAGGCTTCCTGTCTATAGATTTTTCTTGCATCAGAATAAAATGTTATAAGTGAACTACAATTTACAAGAATTTTAGCAAAATTTTCCCTATTTTTATGATATTTACCCCCTGTTGAACAAAGAAAGTAACTTAACAACATAATCATATATGACATCAGACATTTATAATATTATCATTCTACATAATACACATATTTTCATTCCAAAATTCACACTTCAAAGTAAATTGAAATATATCAAAGTAAAAAAAATCAGAATATAAGTGTAAAGTGTAGATACTTACAAGTCTCTCTGCATGCTCGTGGTGGGTAATAGATCCTCCAGTGTGCACGAGAAGACTCTCTCTCCCCGATCCTCCACATTTGTTGGTAGAATTATGCTCTGAAATAGACATTGCCTCTGGTGATGTCCATTATTGCTGCCAACGACTCCATAGTTCTTCAGAAATATAAAAAGGTCGTACACCAGTCTTGTGTATCGCAACAACAAAGTCTTTATAACGTGTACGAGCTCGTCTCTCCCACACTTTATAAATAACTGCGTCAAATTCAGAATCCCAACAAATTCTTTATGAAAAAAGGAAAAACATACGATAAGAACTTATAATTGACAATATTTATCAAATTAATGTATTAAAATTAATTACAAAAAAGAAAAAAAATATTTTTTGTAACTCAAACTCCTGATAATAAAAAACCTTTGTCACTTGAGAGATATTCTTCCATATATAACCCTCAAGATCAATCTTCTCATTGAACTTCGATATCATGTTTCTTGAGCACAGTTCAAATGGAATCAATCTAATATAAAAACAATTTTATATCATTTTTAAATTTAAACCTATAACTTAATTATAAACATATGGTGTTTCATGCATTTTCACTTACAGATTGTTAACAATTGTGATGTAAGTTCTTCCATCAACTCCTCAGCTCCAGGTTAGAGGCTGTCTCCTTCTTCCACAACATTTACCCCTTATATCTCTATCGGTATAGGGGTGGTGGATGATATAAAGCTGGTGGATGATGTAGTAGTAGGTACGGAAGGTGATGCCTCATCTGTATGTGTAGTAGCTGGAGGTACAAAATCCGATTCTATTGCAGCTGCAGAATGCGATGCTTTAAATGGAAAGTAACTAACTCCAAATCGTGATCTAAACCTTGTCGCATCATATCCTGTTTTCTCTTTGGTGACATATTTTAACTTGAAATTTATATTTTATTAAATATTTTATAAATATAACAATTTCAATTTAATATATAACAATATATTGTTGATTCAATAATTAATTTATTGAATATAATATTCTTAGTTATTCTTATATAACATATGTTTATGGCAAGTTCCTAATTAGATAATATCTTGACTTTCACTTAACATGAAAAAGTGCATGTCTTAATTCCCATCAGTCATAGGTTAAGGAAAAACATATAAGCATTAAATGAGACAAATTTTCCTTATCAGCCTAGAAATGATGAAGGCAAAAAGGTAAGGCGAAACTAAAAGTTCAAAGAAAATTTGGAAAAATGTGAAATCGTTAACCATGTTGTTTTTAATATATATGCAAAAGTGAAAGAAAAACCAACCCAACTTGTCTAACGTCAACTTGCAGCAACCAACCATGCTTAACATTGCTCTTATTACTCATCATCATCATCAAAATCAATTTTTAATACCTTCTCCCATGACTGTTATAGACTCTAGTTATCTAATGTAATCATTGGTCTAAAAGGAATAGTGGTTCTTAATCCTGAACCTAAATTAAAGAGTGTGTTTGTACCTATAACTAATCATCACAATCTAGTCCCAAGTCAGAATCACCAACAACATGATGAAATAATGACCTTTTGGAAGTGTAATAGCCATGGCATAAGCTACGACGATCACGTGACAACGACATATGAATATTATTCCATGGTGAACCACAATGTGAATCTTAATATGCATTATTAGTTTGTTTTTTATTTGAATAAAGTAGTTTATTTTATGCTATATTTTTACTTATTCTTATAATTTTTACTTCTTATTTATTATATATTTGTTTTATAAAGATTTAATGCCTTGACCCTTAGGGTATGTTTGGATGTGGGTGGAGGGATGGAAGGGAATGGAATGGAATGACCCAAATGACTTAGGCCATTGTTTGAGAGTCTATTTTGAAACAAGATTGAATGGCAATTGATGACTTTGGAAGCCATCATTTGCCATCCAAAATCCAATATTTTGTGACCTCCCAAATTGGGGGGTCAGGGATGGAATGGTATGGCTTACCTTCCAAACCCTAATTTAATGACAAAAACACCCTCAAAAAATTAATGAAGTTACAACCCCAGTCTTGCAAATACCTACGCGGCTACATGTTACTACGTCCATTGTGTTTCTCCTTCAACTGGCGTCTTCCATTGACGAACGTTTTCCTCCACAGCTACTAGGGTCACCTGTCTTAGTTTCATCAGGTAAGCATCGACTATTCTTCTGTGTTCATCTTCTTGACACTTTTTGTATGTGAAGAAATCATAAATTTTTATTGATG
>JANZLX010000001.1:10663907-10676344 GCA_025531955.1 Erythroxylum orinocense
AGATGGTTATCTAAAATTTCCTTCAATATGGTACTTTGCATATTGTTTAATATACTTTAAAAATTATTTAGCATAAAAATTTTATTATAAAATTAAATATAGTTAAAATTAATAAAAGTGTTTTTTATTTTTATGTTGCCAAACAGTTTACTGTGTGAAGCTCTTTTTAAAAAGCTGTTTTTTTAATTGACAGCCAAACAGCTAATTGGCTTTTAAAAAAAACTCTTCTCAGAAAAGCTCTACTGACAAAAGCTTTACTGATAAAAGCTCAACTAAACGGGCCCTAAGCATCTAAACGATTATGGTAACTAAGGGTAAAGAGTTCTCCGAAACTATAACACGAAGCAAGACATAATCTTTAATTTGGCTAAAATGTCAAGTAATTTCATGAGCTCATTTCAACTAAACTTCCATACTATTAACGTCAATAGGTCATCATCAAGTCACCAAGAACTAGAAACACTATTAGAAGTTCTTAACGTATTTATGAAAATATTATGTGATGACTATATTTTTCAAAGGTCAGCATTGTCAATAACAATTTAGACACTTACAAGATGCTACCATAAAAGTATTATCAAGGTTAAAGGGGGGAAACAGTAAGCAGATAATGCACTTACAAATCAAAGAAGGTAAGCCAAGAATCCAGTAAAAATTTATAGGCATAACAAAAGCAGATGCAACGAGGGTGGCGAGGACGTCCGGTGGCATAAGAGATAGAGGAGGGGGGCTTCGGTAGTGATAGAGATGAGGACGTTGGGATGACGAGGACGCGTGGTGGGACGATAAGGACGATGGGATGGTGAGGACGCGCGATGAGACAAGGAGGACGACGACAACAAAAGAGAGAAAAATAGTCAAATGCGAGAACGAAAATGAAAACGAAAACAGAGGAGGTGAAGGGGGTTATAGTAGTTTTAGGTTAAACGAAAACGAAACCAAACGATGTCATTTTTGTTTTATTAAAAACGTTAAAGCCGAAGCAAACGATGACGTTCACCTCTAAAATTTACTCACAAAAATGTATTTCTTCAATAAACCCAAAACTTATTTATTTCGTTACGCATTCTCGCCTTCTTTGACAACAGAAATTTTCTACCGTCGCTATATTTCATCAAAAAATTTACCGAGATAATTTCCCTTCATATTTACCGATGGATTTTTTTCGTCGCAAAATGAAATTTTTTCTTTACAATTTTACTGATGGAACATGATTTTCTGTCAATAGTTTGCTACGGTTTAGTTTCTATCGGTAATTTTTCATCACTAATCACTAATTTTCTTGTAGTGGAAAGTGATGTCTCATCTACATGTGTAGTAGCTAGAGATACAACATCTGATTCTGTTTCAGCTGCAGAATGTAACGCTTCACTTAGAAAGTAACTAATCGTGGTCTAAACCTTGGTTGCATCATATCATGTTTTCTCTTTAGTGGCATATTTTAACCTAAAATTCATATTTTTATTGAATATTCCAAAAGTATAACAATTTAAATTAAATATATAACAACATATTGTTGATTCAATAATTGATTTATTGAATATAATATTCTATTCCAAACAAAAATTAATCACTATCAACACCTAATTGTAAATTAAAATCATCATCTTCTTCTTTTTCTAAAGAATTAGAATCAAACTTAGGCTCCTTTTCAGATCTCTCGCCCTTCTCATCGACTCTAGATGAAATTTCAACATATTCATTATTAGGATATGTTAAAATTTTAATACTATGGTACGTGGCCTTGTTTAAACCTGTGATTCAAGAAAGCAAATTCTCGTTGTGACTCCTAGGTTGTAGAATTTTTCACCGATAAGCCTCATAGGAGCTACATCACAGGTTTCCAACCTATGTATCATCCTAGGGATTTATTATGCCTCAAATCATTCATAAAATCTCAAACTCATTCCACATACAGTAAATACTTATGTAATCATACATCTACTCATCAATGATTCAAACAAAACCCAAACATAAATACTTAGACTATTAAAGAAGAACATAAAAACTCATTAATGATTATAAGAATATTCTAAACAATAATACAAAATTAAGACTTCCTTTGCATTCACACAAAACCCAAACACGTTATAATCATATTATTAAAGCAACATATATAGTAGACATTAATTGGTCGGCTTACCTGGATAGACGGACAATTACAAACTACAAAAAAGAAGGATGAGCGACACTTTTCAATACAAAACAGCCAGCGAAAATGAATATTTCATATTTAATATAATATACTTGTTCAATAGTTTTGTTATATTTTTAATATATTAAAGCAAGCAAATCATAAAATAAGGCAATCTTGGTTTTGATATATAATGCAATATAGAAAAAATTTATTATTTAAGCTAAAACACAAACATACAATGCTAATTAATTAACCGGTGGGAATGCGCCACTATTTGAAAAGGACTACAATTGATGTAGAAATTTTTTATTACAATGAATAAATTAATTAAAAAAATCACACTGCTTATTTATATATAATTGAAAAGTCAAAAGTTTGTAGTTCAGTATCTATTTCAACGAAAACCAAAAATTGTAAATCATTGAGAGATAGACAAATTATAGTTCACTATTAGGGTTCAACCATTGCACGGAAATTATAATGAAACAGAGCATAATCAAATTAAAGCTCATTCTTAGGGCACGATACTGTCTCAATTTGCATGTAACATTGACGAGAGTTTTTCTTCTTTGCAATATGTTGTCTCAATTAGAATGTAATCATTGATGAGAGTTTTTCTTCTCTGCTCGCTAACAGAGCTTGAATCAAAGGAAAAGAAGTTCCACTTTGTTTAATCCAAAGAAAATCCGAATGACTAACAGAATTTGAAAAATCTTTCATCTCACCACTAGTTTACAGTAGCTGCGTTTTAATTGAGAAACATAACCGCAAAGCACCCAAGCAAGCACAAGAAGCACACCAGAATGGACGACCCATGCTGACAATGTCGACATTTTCTTTTGATTAAGCAAAATAGAAGATTTAGACCCAAACATGAAATTATATAAATAAGCAATGTGATTTTAGAGACAATGAGGACGCACGGTGGGACGACAAGGACGATAGGAAGACGAGGATGCGTGGTGGGACGGAGACGACAAAAGAGAGAAAAAAAGGTAAATTTGATGGAGGAGGGAGAAGTGGGGGTTTTGGTAGTTTTAGGTTAAATGAAAACGACATCGTTTAGTTTAGCAGCCCCCACTTTTTAACCAAACGATGTTGTTTTTATTTTCTTAAAAACGTTGAAAATAAAGCAAATAATGACATTTACTCTAAAATTTACCAACCGAAATTATTTCGTTGGTAAACTCAAAACTTATTTATTCCACCAAGTATCCCGCCTTCTTTGCTGAAGGAAATTTTCTACTGTCGTTATATTCCGTCGAAAAATTTTTCGGGATAATTTCCCTCTATATTTATTGATGGATATTTGTTCTGTTACAAAATAAAAATGTTCTCGACAATTTTACCGTCAAAACATAATTTTTCGTCGATAATTTGCGATGGTTTCATTTCCGTTGGTAATTTTTCATTGTTAATTACTAATTTTCTTGTAGTGTTGCCTACATCAATTTCTAAGACTCTTATTGAAATTCTATTATACTTCTTCTTTGAAAGTGAAGAATAATTTTTGTACAATATTTATCAATAAAGAAGAACCTCTCTTATAATCTTCTTTTAAAGTGAAAAGGAACCTTAATCTCATTGAAATTACCCTTGAGTATAATAATATATTCCCCGAACCAAAATATTACCAATCGAAGTTCATCATTTTATCACTTGAAAATTATAAAATGGTTCGTTAGCATAAATATGAGATAATAATACTTAAATGATTGAAAAACACTTAAAATGTGTACATATAATACCCAAAACTTTCTTGATGTTAAAACTAATGAGAAAACACCTTTTTATAATACTTTGGGACTCTTTTTAGCCGTTAGAGCCAAGAACTTGCCGTTGCAATAACTATATATATAGTAAGCTTTAGATTCATTAGTTGTTGGAAGACTAGTTAACCAGTAGTCATATTGGTCAACCAATACATCAACCAATGTTATAGAAAACTTATGGTATATCAAATTTAACAACTTTAACTTATATTGATCGGCTTCTAACTTATGTAGGTTGAACAATCACCCCAAAAATAAGATTTTAGCACATTCAATTGCTTAAACTCAAATTGATTAATGCAATATGAATTCAAAACTTTCCAAAATGTTCCCCAAACCTTGTTTTAAAGATCAAGATGCGTTTTATATAAAAAATCAAATTCTTCAATATCTCTTGATGAAAGAAAATACCATACAATGACATTATATCAAATGTTTATTTATGAATAGCCTTTTGGATCATCAAGTTAATAAAATGACATTACATATAATAATACAAAATATAAAATTAACCTTCATAAGCTTTTATCTTCGTTTGATCTTCTTTTCGTTGGTTGTAAACGTCAACTTTTCTTGTTTAACTTCATACACTATTTTTTAACGTTTATTTTGCTCTAATATTTTTTTTATCAAAATAATAAACATCTTAGGAGTAATTATGTTTTATTATCATCGAAAACTCAATTGGAACCTGTCTTACTTCAATAAATCTCATTAAAACCTATTTGGCCTATTTCCCCTCAGTCTAAAAAGTTTGAAACTTGTTCTTCCTTTCCTGTGTCTAAGAACTCCTTATCCTGCATTACTTCCGTAATTTATTTAAGAGTTCTAAGATTGTTTAGACTCAAATCTTTTCTTAATCTCACTATTTATTAGATCATGCTCAAAAGTATACCAAACTCTTGAATTGCACTTACTATTGCAAATTCCAGTCCACCAAACTCTTGAACTGCACTTGTTGTTACAAACTTAGCTTTTAAAGTACTTAGAAATATTTCAAAACAGTGATGCTTTAAGACATTTTGTTTATTTTCCAACTTAATGATGTTCAAATGATTTAAGAGGAATTACTTTAGCAGAGAAACGTTTTAAGATATTCTTTGAGTTGCTCAACTCTTAAAAAAAGATATTAGATTATTAAAAAAAATGC
This sequence comes from Erythroxylum orinocense, assembly GCA_025531955.1. Classification (NCBI taxonomy): domain Eukaryota; kingdom Viridiplantae; phylum Streptophyta; class Magnoliopsida; order Malpighiales; family Erythroxylaceae; genus Erythroxylum; species Erythroxylum orinocense. Next base: position 10,668,967 of record JANZLX010000001.1, read on the forward strand.
CTGATTCTTTGACAAGAAAAGAGGAATAAGACTCCTATTTTTTAAAGGGAATTAAGTAAATTATAATTTATTATGAATAAATTAAGTTTATTAAAATTTAATATAATTAAAAATAAACTTAAATTAATTTAAGATTATATTAAAAAGTGGATTCTATTATGTCATGCATATTAAACAATAGATTAGAACCTATATTTTAAATAAAAATATTCAAATTTTATTTTAAATGTTTTGTCGGAGCTTACTTTAAACCGCCGTCTAACTTGTATTTTTGTTAAAACGAACCGAAAAGAATGGGAAGTTTGCTTCAAAACGATGCGTTTCTCTGAAACTTGCTTAGGTTTTATGTAGTTTGGAGAGAGGCCTCGACAGAGCAGCAGAAAACAAGCCTAGGAGGACGAGATAGAGAGAGATTAAGGGCACAATAATACTGATTATTCTTTTCAACTTAATTTCCAATGGGTGAGCATTGATTGTTTCTTTTTGTTTTCTTTTTCAATCTATGGATTTTTATTTAAGGGGGTTTATCCATATTCTTTGTGTGTTTTTTTTTCTTTTTTTTTCGCTGATATTGCTACATTTTAGTAATAGATTTATCAACTTTAGTTGAAATTGTGAATACCCTGAACGTAAAAGGAGTTTTTGGTTAATTTTTGATGGGTTTTTCAGTTTTCGGTGATTAAAGTTTGATTGTATTAAGTAACAATTGAAGCAAACGTGTGAATGATATTGACTAAACTTTGTGAATTAGAATACGAGCTTTATGCGACATATTATCTGAATCAAGCTGGTATACGTTGAAAGGTTTAAAAGTTTGTTTTCAAATATTGGACTTTCATCGACTTCATACTATCTTATGACTGCTTTCACGTTGTCAATTATGTTATTATGTCTTGAACTATGTGGGCAGACTGTGGACAGGAGCAGGCAATGGAAATTGAAGCATTGGAAGCTATACTTATGGATGATTTCAAAGGTATGTAATGTTTCAAAGTCCTCTGATTGGAAGTGGTGCCATATTCTGCATTGTTAGCGTCACAGGTAATCTGGCAATACCTCTTTTCTGACCCCAGAAATTCATTCCAGTGAGAGTGGACTAAATACTTCAAATCGGTGTTTCCAAGTTACAGTAACCCTACAGGTTCACTTTCCTTCTTGACTTAGTCTTTGTTGCTTCCAGATAGAATATTCTACCTTTGCATTCATTAGATCTTTGCATGATAACATTGTAGTGGCAGCAACTATTGATAGAATATTCTACCTTTTCACTAGACTTGATTTTCAATGTTTAAGGATGAGAATGTGTGATACTATTCATATTTCTTTCGATGAAGTTGGTAATTTACTAATCATGTTTTTTGTTTCATGTTATCTGTCCTGTCATGCTGGCATGTATGACAATGCTGACTTGGTATAAATTGCATCAATTTACCTATTTTTATGGTACTCCATTGTGACAATGTTGGTTAATTCTGAAAACATAATATAGAAAATAATGGATTGGACTGAAATAACATTAGCTGTACAATCCAGGTAGTGTCTGTTGTTCATCTTTGGCTGAAAGCAGATCTCAACTTATTTCAGCTATAGTTTGAAAAGACTTAGATCCATTCATTTGTGTTTGTCCCCCTTCAGAACTTCAGTATTGAACTATGTGTCCTCTTCCCTAACCCATTATGAGCTATGTGTCTGTACCTCGTGTAACTTTGTTGTTACATGTTCAATAGGATGATGAGGCGGATGAGTCAACTAACATTCCAGGTATTTTTTCTTGTGCCATGCAATGCCCTTTTTTTCCCCTTTTTTTTTTCCATATGATATAACTCTACAAGCAATATATTTTACTCCTTTGGAGCTTTTAACTGACTTTTGTACTTCTCTCATTGTTTCCTATGCTTTTTCTCTAAACAATTTTCAGTTGTGCTGGCGCTGGTTTTCTCACACACACAAAGGTATCCAGATGAACCTCCATTATTGAATGTGAAAAGGTATGCTTATTCTTATGCACATCTTTATGCAAAAGCTACCCTTTTACAGTAGTGCCTTGCTCAGTAGTTTAGAAAATAACGCAACAAGAAAATTGGCTTTTTCTTTGCGTTGTAACTCAATTTGTTTTTTTTAAAGAAAATAACAAATTGTAACTCAAATCAATAATTACTGATACTGAAAAAATATAAACGGAGCATACAGTTGAACCATGTTAAGTACCATCTGACTTGTTCCCCCTTACTTCTCATTTTGTGCCAGCATACGTGGTATACAAGTAGCTGATCTTAAAGCTTTGAAGGAAAAGCTTGAACAAGAGGTAATCATGTGAAGTCGTCCCTTTTCTATGATAATCTAATATAATAAAGTACAGATAACCCCTAAAATCTGCTACATAAGTATTAAAACTAAGATGAATTAGGATCTTTCTTATGGTGGAAGCATAAAATACTCAGCAAAGTGGGCTAGCTTGGAAGTCCAAGTTCCTAAGATAAAATATTTAGTACCTTAAAAAGATAATTGTTGGTTGTTTGGTTAGAAAGATGTTCTTATTCCTAATAATTATGTTTTGCAGGCAAGTGAAAATCTTGGCATGGCTATGATCTACACTCTAGTAACATCAGCTAAAGAATGGTTGTCTGAAAGTTATGGCCAGGACAGTAATAATGACAGTCTGCAAGATGAGGAGGCAGTAAAAGATGAGGTATAGATTCCTTGTTTCTGAATTCTTCTTGTTGGGTGTTCATGTTCTAATTACTGTCAAGTGTGATTGTTAACCCAACCCTGCTTGACTAAACAGTTAGCCAAGTCATTTTGCATTGAAGTTCTAGATGTCTGCTATAATGTCATAATTAATTTTTAAGGCTCGGTGTTCATTGTTTGACAGGTAATAATACCGCATGGAGAACCTGTTACTGTTGATACTTTTCTAGCTTGGAGAGAAAGATTTGAAGCAGAGTTGGCACTTGAAAGAGCCAAGTAAGTTTTACATTATGAATACTTTCATGGAACCTTTGTTTATTTCCAGATCTTCTGGCCTTGTTGTCATCTTGCCATATTTGACAACGTCTTGTACCTTTTGCCTTCAAATATATAATGATACTGGCGAGTCTTCCCTTTTTAATTTAGTGATTTCCACAAATTTTCAGGTTGATGCCTGAATCTGCGCTTACCGCCCCTAAGGAGAAGAAGCTTACTGGAAGACAGTGGTTTGAAAGTGGCAGAGCGGTATGTTTGTTTTTTGCCCCCAACTGTCCTTCCCATTCAAAGATATGTCAAATTAAGGATATATGTCTAGGGCTCGAGACCATTCTTAAAATGGATATAATGTTCGCAACATCTGAAATAAAGGATTGCAGCATATGTAGAGCAATAGAAAGTAATATTGGTTTCTTTCACAGAAAGGTACAGCCCCAGTCAATGAAGGATCCGAAGAGGAAGAGGATGAAGATATTGATTTTGATGATGATGATTTTGAAGGTGATACATTTACTTTCTTAAGTTGCAAACTATACTCATGTTTTTTTAGAATAAACAAGTGGATTTTAAAGAATGATTGCATGGAAAGCTGATCATCGGATATAATGGCAGATGATGAAGAGGATATGCTCGAGCACTACCTGGCAGAAAAGTCTGATTCATCTTCAAGAAGAGGCAACTAAATTGAAACGTTTGGTGTTGTTATTCAAGAAATTGAGCGACTATCGAAGCACCACATTGAGTTACAAGTTTTTGTCAGCCTTTTTATGTATCGTCTCAGTATTTATTGATGAAAAGTAGAGGTATGTATATTAGCTGTTAAGTACCTTCTTATCAATGTCCGAAACGAGATCAGCAAAAGAACTCCCTCCTTTTGGAGTATTCCTCGAGCACGCTGCATGCCGTGTGTTACAGAGACTTTAGTAAGAAGTAAAGTTCATGTTCACACCAAAATAGAACTCTCTGCACGACAGTCGATCACGATCACGATCACGAACAATTAAACTCGGGTTTTTCGAATTCTGTTTTTAAAATATTTCACTTTAAGGAAACAAATGGATTTACTTTGCGAAAGAAATGAATATTAGCAAAAGAGAGTGGATGCAGGAAAGTGTCAACTAACTTTTATTTATTTATAACAGTTAGAATGCACAATGCTTCAACTCTTCCTGTGTTGAAAGCTCTTTTTTAAATGAGTTATAAGCCTTTGTTAAAATGGTCTATTTTGTTAAAATGAACTGTTGATAGGCCTTTAGAGATTTGAGGGGTAAGAACTAAGCAACAAAAGGTTACTAACGAGCCGTTTGGAAACTTTCAAATTTAATTTACTAACGAATTGAATTTAATTATACTAATGAGATTGAATTGAATTTAATATATATTGTTTAGAATAAACTTAGTAATATTGTAATTGAATTTAATTACACTGTCCGGAATACAATCAAATTGAGTTCAATTATTTTATATGACATTTTTACTTTTAACTAAAAAATAATCTTATTAAATAATAAATATTAACACTTATATAGAGCAAGTTATAAACATTAATTTCATTATAAGTGATATCATAAAAAAAAAGTTCATTATTAAAATGAAAATAAAAAATTGATTGCAAATGACATTAGGCTAGACCGAACTATGAAGACAATAAAAAACTATTATAATTTGGAAGCTTAAAAATGTATGAACGAGCAGTAGTTCTTTTGCGTTGACAACTATAAGAGATCCTGAGACTTACTCACGCTCATACCTTTACTATCAACTAAAAAGTACCGTAAAAAATGTAGAATTCAATGCTTCCTATGCATAAGATCGAAGAAACTGATTCAACCTCCTGAGAATCTTTCAATTTAGTGTCCATTCTCCGTTTTCTTTTGTGTTAATTTTTCTTTTTTTCTTTTTTCCCCCTTCTTTTCATGGTCCCACTTCCTAGGTGATTGATGCATATAAATCTATAAACCCAATTCTCTCGAGTTCTACATCACAATATTCTACCTTCTCATCACACATTGATGAGTATTTGGTTAATCAAAATTGTAACTATTCTTAATAAGTTTTCATGAAAAGTTAAGCTACTCATAAGTTTGGTAGGTTTTTATTTGACAAACATTATTTTTGTTACTTTTTATGGACATAAACCTAGCATTTTTGCGCGGAGGCAAATGTTTGTGATGATTCGGTTACTCAACTAGGTCATATCTTTATTAGACAACTTAGTTGGAACATTATTATAGCCTTTTGATGCAAAGACAAACACTTGTGATGAATGTCGATCTAGTTACTCAGCCACATCACATTCTCAACTGGCTACTAGCTCTATTTATAGCCTGAAGGCCAGCGGAATAGTTATTTAATTAAAATTTATACTTAAAAAAAACACATTTTTAACACATTACCTACACTATTGTTTTTGCTATTCATTCTCATGAAAATATACTAACAATGCTACTTATTTGATTGTCCTAAAATTATCAATGAATGTGACAAATTTCTAGGGTAATAAACTAACACCGTATCCTAATTAAACTGCATATTGAGCTAAAGTAACTTAATCATTAATTTTGCAAGCTAATAAATCTTCGCAACCTAAAAGGCTATGTTCAAAGCTAAATTTATCTCGTTAAGTTCTAGCCATTGACATATGCACACAATTCACATCATGTACCCTAAACAAACTATCATACAATATGGAAAATTCACATTTAAAATAAAAACATACAAGCACACAACCCATTCACAGTTAACATAAAAATAACAATGCACACTCCTCCCCACACTTGAACAACACATTATTCTCAATGTGAGCATAACACATAAGAAAAGTCATCATGATAAGAAAAACATAAAAATAAAATAAAATAAGAACACAAGGGTTAGAGCATAAGAACTCGTCATGGTGATTGGGTGGTGATGATGTCGGTGTCTGAGACCAAAGGAGCTTGATGCCTGAGATTGTTGCCCTATCTTATAATTTCTTTAAAAAGAGTAAGAGAGTTAGCAATCCGAACCATTCCAAATCATTAAGAACTTATTTTTGGAATTTAAAACAATTCTAACTACGCAACAATTTAAATCTAACTACTAAACGTGATAATTTAGGATCATTAGCTTGAACTTGCATCCTTGGAAGCTTAGCCTGGATCAATTATGAGTAGCTTGCTTTCACCTTTCTTATTTAACATCAAATTTGTAGCTTGTGAGTAAGCCACAAATTGCAAGATAATGAAAAAGACGTCATATATCAAATTAAGGAAACATAATAAGCTTAGTAATGTCCTTTTCGGCGACAAATTGTCAACAAAATAGGGAATAACGAAACTTTCTTAATCTTCCATTGAATCCATTAGTTTGTCTTGGAAGAGGGTGAGTTGTTCATATCCTTCCTCAATTACCCCCTTCTCCTGTTCTTCTTGCACTTCATGAATAGGGATTTTCGTGTCTTCTTCAACCTCTATGTCATGTATCTTCTATTCTTCTTCGTCTGATTCTTTTAAAGATCCAAACACATCAATTTTCACTAATGGTCTGCTCAATGGGTAAGGTGGGCGAGGAACATAAGGAGGGTCCTCATTCTTTTCTTCATCCTTTTTATGCTTCACTTGGTCTTCTATAGAGTGGATTTCAGCTGGTCTATCTGTTGGTTCTCCTAACTCTTTCCCACTCCTAAGTATGTTAGTCTTACATTACTTTTTTGAAATTACCTTCATGTTGCGTAGAGAGTTTCCATACTTTTTTTTACAAAATTCCCTAGAAAGCTAGCCCATTCAAACTTCTAGGATGTGAATAAAAGAGGCATGATCTTTTGTTACTTGCTTAAGCTTCTTTTTCAGTCTCTTTTGGGCCTCTTCCATGTTCACGAGCTTATCTATAATCATGTCCCATTTAGAATCCAATGAACTGGGCTCATCTGGATGAAATCCTAATAGGTCTTGATGTCCTAAGTGAGTCCTCACATTGTTAGACCAATATAAATATGGGTGGTTCTACCACCCCAGATTGTATATGTTCCAATAAGAATGAAGACTTCCCTAAGCCAATTGTGGTTCATTGAAGTCCACAAGGGCCTTTTCTCCCTATAATATATATCTTCCATTATCGTTCCTTCTTTTTCTTCTTGGCACCTAGCTCTTCAAATGTCTTATTCTTACTTTGTGACATATTGTTATACCTTGTTTTCTTTCTAAATTGCTTAATTGCTTAATTGATTGTTTATGTTTATTTATTTGGTTTAAAATTTTCTTTTATGTTAGTAGTGGTCCTGAATTTGTTTTTTTGTGGGATGGATTAGCAAAATTAGAATTTAATGGAAATAGAATAAAGTGTTAGGGTTAGTTAGATTGTAACTAAGTTAGCTTAAGAGAATGGAAGGAGTTAGAAACCAACCAAGGGCATAGTTGGCAAAGGGCATTAAGTG
>JANZLX010000001.1:10682315-10694764 GCA_025531955.1 Erythroxylum orinocense
ATAAATATTTTTATTACTAATAATAATTATAAATTAAATAAAACTTAAAAATACATTATTTTTATTTAAATTTATTTTAATATTTTATATAATATTTATTAATAATGTATTAATAAAAATATTTTTTAAAAAAATAAATAATTTAAAATTTATTATTTATAAACTAATATTTATTTTTATATACTTTAAATTATTAAACCAAAATTTATTTATTTTTAAAATAAATTTTAAATTTAAGTATATTTATTAATAATTATTAAATTAATTTATATATTAAATTAAAATTGTCATTATTATTTATTATTATGATCTTTGGAGACATGGTTAAAAATATGCAATATAACTATATAATATAACAATGGTTTATTTTGTAATTTTTTTAAAAATTTAGGGACAATTTTATAGATTTAAAAAATTACTCGAAACGGTACTTAATATTAACTGGCACTAATACAATACCGTATCAAAACTCAATTCAGTACTAAGTCCCATACGATATTCGTAACATTGGTTTCAATTGTCCCATTATTTTATATTAGACATGTTTGGCGCCGAGTTCTTAATTTCTTTCTCATAACTATTTTTAACATGTTTATTTTATCACCTTTGAGGCCTTAACCCTTAAACGACCGGTATTGCTTCCGTTTCATTAATAAGATCCGGACCCGGGCTTGCTTTGAATAAAATCGGAAATTGGAATCCATGAGAGACCTCAGAGTTAGCATTTCCCTTTGGCCAAGAAACCAAAACAAGTCTAGAGGCAGGCCTTTCACTCTCTGTCGATCTCCTGAGAACCCATTAATCATGCTTACAGGTTGTCACAATTCTTCTGATTAAATCTTTATCCGTTCTTCATTTTTCTAATCATTTTCTTCTGTGGGATTGGGAGGTGACGTCGGGTGGTTGTTGGTTAATGTGGGCGCTACAATTTGGATTTTTAGCGCTTATCGTTGTGTTTCTCGGGCTGGGTCACCTGTGATTCTTGGATTTGTCAGGTGGTTAGGAGTTTTCATGGTTGAAATAGCCTCCTTATGTCGTTCATTTGTGTTAGAAGTGTCTTTGATCCTTGGCACAGTGATATCAAGTTACTTCTTTCTCAACGTGTAATTTAAGTGCTCATGTTGTCCCTGATGAACCATGAACCTTATATAAGTGTTCTCGTAGTTTTCAATTTATAGGTGTTTCATAAATCTGAGTACAATGATAAAAAGAGACTGTGAAATGTTGCTTTTTTATTTGACGCTTAACATCAATTTTTATCTCTTTCGGTTCTGGCATCAATTCATTTACAGTGACTGAAAGCATGAGTAATGTGATAAGCATATATTTTAAATAGAAATTATTCGTATACTACCATGTGATAATGGAGGGGATTGGTGCAGTGAGTGTAAAATGGCAAAAAGAAGTTTTCCCTAATGTGGAAATCGACACAAGCCAGCCACCTTATGTTTTCAAATCCCAGTTGTATGACTTGACTGGAGTACCGCCTGAGAGGCAGAAGATTATGGTCAAGGGTGGCCTATTAAAGGTGAAAAACTGAATTTTCTTTTGGTTTGTCAATGCAATGCTGAGTTATTAGCTGACTTTATTAAATTTGGTTTACGTTACCCCAATACTTTCTTTTTTAATCAAGAGTTCTATATGATTCATTTTTAACTCTCTTGTGAAATGAAGGATGATGCTGATTGGTCGACAATAGGAGTGAAGCCGGTAAACATCTCTTATTGATGCATAATTATCTTGTTTTGTCTAACATTAGAAAATCTGTTACGGTCATTTTCGTGAATGATCTTATAGGGTCAAAAATTGATGATGATGGGAACTGCGGATGAGATCGTGAAGGCCCCAGAGAAGGGTCCTGTTTTCATGGAGGATCTCCCTGAAGAAGAACAAGTAGCAGCTATAGTAAGGCTCTTTACCATTCTGAGTATCATCTTTTTCTTTTAAAATCAAATTGTGCAACTTTGCTGTCAACTCATTGATCACGAATAAGATTGACATTTCATGGTTTATTTAGAATTTCAGTCTTGGAAAAGGTGACTAGCAGATGTTTTATGTTAATCACACATTTTGTTTGTGATCTCTACCAACTAACTGCTATGATGTTTCTGCTTGCAGGGTCATAGTGCTGGGCTTTTTAATCTGGGTAATACCTGCTATATGAACTCTACGATACAGTGCCTGCATTCTGTTCCAGAGTTGAAATCTGCTTTACTTAAGTGAGATCTCCTCTTTTTAAACATCCATATAAGCCACCAAGAAATATGCTTATCTAATTGTGTTGCTTTAACTTTTTGCTCAATGCATTTTGTCTAGGTATCCGTCTAATAGAAGGAATGATTTGGATCAGACATCTCACATGTTGACAGCTGCAACTCGAGAACTATTTAATGAGCTTGACAAAAGTGTCAAGCCAGTGGCACCTATGCAGTTTTGGATGGTTTGTCATACTTTGTTTTGTTATTTCAAAAGGCTCTTAGGAATGTAACATGTAAATGGATTAAAGTTCCCTTAGAAACTGTTTACTAGCTCTTCTTTTTTACTTGTGCTGGACTATTGAGTAGATTATGCATCTGAAAAGCATGCCTTTCAGAAAAAAAATGAAATGATCTGTTCGGTGTTTCCTTTATGATTATGGATCAGCTATGCACACATTCATTTTACCATTCTATTTTAGAGTTCATGTGTAACAGTTTGCCTTATATATGAACTGTAGCAAAAGGTTTTCTTTTGATTTTGTGATGGAAGTTCTACAAATATTATTATCTTTGGGAAATCTCTGACCATGAAATAACATTAAAACTGACATATTCACATTCAACCTGTATCAGTACAGCTCATGTTAAAAATAGCTTGCTAAGAAAATTTACTCATATTCTATGCACAGGTTTTGCGCAAAAAGTATCCACAATTTGGGCAGTTGCACAATGGTGTCTTCATGCAGCAGGTTCTTCAAGCAGAAACGAGTTTGTAACTTTATTGTTGTTTTTTTTTTTTTGGTTGACACACTGGTATTTGTATATGTCAAAATGTTGAACAGGATGCAGAAGAATGCTGGATGCAACTTTTGTACACGCTTTCACAGTCTCTGACATCACCTAGCTCAAGGTAGTTTTGGTACTATTTGTGGAATAAATTAGACATATTTGTGGAATTTGGGCTCATGCAATGATACTTCATTAGATGCTCTATTATAAGCCACCTTGAACTTTATTTTCCTTTCTTCATTGATGACGTTTGGCTAAATTACATTAATAATAGTTTTCTAATATGCAAGAAGCATTATTAGAAAGAAAATATCCAAGAAGATCAGTTTGATGAGGAAGTAACTCAAGTGGTTATTTTATTTGGGCAGTAGTCATCTTATTTAGAAATTTCATTATTTTTCTGAGCCTGCTTTTAGTAGGAGAATAAGTTAGCGCCTATTTAAAAGGCATTACAATGAATAAGAAAGCAGTCAGGATTTTTTTGTAAAAATAGTTGATAGGAAGCTTGTCAAGGACAAGTTTTCTAAATAGCAACCATAGAGCCTAAAAAGGGGAAGAACTCTAGCAACGAAAAAAAGGATTTGCCTATGAGTCATCATTTTGACTAGATCCTACATACTTGTTGGTTCTAGGGAGTCCACTTACATGGGAGATCTTCATTATGAGCCTAATGAGGAAACAGACTCATGGGCCTTGACACCACACTTCAACTCAAAACCTTAAGGTATTAAGTTTATGGGTCCTTTCTACTTATATGTCCCTCACTAATTCCATCTCTTCTAATGTGAGATTCCCACTCACACTTGAAATCTCAACAATCTCCCCCTCAAGTGTGAACTTCCATATTAGGCTTGGGCTCTCCCTTGAGTGAAAGGCTTTTTTTGTCTTTTTCTTAGAAGCTCGAATATATGGCGTCAACAAGAGCTCTTTTACTCCACTAGTCTAGGCCCACCAGGAGTCTCTTTGTTCTACCACGTGGAGAGGCAACCACAGGATTTGACTACCGTCTCCATATTCATCCCTTCTCGAGGCATCGACCTTGATACCACTTGTTGATTCTAGAGAGTCCCCTTACATGAGAGATCTTCATCATTGGCCTAGTGAAGGAACATATTCATGGGCTTTGACACCACACTTCAACGCAAAACCTTAAGACATTAGATTTATGAGTCCTTTTTATTTATATGTCCCTCACTAATTCCATCTCTTTTCAATGTGGGATTCCCACTCACACTTGAAATCTCAACAAAAACAAATATCATTTTCTTGTTGAATGATTTCTGATGTAGCTGGTCTTGATCTTGCTTATCCATCTACAGTTAACTCCATCACTTCATAATTTAAACTTGTAGTGAAAATCCAGATGCAGTCAAGGCACTTTTTGGCATTGAGCTTGTGAGTAGGTATGTACACAACTGTAAAACTTACTTCCGGTTTTACCAGGTTAGCATTTTGTACATCTTTGTTACCTTGATTATTTTAAGAGAAAGCAAATACTCTTCTGCTTAGAAAGGCTAACAAATTTGACTAAATTATATGTTTATGATGCTTGCTTTCAGGGTACACTGTCAAGAAAGTGGTGAAGAAAGCTCAGAGGCAGAATCAATTTATTCACTTAAATGTCATATTTCACAAGAGGTGAACCATTTGCATGAAGGACTGAAACATGTTAGTCTTTTCCAGCTAGTTAGTTGCTTGAATCTAATGCTTCTCCATCTTTAAGACTTGTTGAATGTCTTTTATTTTCCATCTTCTATAATTTGATCCTTGTCCTGGTTCACATGGTGCCTTATTTTAGTTATGATAAATATTTTAAAGTCTTTGAGCTTGTGATCCTGGACCCACTTGTTTTCTCTTTTTTGCATCTATATTACTCTTATTTGCTGATTCTATTCCTTTGAGTTTTTCCCCTCCTTATCTGTTACAGTTTGTACTAGAATGAAGCAGAAAATTGGTTCGTAGAGATTTTCAGTTGTATTGCCATCTTCTTTTCTTAGTGTTTTATTCTTGTATGATTTGCTGTTGTGGCTGAAAGATGAAATAATTATATTTTTAGATCTATATTGACAACGCCTTAATTATTGTTGGGTGCTTGGTTATCAATGTGACTGTAACTGTCAAGTGAATCTGACCACTTACTGCCATTCAGAAGTGAATGGTCATGAAGTTAATGGAGGTTTTTCTCTAGGACTGCTGACTTCATTGGCAGTCTGATCATCCTGATTTCGTTCTCAAAAGGAGTTTACCACTCAATTCTATATTGCCATGTTACTTGCTATGTAACTGTGTAGGTATTGCCATGTTATTTGCTATATAACTATGTAGGTATTGCCATGTTATTTGCTATATAACTATGTAGGTATTGCCATGTTACTTGCTATATAACTATGTAGGGTGTATATCAGTTGAATCAGTTTTGTGCTACTACTTATTCCTTAATATCTCTGATTAAAGTGATAGGACTCTGATATAACTCGGATTTTACTTGTGTATACATCACAGGGTCTTAAATCCGAATTGGAGAAAGTTTCTCCTTCCTTGGGACGCAGTGCTCTTTATTTGAAAGAGTCTCTCATCAATGCTTTGCCGAGGTAACAGAAATGCCTTTTCCTCTGATACTTCGTCTTCGCTAGCGCCTAATGCTTCACAGGAGAAGATATATCAACCTTCCCTTGCATTTCTTATTCATGATGAAACGATTAACATGTTATAATCTGCTATCTCAAATCATCCTTCTCTCTATCTCAAGTTTTCCTCTCTCTCTCCACATTCCCAGCCACAAGTTAATTGTAAACTTGGATGATGAAAGATGAGGACTTATTACTCTCTCTATTTCATATACCAGGTACATGACAATTCAGTTTGTTCGCTTTTTCTGGAAAAGGGAGACAAATCAAAAGGCTAAGATTTTGCGGGTAATTGTGGATCTCTCTATTTTGCGGCTCGTTACTTATTGCTTGAGTGAGTGTGGTGTAGTCTACATGGCTCTGCGTCAAACATATTGTTCCATAAGAGTCCTTTATGTTATGTAAGTCATAGGTTTTAAGGTTTTATTGCAGACTTTGCTAAGAGATCAATTAATTCTTACACATATGATAAGATGAGTATCAAACATTCTTGTTTCTTTCAGAAAGTGGATTACCCTTTGGAACTGGATGTCTATGATTTTTGTTCTGGTGATCTTCGGAAAAAATTGGATGCACCTCGTCAGGTATATGAAAACCCAATGGTTGGGTGGTTTTGCATTTTATTATGCATTTGTATGCTCTTATTTGGGGTCTTCTTTGTTTCTTGATGTGAACTCAACTATCAGATGCTAAGAGATGAGGATGGTGAAAAGCTTGGGTTGAAAGCCAATGAGAAGAGTTCTGGTTTCAAAGTTGATGATGTCAAGATGACAGATGCAGAGGTGGGCCTATGGTTAGCTTTTTCCGTGTATACATTGATATGGGGATTCAAGGTCTATGTGAATTTTTCTGGTATGTCTATTTACGGTTGACAGGGATCATCTAGCAGCAGAAGTGGGGAATCAAAGGCTACCTCAGAGGAAGGTAAATGCCTTAAAAACTTCCCGGGGTTTGGTTCAGGGTTGATCATCAATCTGGTGTATGTGTTCCGTGTTTGGCATCTTGTCTTGCAATTTTATAGTATAAATTTTGACCCTAGAGTGCTTTATGATCGATACATGGAGTGAATAGCTATCTGAAATAAAGTTCATCAGCATCATTTCTCTTACCTAGTTAACAACTATGTCTAGGTCGTCCATTAGATAAAGAATCACATTTAACTGGAGTATATGAACTGGTTGCTGTACTGACACATAAGGGGAGGAGTGCCGATTCAGGGCATTATGTTGCTTGGGTGAAACAAGAAAATGGTCAGGTTCCTGAGCCAGCTCTTCGGTAATTTACTGTCATCATATCCAGCATTAATCTGTCAGTTCGATTCATTATGCTTGCAGGGAAATGGATTGAGTATGATGATGATAACCCTATGCCACAACGGGAGGAAGATATTACTAAATTATCTGGAGGAGGTAATAGCTCACCTTAGTTAAATAAAGTTGTAGTTCGCCTTTTCTTTCCTTAATCCTGGTCTTAACAAATATGTTTTCATTTTTCTTTCTTGATGGATGGTAATGTGTTCTTCAAGGTGATTGGCATATGGCATATATTTGCATGTACAAGGCCCGTGTTGTGATCATGTAAGTGCGTTGGTTTTCCATAGACTTGTCAATTGATCCAGATTGTGAACTGGGCAACAGATTCTAAAGATTCACATTTGTTGTAATTCAAGAACTGTATGCATGCTTCATCAGCTCTGAACCTACGATTTCCACTTCCACTCATTAAATGATACAAACTAAGTTAAGACTTGTTCTTAGCCTGAAAAGTTGTACTAGAAAGATGATGTTGCGGCTACCTATATCAAACCTTTTTAGCACTGGAGGCCACTGATCCAAGGGCCCTGTTGAAGAGCCATGTTATACTCTCTTGTTTTGCAAATTAAAATTGATAAACTCTGCTAGATAAGGGTATGACTAGCTTCTAGATGAAACTGTGATGTTTAGTATTCCACGTCTTTAAAATTGGTTGAAGAATATAAATTCTAGTTGATGGACAACTTTAATGTTGACTCATAAGTTTCAATTATTAGGAAGCCTATTGTAAATTTGATATGTGTAAGAATTAAGAAAAGGGAAAGAAGAATGGGAAGACAGTATCGTGCATTGACAATTAGTTGCTACGTTTTTAATCTTTGGAAAAGGAAAGCAATGAATTAATAGGAATAAGGTACAACTATAATGTTACAAGGCAGAACAGAGAGTCAATCTCAATCAACTAGTAGACAAGGTATGAGTTGAAAGCTATGTTTTATCAGTAACAATAAACTAAATAATCTACATCAAGTTGAACAAACATCAAGGATGAGTACAAATTATTAAGGTTTGCTCAGTAATATAACTCCTCATATCATATATTGGTTGGTATTTCTATTTATGCTTGTCCTGAAAATGTCTCAAGTTCCTCTATTTCTGATTGAAATAAATGGCAATACCAAGAGCAATTCCGAAATTAATGACATCATTCCTGTTTCTCCATGTTAATCCAACTATCGGCCTAATAAATATCAAACCATGAACAAGAAAAATTGTCTAAACTTAGTAACATTTGCCAAATTGATCTAGTAAAGTCACATAGAAAGACGAAATGTTGATATTTCTGACAAGGAGAACAAGTAGTGAGAGCTGATCCATAGAACCTATCTTTGGCAGAGAACTTTCCACTAATTGCTAACCACAAGATTGAAAAAGATTTTTGGAGAAGCTTGTTTATTCAAACAAGATTATATCAAGATATTTTGAGAGTCTTAATCCTCAAACTAATCTCTGTAAGACTTGGTAGTGGAAGCCCTTGAAGAATGTCTTAACCTAAGAGATTTATCAGCAACGGTTGAAGGGGGATTAATAGGTGGAACAATCCTGAACAGATCATCCTTATAAGCTATTATGAGATTGCGAATATTATCATGCAATGACTCTAAAACAGTTGACTGCATTAAGATTATGCTTATTGAAGTTGAAACTTATGCATTATTGACTCTAGGCCCCACGAAACTTCAATCATCTTGTCAGAAATTAAGAGTTACCATTACCCAAGTTCCTTTTTAAGTAGTTGCTACCTGCTAATACAAGAAAGGAAACATTGTTAAAAACTTATCAACATCAAGATTTGGCGTGGCTAATCCGTTGTCTTGAGGCTGTGCAAAACAATGTCAAAATTTCCCGAATAACTTGAGCTTGATCAATCGAGGCTTTTGTGAACAGGATGAGGTCATTTGCGAAGAACAGGTGGGACAGGTGGGGACCCCTTCTGCTAAGTTGAATAGGCTTCCATCGGCCTTGAGCAATCGAGTAGTTGATGAGATGCCTCATCTTTCCATGTACAGGACGAAAAGATAGGGTGATAATGGATCTCCCTATCGGATTCCTTTAGTAGGAGTGAAGGTGTCACTGAGTTCCCCTGCCCAATTTACTTGCATAGAAACTAAGGAGATGCATGTCATAATGAGAGATATCAGCGAGCTAGGGAGTCCAACATCAATAAGGATATCGTAGATAAAGGCCCACAAGAGGCGATTGTAAGCTTTCTCAAGGTCAACTTTGATAGCCAGTAACCCCTTCTTACCAGTTTTCCTTTGCATGGTGTGAATAATTTCTTAGGCAATAATGATATTATCAATAATTAATTGCCTAGGAACAAAGCTGGATTGGTTCGGGCCTACCAAGATATCGAGGTACGGTTTCAGTCTGTTGACGATAATTTTCGTAATGGCTTTATAAACTACGGAGCACAATGCAATAGGCCTGAATTGGGTAATCGGCGTCGAGGAAGGAAGTTTGGGAATTATAACCATAATCGTGCGATTTAGTTCCGATTCCCAAACCTCGTGCCGAACGATTTGTTGGAAATAGTTGATTAGGGAAGGCCCTAGTGTATCCCATTGGGGTTGGAAGAATAAAGCATTGAATCCATCATACCCTGGTGCTTTATTTGGGTCCATGTCAAAGAAGGTCGTCCAGACTTCTGCAGGAGTGAGGGGGCCTTAAAGGGCTTAAGTTGCGCTGGTAGGGAGGGAGGGGAAGTGCCCTTTAAGTTGGAGACTCGTGTGATTGGAAGTCTCAACCTAGTAGATATTAGCAAGGAAGGTCTTGGCGGTAAGGCGAATGCTTACTAGGTCGGAGCTAAGGCTGCTGGTTTCGTCTGTTAATGGGGCAATATGCTGCTTTCGTCTTTTGGTTGTGGTAACCGCATGATAGTATTTTGTGTTGCGGTCGCCCTGAGCTAGCCACTGACATCGTGATTGTTGATTCCAGTAAAGTTCCTCTTGACAAAGGACTTGTTCAAGTTCATGGCGAAGGTGGGTTCCCAGATCCTGGAGAGAGTTAGAATCCTCTACCTCTAGAGGTTTTTGGATGCCTCCGAGGCTTGCCATGAGACGCTTTTTGTGATGAAAAATATTGCCGAAGGCTGAGTAATTCCAATGTTGTAAATTCGTCCCCAAGTTCCTGAGAGCTCCGCTAAAATTCAGAGGCTAGGGGTTCCAATGGTTTTTGATGGTTTAGGAGAAGCCTTCATGCGTCAACCAAGCAGTTTGGAAGCGAAAAGGTCGAGGAGGTCTCGACCAATGATTGGGATGGAGGAACTGCACGAGGAGAGGTCGATGATCGGACTTGAGGAAAGGGAGGTAGGTGACAGTGGTGTTGGGAAAGTGAGTGAGCCAGGCGTGAGAGCAAAAACAACGGTCCAGTCTAGCGAGAGTCGGGCCGCATCGCCAAGTGAATCTGGGTCTAGTAAATCCCAGATCTAGAAGATGGAAACATTGCACACAATCCCGAAAGTGGGGGTTAATTCTTGCTCCTCCTCGTTTATCATTATGTTCAAGTTTGGCATTGAAGTCGCCCCCGATTAGCCATGGTTGCGAAGTGATGCGTGCAATTTTGCGGAGGTACGTCCAAAGGAAATGTTGAAGGGACTAAGTGGGGCTCCCATAAATGGCCGTGAAGGTAAAAGACTGAAGCGCCCACTCTATATTGACATGTAAGAATTGGCGATGTGCTAGAAGAATGTTGACCGTGATATTAGAGTTCCACAGCATTCAGATGCCTCCAAAAAATCCATTTGCTTCCACCCTATACGAATTAGGGAAAGGCAAGGACTTGATAATTTTTCAGGCGCGAGACCCGCTAGTTTAGGTCTCAAGCTGTACGACGAGCATGGGTTTATGCATACTAACGTAATTTCGTAGAATTGGCTTGAACTTCTTACCACCTGCCCCTTAACAATTCCATATGAAGATTGACATAATAAATGGGTGTGAAGGGAAGTGGACCACTAAGGTCCAGGAGAGTTTAAGGGGGCATCTATTTGCCCAGTCTCTGTGTTACACCCTGGATGTTGCGACAAGTCTTCATCTGGGAATTTAGAATCACTGTGTTTTCATTAATCGAAATAGTGCCATCCGTAGGGTCTGGTGGTTTAGATGGAGGTAGTTGGTGAAAGTTAGTCAAATATGGAGGGTATGGGTCATCAGTATGCATATCATCCTCCAGTTGTCCATAATTTAAAGGCTCGTTCATAGCTGGGGCTAAGAAGGGGTCTTGGATCTCTATATCATTGTGCAAAGGTAGAGAAACTGCTAAATGTTGATTAATTGTGTTCCTATAAGCAATAACGTCCTTCCTTTTTTTGGTAGAGAGGGCTTGGGGTGGATTATGGGCTATTGGTGTGTTGGAGGGAAGGCTTGGGCTGCTAAGGGGGTTGGACTGGCCAGTCTGGCCCACGGGCCCACGAGATGGAGAGCTGGCCAGCCCGTGCTGTGGCCTTAGGAGGGTCTGTTTATGCTTTTGCTGTGGAAGGTCTGTTGGTGGGCGCTGCTGTGGAAAGTCCACATTCTTGAAAGATCGAGTGTCTTTGGTGGTGTTGTTAGTATGAGGGCGATGAATGGTCGTTGCTGGTTCATGGCTAACGTCTTCTGACAACATCTAGAAGCGCGAGCCTCGAGCATCGGCTGAGGAGGTAGGTCAATTCCTGTTTTGTCGAGTTCTTATTGTTGGATTGTTGAGTCTCTGCCCACGCCTTTGAACTTGAACCCATTGTTCGTACTCCTTGGACCTTGGTTTCGGTGGTGTGGTGCCAGTGGGTTGGTTTGTTGGTTGCTCCAAAGGGTTATCGACCTGAGCGGCGGTGGAAACCGAGGAGGACAAAGGTCGGGAGGGACAGTTCTTAGCACCATGGCCAACCCGCCCACAGGAGAAGCAAATTTGGGTAATCCCTCGTACGATACTTGAATTTTTTCTCCATCAAGTTCGATGATAGATCGCAAAGGCTTGGTGATGTCAATGTCGACGGCCACTCAGGCGTACTTGCCTCACTAAGAGAGTTGGGTAGTGGCGTCGATTTTGACTATGCTATTGACGCGGTTACAGAGGGCGATGAAGATGGAGGGGTGATAACGGGCTATTGAAAGCTCAGGGAACCAAACCCATGCGACAATGTGGGAGATCTTACCGGAGGAGGGTCAAAAGTGTTGGATCGCGTACGGCTCGAGTATTCACAATACGCTGCGGAAAAGACCATACAAGAACATGACGTATAATCGAAAATACTAAGGATGCACAAAAATACCTTATTGTCGTGAATGGGTTGCTTCTTTTTTGGATTCCAAGACACTGCAAAACGCGAATGCCCTCTACCGGTATCCACACGAGTATGCACGATCCAGGCTATGGCTGTGGTGTGCTAGCACGTCCCGAAACTCTTTCCGAACGCCGCACGATCTTCCTCTCGGATGGTGGCTAGGGTTTCGTGAAAACCTATTGTCTTTTTTCTAATGAGACCTAAGCTTCTCTATTTATAGAGAAACCCTAATCCCATTGAAGCCCAATAAGTTTCGGCCCAT
>JANZLX010000001.1:10706350-10722420 GCA_025531955.1 Erythroxylum orinocense
AGTAATGGGATGCACGACCATGAATGAAGAAGAGTCTAGAATATTGACTCTTCTTTGACCAAAATATGGTGAAATTATCTTTTTGCCCTTAGTTATATGAAATTATCATTTTACCTTCCAAACTTTTCTAAATTTGCAATTAAGCCCAAAGTTTAGGAATCTCCAAAACTTTTATTTTTATTTTGGTCCTTGGACTTTTGGAAATAATAACTAAGCCCCTTAACTTCATAAATTACATATTGGTCCTCCAAGAATTGAAAAATTACGTTTAAGTCCTTAACTTTTGACAATTTGCAAATAAGCCTTTATGTATATCAACTTTTCCAATTAAGCTTTCTAAGTTTCCAATAAGTCTATAAATCATGTCTAATCACCTCTAGGGCATTAGAACACATTTAACTTAACCTTCATGGTCATATCCATCCAATGGACTCAGTTTTACACACTTAGAAACTTATATGTCGTCGGAAATCACTAAGATTTTGCATACTGAAGAACTCTAAGTTTATGTTAGGGCATATAACATTATAAATCATTGGCATATGTACCAAAAGGATTCAAATTCATCTTTGAACTCATATACAACCATGTACATATCAACATACAGTAGTATCTCTAAATACAAAACAATCACCAAAGGGCTTAGAAAGTCCGGCGTTACATAAACTCTTTAAATTCATTATAGAAGTGAATTTTTATAGTGAATTTTTAACGTCTCATAACCTTTTGATGACACGTAAAATGTATCAATAAAGGCACTAGTTCCATTTGGAAATACTGTTATGAGATTTGAACATTTTCAAATTTCATCTTACTCTTCCTATTGATCTTGAGAACCCTTCTCCTGTAACTAGTTATTGAAACAAACATTTTGTTTATTGGATCATATCTAACCCTTTTAAGTATCTCATAACTTTCTATTATCTAATTTAGTTCTAGAATTGTTAGATAATATATTCTTTAACTAAGCACCACCTCCTAAAGTCATTAACTTTGACTCTTTTGAAGTCTTACAATGTCCACTATAATATAAAATATTGGTAATTAATTTAATGAACCTATTGAAGGTAAGTTGTTTTATTAAGCATAGCTATATAAGAAATAAGGGATACATGTTTAAAAATGTCTAATCTTTTAATATTTTTTCAATTTAGTGCCAAATTTTGTAAAGTTTTCAATTTGGTGACTGGATTTTTAAAAATTGTATAAATTAGGTTAAAATTTTATTTTTGACGATATGACATATCCACTAAATGCCACATAGATATACATTTATTAACCACATCAGCAAAAACTAACATTTTGAACTAAATCGTTAAGGTTTTAAAAGCTTGGGCATTGAATTGAAAAGTACCAAAAGGTTAAAATTCATATAATATCATTCCTTATAAATAACTAAAAATTTAAATCCCATTACATTGATCTCATTAAATTACTTTAACATTCTTAATGATTAACTTCTACTTAAATTTAAATAATTTGAACTTTTCAAAATTAAAGTCATTATTTTATTTAATATGTATGACTCTATCATATAAAGTCATTAGTAAATATAATGAAATACAAGTATTCATCCTTTTATGAATTGTTATCATATCCAACACATCATATGTGCAAGTATAACATATTCAAAGTGTCTAATCTTTTAAGATTTTTTTAATTCAATGCTCGAGCTTTTAAAATTTTCAATTAAGTAAACAACCTTGTAAAACCTTAATAATTCAGTTTATAAGGTTATGTTTGATAATGTGATATGTCTACTAAATGCCAGGTGGATGTCCATCTATTAGTCACATCTACTCTATATTCTTATCACTTATGTATGCCTTCAACATTATAATAATGTTAAATCCAAATTTACTATCAAATAATCAAAAGAAAGAACTAGGAAATATATATGATCTCTATCGTACCATATATTGGCAATAAAAGTCATACAATAATTTTTTCTTCTAATGACAACTATTATTATATCTAAGCTAAAGCCCTTCAATTGTAGTCGTTATTTATTCTTTTAGTAGGCTAAATTGAGTGGAAATTTTTCATAACCTTTTAGCTCTACCTCATACAGCTATTTGCATTGTGTTATCTTAGTGTTAACTTCAATCTTACATGTTACTGTTAAAGTTTATTAGACATTAATTAACTCAAAATGTCATTAAATATTGTTGTTTATATGAGATTGACATATCTTTAAAACTTTGTCAACAAATCCTCAATAAGAATTATAACAAAATCATATAATGGACATACAATTTTCTTTTCTACTTTAGATGCAGATTTGGTCACTTACTTGATCATTATGATAATGGTGTGCAAATTCAAACTAGATGGACAAGTTGATTTGGGTGGCAAATCATGTTGGGGAGTTTACGACTAAATCGACACACAGTATAGTGAGAGAGCTGATGAAGATGCACCATGGGCTAATTTGGTATGGAAGCAAGAAAGTAGTCCCAAATTTGTTGTTTTCTTGTGGTTAGCTATTAAAAATAGATTGCAAACTAAGGACCGATGGTTTGGTAGCTATAATCCCCTTTGTGTTTTGTGTAAACAAGTCAATAAAAGTAGAAATCACTTGTTTTTGAATGTGAATATACCAAAGTGGTGTGGAGCATAATTTTGCATATGATAGGGATCCCAAATTTGTTCTATAAATGGAATGATGTGCTAAATGATGTTATACGATATTCCAGACCTGGGCTACGAGATGATCTCATCATCCGGACGTCATTTTAGATGGTGATTTATCACATACGGAGGGAGAGGAATAGACGCTTATATAAGGAAATGGAGCAACACAAGTATGAGCTCGCTGCTACAATAGTTAACTTAATTAGAGAGTTAATCATAGCCAAAGGGAAGCAAGACACCATTAGATAGGAACTTAGAGTGACTTGGTTAATTTAGTTGTTTTAATGTGGTTATAAGTTGAATGTTAATAGTAGTATAGTAGCGGATGTAGTCATTTTGTCATTATCCTTGTAATAGGATTGTATATTATTGTTTCTAGCTTTGGTAATATATATCTTTTAATTTTCAAAAAAAAACTTTCTTTTCTAATTTTGGAAACTCTTCTCAAGTGTAATCTATGTCTAAGAAATTTGGTTCAGTAACACTTAGTATCAAACAATGGTAATTTTCACTTAGAACAATATATAAATATAAGAAAATAAGTAATTAATTATATGTCACTGTAACTAAATAAGATTAGGATTTTAATCGTGTATTTGATTAATCCCATTATTTTATTCGAGATAATAACCCTCACAACTATTCTAAAAAGAGTACTCTAGTTTCTTTAATATGCTAAATTCTATTTAAATTTATTTAATCTTGAGTCATTTAATAAACCAACTAAACTTAAATTATGTAGATAACATGCTTATCAATCACAACTTATGTGACTACTAGATTTGTTAAGTGAGAACTCTAACTAAAACATATTTTATATGTTATTCCTAATCTTGCCTTTTAATTCGCATGATCATAAGTCACTCATTCAAGTGATGCAAAATTTGTTAAGTTACGCCTATTAATTTAAGATAAAAACATATTTGGGTAAAAGGAATCTTGAGTCACTCAACAAATCTTATAATAAATAGAACTCTGGTTTTATATTTAAATAATGGAAAACAACAATCACGTTCTTAACATGTACTTAATATTTTAATGAGGGGTTTAATTTTAATAGTCTCATCAAACACAAAATTGCGTGTAAAAAATGTCATCCATATAAAACATGCAATTTAATATGCATTGTAATTATGTCAACTATATAAAATATAGTCATGCAATTTCTCATGTAAATATGAACAAATTATATGTATATATATAATTAATCCTACTATTTTATTCGAGATAATAACCCTCACAACTATTCTAAAAAGAGTACTCTAGTTTCTTTAATATGCTAGATTCTATTTACGAGCCTTGTTTGATTCTAATTATTAATCTTCATAATATAAAATAATTTTTTAACTCTGAATAATTAAATTAAATTAAACTCATTGATTCCTATATAAATTAAATTACTACTCCAATTATAATTTAGAAAAGCTTTTTTTCAAAATTTATTAGTAAGACATTGTAATCCAATTAGGAAACTATTTCTAATCTAAATAGAAATAACTTTTCTTTAATTAGAAAATTATTTTCTAATATTGAAAGAAATCATATTTTTTTAAATTTAATTAATAAAGTCATTTAGATTATTGATTTAGATACTAGTTTCTTAATTAATTAGAAAGCATTCCTTAATAAATTAACAAAACTATTTAAAATATTAAATAAAGTTAACTTTTCTTAATTAATAAATGAAAATACCTTTTCAAATTTAATCAAGAAAAATATATTTTCTAATAAATCAAGAAATCTACTATTCAAAATAATTAAAAAAACAACTTCTAACTAAATAGAATAATAATTTCTAAATAAATAATTAATAAATTTAATTTCTTTCTATTAAATTGAAATAAATGAATTTAACTAAGAAACAACTTTTTAAATTACTTATGAAAACACTTCGCTTGATTTGAATAAGTCTAATTAATTAATTTCATTTTTATTGAAATATATTTAATTCTAATTCTAAAAATATCTTCTCTAAAATTTAATTAGAAATCAATTTACTTATTAATCTTAATCACATTTAAAAATAATATTTTAATTTTGCAATTAATTTGGAATTTTAAAATTATATTTGAAAATTGAGTTAAATTAGAAATACATCATTTCATATTTAAAATAACTTTATTTAATCTTAAGATTACTTTATCCACGAGCCAATAAGTTATCTATTTCGTAGTTTAAGTCACACTTAAACTCCTATTGAAACTATCCTTATCGCAATCCTAAAATTGCATATTTTAACATCCAATCACAACTTATTCCAAATTTATTGAAACTATCCTTATCCCAATCCAAAAATAGCTTATTTTAACGTCCAATCACAACTTATTCCAAATTTAGGATAGTTTAGCCCAGTTGTTGAACACCTCTTTTCTTCCCCTTAGACAACCCTAACTTCATAAACCTAAAAACCCTAGTTGGCTGAGAAACAAGTTGCCGACTCTCTTCAAATTGACACCTCCATGCATTTGTCGTCGCCTCGCCTTACCTCGCCACTGCTGATTGGACAAGTTAAAACAAAGAGAAGGAGACGCTAACAACTTTTCAAACCATCTCCCACGCGTCTGCTTTTCCTTGCCTCACATGCCAGTTATGCCTAATTTTGCCCTTGACGAATCTGCCACCGGCAGTTGTAAATTTCATCTCGCCATCGCTTGTCTAGCTTCCAAACGCTGCCATTCAACATACTAGAACTCCAATCACATAAGAACCGATGCCAGTTACAAAAACTCTAATAGCCACCAACAAACAGCAATCACTAACGTCTTTTTTCCACCTTCTTTAGAAACCTTTGTCTTTGCTCCTTTCTGGCAACATATCTATGCCAATGATAATAACAGAAGCACAACGACCTAATCATAACAAACCTCGATGGTAACTACACAAAACCACAACAATCACTAGAAATAGAAGAAATAACTAACTACAGAATCCTTAGAAACTTCCTAATCACACAAGCTAGTAATTCAACATATCAACTCCGCATCCTCTTTATCCATTTGAACAATCAGAGATTTTATGGTTGCTCAAATAATTGTTACTTTTGCGTCCTTAGGGACAATTTTGTCCTTTTCCCGTACAGTTGGACGACATTAATTGCATTTTTTAGGTTTTAAATGAATTATTAGTTAAGTTGCGTAATTTGATCCAGATAAAGATAATAAAGTGACCCAATAAATGATTTAGATTAATGGGTCGAAGTTCGGATAAAAAATAGGTCCCAATTAGTGTAGACCGGGTCTATATCGATCTTGTGATAGGAAAGTCCGATATAAAAGTTATACAAAGATTAAGGTCTCCTACAGTTGCTTATATCAATTGTAAGCATAAAAAATCCCTGACCCGTTATGAGGGCTTACGTATTGAGAAACGAAGGCTTTCAATTTTTTTTATCTTATATGATTTTTCTTAGTTTTTTATTCTTTCATGTAGATCTGGGATACGTAAAAAGACCTATACTACGTATTGTCAATGGAGATTATTTTAGTGTTTTTCAACCAAACATATCTAAAATTGTTATCATACAAATGAAACTTGGGATGATATAACTGTGGTTGTGAATTTATTTCGCTGAATGGGTAAGTTTCTAAAGCCCTCATTTTTATAGATTAGGGTTATGGTGGCAGGAGATTATAATGACTTTTGAATTTCTAGAATTTATATTAGATCTAATATGAACAGGAGCTTACGACTTTTTGTGACTTTAATTTTAATTTGATTTAATAGTTTAGGATTTGTGTCTACACTTTTAGATTAATATGGACTTTTTATATTTAATCAACCGGGTCTAGCTTTGGAATTTATAATTTTAACTCCAATTTAGTAGTCAATAACAATCTAACAACAAAATCAAGTTATATACTTAAAGTTAATTATGATACCATTGTTAGAAAATAGGGATGAGATTCGATCCTATGGATAGTAGAATAAGAGCGAAACTTTTTATTTGATTTTTCAAAAGTTAAGATCACTTTAAATTTTATAACATTATTAATTCATAAAACATAATAAAGTATAAACATAAATCATACCTTATTATATAGCTTGATACTTTCCTTATCATTTCCCTTGAACAGTTTCTATAATGAACTCATTCCAGCTGCCATAGATGCATTCTATAATTAACTCATTCTAAGTACCATAATTGTACATATGTTCACCATCTAATAGTATTCATACAAATGAATTGAGGGAACTAGGAATGGTAAGTAAGAAGTGTTAACCTTTTTATTGAGCCTATTTATAATAAGGTTTGGACTTTTAATAATTTAATTGAAATAAAATTTTAATTTCAATTAAACTTTAATTAGAGTTATAATTAATTTTAATTGAATATCAATTAAGTAAAAATAAGATACAATATTTCATATTGGTCTTTATTTATTAAATATCTCATAATTAATTTCAAAGTTTCTTAAACTTTATAATTAAGTCCAATTTGATTAAAATATCTTTCTCTTCAGTTGCTCTTTGTGTGTGTATTAGATTCATAAATATGTTAGTAATAGATATAAATTATTACCTTAAATCGTATTAATGATTAGATAAATGAATTTCCTTTAAGTTATCTTTAATTATCTAATTAACTAATTTATATCTATAGATCAGGATTGACTTTCTAGCAGCATATCATGAACACCTAAATATTAAAAATGATAAAGTAGTTTTGATTAACCTTTCGTACATAATTTTTCATAGAATTAAATTCTTTCATCATACAATGTTTCGATTAGATATAAAGTATAAAATTAATGTCTGCTCTATTTAATTCCAATCATTTTAGTTATCTATTATTAGTCATTAATTATATTAATAACATTTGAAAAGTATTTTGAAAGTATCATTATACCTTGACGAATAATTTCCTAAATCATTACTAACTGACATCAACGGTATATTCTCCGTAGTTACTTTAGGGAGATGAATTTTTTATTAATCATTTAACTACTTCTATATAATTCATGCTATGTCCAATAACTACCTTTGACAAATATCGGTCATGAATATTATCAAAATATAACAATCCCTGTATTATATACTTTAGAGAAGTCGAAAGATCACTTATGTAATCATTATAATCAGAATTTCTATAAACATACAAGTAATACTCTAAATTCTTCATACTTTAATCTATAAGATCGAATACTTATTTTATAAGGAAGAAGCATAAACTGTGCTAGTTTATAATCTATTAATATTAGAAATGTTAAAGTAGTTTTGACTAACCTTTTTGTGTATAATTTTTTTCGTATCATTAAATTATTTCATCATGCAATGTTTCAATTAGATAAAAAGTATATAATTAATATCTACTCTATTTGATTTTAATAATGTTAGTTATCTATTATTAGTAATTAATTATATTAATAAAATTTGAAAATTATTTTCGAAGTATCATTATACCTTGAGCTATCTATTATTAGTAATTAATTATATCAATAACAAAAATAATTGGTCAAAGTATCATTATACTTTGACCAATAATTTCCTAAATCATTACGAATCGAAAGCACCAGTATATTCTCCCCAGTCACTTTAGGGAGAAGAATTATTTATTAATCATTTAGCTACGTTTATGTAGTTCATGCTATATCCAATAATTACCTTTGACAAATATAGGTCATGAATATTATCAAAATATAATAATCCTTATATTAGATACTTTTAGAGATTTTATGTCAAAAGATCACGTATACAATCATTATAATCAGAATTTTTATAAACATACAAGTAATGCTCTAAATAGAATTCCCATATAGAGTCACGTCTATTAACTTATTTTTTAATAAAAATCTACACGTTTATTTAAGTATCTTCATACTTTAATATATAAGATCGACTATTTATTTTATAAGGAAGAAGCATAGAGTGTGCTAGTTTATAATCTACTATTGTCTAATTTCAATAGAACAATTATTAGTAATAGTTTAAAGATAATAGTTAAATGTGATATGAATCTTATAATTATGATCTTATCATAATTTTATTTGTAATGTATATTTATCAAACAAACTTTATTATATACATTTGAGTATATAAAAGATAAAAAAACTTCTAAATAATTGTGTTATTAAAATTATAATCAATGATTGATTGTGGAGTATAAACCGAGAAAAAAAACTACTAATTCCATTAAGTGAGAATTGCTCACTCTTCAAAATATTTTGGTTAAACCATTTCCACCATCTGAAAACGTCTGGCATCGGATTGCACTACAGCACAGGTCAAGTTTGCAGATTTCATTCTTTTACACATATTTAAGGATCTCTTTTTAGTTCATTCAATCACTTTTTGCGGCGATTCGGGTTGCAAGGACTGCTAATCTTGCATGCATAGGTATGGATGATTATGTTACGCTTAACTATGGGGATGGCGTTGTTTATTCCTGAGATTGCCTTTGTCTCGACAATCTCATTCCCCGTGGTTATCGGGTTCGTGTGGTGAGGTACTATTACTACTAATACTCTTGTTAGGCTTCCCACGGAGAAATTGTTTGCTTGCCTTATCAAAAGCTTGGGAGGTCTAACTTGGATTTCTTTGTGCCTACCATGGTTCTGCTTCTGCTTGCTTTCTTTGTTCCCTAACGCTGTTTATAGTCACTTTAAGGAGCTCAAGTGCTGCTCTTTGTTTCTGCTTGAATACCTTGCAATTCCTTTCATGTCAAAAAGTTTAAACATATCAAAATGGATCCAGTTGGATATCTTTTACGTTAATTGGACCTCAATAGTACTTTCCAATAAGGTTCCACACCATCAATATTGCAGAGTTGCATGATAGTTTTTAGGAAGAAATTTGAATAATAGATGTGGTTATCATAAAGGACAGTCTAAAAAAGGTATGTTAATATAGTGGAGCTGATCCATATTTTTCTACCTTAGTTTATTCCTAAATCAAATTTGTATCATGATTATTTTATCATGCTAAGATGTTTAAGAAGCCGAAGAACTGCTTTGTTTGTACACTTAACAGATGGGTTGTACTATTTGTTAGTAGAGTCGTTTCTAATATTTTATAAGCCCCGAACAAAGTAAAAAAAAAAAACCTAATAAATCGATAATATATAAATATGTAAACTTTATAAGCATATTTTTAATATTAAAGAGGTTACCTTGAGCCTTTCATTATGACACAATTGAAAATTTTAATGGATTGCATTAATTCTTAACATTAAAATTAAGAGAACAACTAAAAAAGTCAAATGAAAAAATGTGTAAAGAAAAAATAGCTAAAAAGATTTGTCTCATTATGCTTTTTATGAGTGTCAAAAGTAAATTGGACCCTATTTTGCCTCATTTTGCTTTTTATGAAATTTTAGATTAGGTCTTATTTCACCTCATTTTAGTCTTTATGAGGGTTAAGATTATGCTCTATTTTGTTCTTCATGAGAGTGGACCTTGCCGAGCCTACTTATTAGATGGGTGATTTCATGGTATCGGGATTTTTTTCAAAAATAAAATTAAAAATTATATAATAAAATATATTAACAATTATTTTATAATTTATCTAAAATAATATCTGCATCATCATAACTAAAAATTAATGCCAAATTCAAGAAGACAATTTTATAAATTATATTTGATATTGATTGATACTAATATTATAATGTATCAAAATTAAATTCGAAATTAAATCCCTTTAATATTAACACCAATATAATATATGCTTATATATTTATATCTTATGTATTTATTTATATACACAATTTTTGGATGATAATTTTTGGATCTAAATTTAGTTATTTTCAATTGGCCAATCTCAGGCTCATACTGACTTGAGATCTAATTAATTTAAACAAAACAATATTATTTTATTTAGAAGAATTGGGTCTTAAATAGACTTGAGACTAAGCAACTTAAACTTGGACCTAATAAAAAAAATTATTATATATTTTAAGTTTTAAAAAAAATTATTTTAAAAAAATTGACAAGGTGGCACATTGCCAACCTGCACAATTTGGATCTCTCATATCTCCTCTCCGGTTACGAAGACAAAGCGTCAAATCCTGTCCACTTCTGCCAAAGACTTTTGATCCCATTTTTCCATAGCATAGGAACAAAAGTTGGAAACAAAAGTGACCAAATATGAATCCTTTCCAAGAAGCAACTTTCTGGCAACAAATTCTAAAGCCATATTACAAGATATAAAGAAAGGCATCTCTAATTAAACCACCCAATATATTAGTAGAGAGAAAAATAAACCCTTTTCAATAGGCATAATATCCTTTTTCGGCTTATATAAACCCAACACAGAGCACTCAAAAACACTGACAAAAGATCCATATTTTATCTTAGGTGGTGCTACAGACATGGAAACTTACTAATCCTACGTATAAATTTTAACTACAATTAAACACCGTCGTAGGGAGGAAAAAAATGAGTGATTAGAGGAGAATGAGATCGACCAAAATATTTCTCATTGTTTTCACTCTAATGGAAGCTAGTACCTGGAGTGTAAATAGCAATATCAGGCCACCCATTACTATTTCCCCACTCACTACCTTGCAGATAACTCGCATTATTTCCATCACCGCCACTTCCCTCACCTCCGCCGCCTCCACCACCCCCACCACTGCTACTGCGGCTATTATTGTTAGTATTGTCACGACCAGGACGTAGAGCCGAATCCGAATTCAAGCCCATGTTCAAATCCTCAACAAAGCCACCCAATGGAACCATTTTCAAGCCCGACCCATTTGGATTCAACCCATCAAAAATGCTTCCAAATTGCCCACTTGATGTCAAGAGAGAGCTAAAGCTCCCACCCACGTCCATCACCTTCCTATCCTGATCACCCTCCAGCCCATATATCAACGGCGGACCTTCAACTTGACCCTGACCCAAACCCGGATCCAAATTGTCATTACCTATCAATTGTTGACTCTCACCTGTTGCTGCAGCCGTTGACGATGATGACAAAGGCTCCTCCACCCGCCGGCTGACTCGACCCGGTTCCGGATCCGGATCCGGGTTGGTGCGTTTCTGGTTTGTGGAGCGTTTGTTGTTCTTCCGGCTGCCACCTCCGACCGGAATGTTCCTTAAAGTTCCACCTTTTGTCCAGTATCTGCGACATGCCTTGCAAAAATGACGAGGTTGAGAGAGATTGTAATTGTTGTAGTAACAGAACTTGGTGTTTGTAGAGTCACAACGTGGGCACT
Source organism: Erythroxylum orinocense (assembly GCA_025531955.1). Lineage (NCBI taxonomy): Eukaryota > Viridiplantae > Streptophyta > Magnoliopsida > Malpighiales > Erythroxylaceae > Erythroxylum > Erythroxylum orinocense. The sequence goes on from JANZLX010000001.1 coordinate 10,718,136, forward strand.
TGAGCTGTTCTTGTTCTGGGAACTGAGGCTTCATTGACTGGAACATCGCTGTTGGATCTTGCCCTAATCAAATTCAGCACCAAAATAAATAAATTTGACTGTGCTGTCACAATGAGAACAGCGTCAACAAGAAGATTGTTCTTTGAAGATATAAGTTTTGAGGGGTTCCCGTGATTTTGGTAAATTGGACACTGTGATCTGAAGTTTGCGAGTAGGAATGACAGGAAAAGATATTAGATTAAGGATCTTTGGGGGAATTTCGTTAAGGAACTAGGAGAAAATTTTGCGAAGAGGCGAATAGGCATAAAATGGAAAAAGAGACCAGAAAGTTTGTAGCTTTCTCACATCCCCACGGGGTTTTTATGCATAAGAACAGATCACGAGTGGTTTCAAGCCATAAACAAAAGAAGAAGACGGTTCTCTTGGTTGAATAAGTTGGAGAAAGTAGGAAGATTGTTTCTTAATTTTCTTCACTGCATGTTTGTTTCTTTATCAAGGATTGAGCTTTAAAACTATGCAGAAAGGAAAGAAAAACAATCAAACACAACTGAAGGTTGTATCAGGCCTGTGGCATGATAAGCAGTTGAATGTTGAGGCTGAGATGAGAGATAATAGGGTGTTGAAAATCCTGAAGAAGATGATGATATGCTGCTGTTTACGCGTGATAGTGACCACCGAAGACTTCAAATAAAGATTGATAGAGAAACAGTATTCTTTCACTCTCTGTTAAAGTAGATTTTGGACGCATTGGCTAATACTTCATTAACCAATTAACTTTATATTTAACCAAAGAACAACTCCGCTTGCAGATTAATTTATTGCACACACCCCCCATGATTCCTTAGGCTCTCGCTCCTTTTAGAAGCATAAAAACAAAGTTGTTTTTAGTAGAATATTTTAGTAAGAATATGATATTGGACTTACTAAAATATTCTAAATTCCACCATCACTTGGAGCGACTCACCTATCCTTGTGTAGCTTATGTTAATACTAAACATAATTAAATAGGGGGGGGGGGGGGGAAACCGACATACGTAGACTCGAGATCAAACATTATTTAATTAACGAATGACATTCTTTGCCATTCTTTTGTCTTAAGTGGATGCAGGATCTCCTTCATAAATACCCAAGAGGGTCAAATAGTAAACACAATTTCTTTCATCTGCACGCTCGCTTACCACTAATGAGTAGTTACTAGCTTAATGACACTAATTAAGCTCTAGCCACCCTGAAAAGAAAGCTTACAAGCTGAAGCCACCAAGCCTGCGTATGAACAAAGCAAGACAGCCCAAACGACAGGAGGGGCATCATTTTGGATTTCAACAGCCCAACTCAAGACCGTCCATCGTTTCGTTGATCAGATCGGTGCCGTCAACTTGTCAAAATCATGCGATGACGATGGAAGTATGTGAATGATCAAAGCGTTGAGTCCCCGTCACCAAAGAGCCAATGTCAACAACAACACGTGGCAGCTGCCCACATGAGTCGTATTTATGAAGACTAATGTCCGGGTGACAGCTAAATCTATATTCATATATATCTCTTTTTCTGAAGGGGTTATATAAATTATACAAAATCATATTTGAACAGTATTATAATTAGAAACATCATATTTACCCTCTAAAGCTTATTTTCTAAAATCGTAAAAACGAATTCGAGACTTATAACAGAATGCGATTTCTTAGGCTACATGGATCTAGTTTGGTTTGAAGTGATTTTACAAAGAGGAGGGTGGGCACCAGAGAGCATGATGGGTGGTGGGTCTATTCCTAAGGTGCAATAGATTACGATGGGGTCCAAAACACATAAATACAAAGATGCAGTGGTGATGAGATGTCATATCTATGTCTTATAAGCGTGCAACACGGTCCTTTGATGGCCTTTACCTTCTCGGATTGAGGGGGAGCCATTTACCCTCCTGCTTTGGTACATAGCGCGGCAGTGATGATAGTGGCAATACAGCGAGTTACTTAAAAGATTTTCAGATTTTATATACGTGAGAAACAGTAATTAATAGCGATAAGCACTTCCAAACTTATTTAAGATATTGAGATTTTATATACGTGAGCAACAGTAATTATCAGACCTCAATCTAATTAAAGAAAAGTAATGTTCTTTGCAACATGTCTTCCTATTTTGGTTAAAGAAAATCATTCAAGGGGTGAGCATTTTGTTCTCTTTTGAGGCGTTTAGATTGTTTATTTGAATAACAAGTATGACTAAGATATGTAATTAAATTAACATTTATAATTCTCTTATTGACTTAGTTCTGTACTTTTAACTAACCAAAAGCATACTTAGCATAGACACGGATTCCATTACTACAGCCTTTCTTTCTTGACAAGTTGCTTCAAATTCATCATTTTCAGCGTCAGTAACCCAACTTACAAGTTCAACGTCCATGTGCCAAATACAACGTCCATGTATAGTATAGTGAACTATATCAAGTAAAAACAGATGCTATTCCTGATTAGCATCATGTCCACATTGATTTTGACACTAACCATGGAAACAAGTGCTGGCTCATCACCACCTCCTGTCGCATTCCTCATGATAAGACTCCGAGTGATTGGTAATTTGGTGCACACATTTTAATTTATTTTTTATCTATAAATTATTAAAAATTTATTAAATTATTTTTTAAATATCATCCAATAAAAATCGATTACATGTAACTTTCTTTCTCTATTTTTAAGAAGTGGTTTCAAATAATTATTAAGCACTTTTTAGTTTTATCTATCAGTACAATCCACATTCATAATTAAAACACTAATAAATAATAAATAATAACTAATTAAAAAATAACTTTAAACTATTAAAAAGTTTCAAATTATATTTAAGGTAATTAATGAATTAATGAATCTAAATTTTAGTTAGTACCTTTTTTACACATAAATAAAAGTGTATGGATAAATATTTTTATTTTAACTCTTAGAATCAATTTTTTGCGCTATAATGAATGTTATACATTTGGAATTTATATTTTTTTTTAATAAACATTGTCAATAGTGTACTTGTTTTGAATAAAAAGCATCTATTATTTTAAAATTTTGTAATTATTAAATGTTTTTTAGGATGCTTTTTGTTAATTCTCCTGATTAAATATTTTAATAGAGAATTTACATGTCAAACCATATTCATGTGGATAGGTCATATAATAAGGATGGATTTATTATCTTAATATAAACCTAAATAATTCGATTTCATAATCTGAAGTACCTTTAATAATAATTTAAAAACTTGAAACCTTCAAATCCCTTTGGTATTCTCACTTTCCCCCTCTTTTTTATTTTGTATTTCAAAATTTTAACTCTCGAAATAATTACGGTATGCATTAAAATTAGTACAATGTCAAGGCTACAAACAGGCAAGCAATTGGTTCCCATGAAGAAACTCAATAGGTATTTGGTGAATGACTTACGGACACAACATAGCGCTATTGTGATAAAAGTAATACAACAGGAGGAAAAAATGAAAGCACTCTTCAGAATTTTCGGTCACCTGATGGCAAGTCCTAAATTTTGAGAGGCCCTAAAGGAGGGGATGGAGTTAAGGTAGCCAGTGTAGGAGGATACAAGTTGAGCATGAAACTAAACGGTAGTGAAGAAAAAAATTAAAGTCATCAGTAGAGAACATTCAACACATTAGCAAGTATAAGAATAAAGCACCGGAGAAATTGCAGGAATGCCAAAGGAAAATCTTATCAATTCTAGAGGAACAGATGTAGAGGAAGGAGGAAATTGAGTTGATTAAAAGTTATAACACAAATCTGGAGAATAATTACAACTTGCTCAGACAAAATTCTGGGGTGCTTTGGTTAAAGGATGGGGAAAGATGTACAAGATATTACATGAATTCCAAAAAAGCAAGAAGAAATAGAAACAACATCAAATATCTAGAAGATGGAACAAGTTAGAAATTTCAGGACTAGGAGCAAATGAAAAAATACATCTGAGTAAACAAGCATTTTGCAAAATAAGTAGAAGTACGGGTAATCCCTAAAGAAGTTCTAAAGGAAATTAAGCAAATTAATGAATCAGAGAGAGCTGAAATCATAAAAGAAGTAGAATATGAGGAGATTAGGAAAGTCTTCTTTTCCATACACTTCGGGACTGTTTGGTTTGAGCATGAGGTTGAGTATAGATATGAGTATAATAGTAGAAAGGAATGAGAATGAGTATGAAAAATAAAAAATGATGTTTGGTTTGTAACTTGGGTTTCTGTATTAATACTAATAATGTTGTTTGGTTTGTTGCATTAATGGGAATGAAAGATAATATAATAC
>JANZLX010000001.1:10740910-10750917 GCA_025531955.1 Erythroxylum orinocense
CTTTCTTCTTCCAAAAGCAAGACAACACTTTTCTTTCACTTATACCCTAAATGAATGTAAAATGTCCATTTTACCCCTTCCTTTAATGCTTATGATCTTTATCCTTAAGTGATCTTCCAAAAACGTCCTTCATCAATACACTCTTACTAATTTAATTTAACTAAACCATATAATAAAATCATACTAACATTAACATAATAATTAAACTCTAAAAATTAATCCATCAAAACCTCATAATTTATTTAAATCATGCTTAATTTAAGAAAAAATTCGGGAGTCAACACCTCTTTCCTGACTAAATCATTCAAGCCTTTAGAGGAACCATTAGCCACTTCTATGGCCATCTTTTTTCCATTCCCATAAATTATCTCTAGATCCCTAATTGGCTCAAGTCATTATTGAGCTAGACACCTTCATTCTTATTACTTATTTTCAACTTCTCCCTTGCTTTATATCATCATCTCTATCCTTCATCCCCATTAATTTAAAGTAATAACCTTTTTAAAAAGTTTTTCCACTAGACTTTGATTGTTTTCCTTATAATATGAGGGAAGGTTTCTAACTATAAGTAACTAAGATTATATATTCATACATATAATTGTTTTGTCCTAACCTCATTATAGGAATAAAGTTAGGAAGCTCATTATTCAACTCCAAATTAACACATACACTTGCAAATCTTATTATTTTCTTCTTAATTGTGTTCTCATACAAGCATAAAGGCTTTTTGATGTAGCTAGATACCAAGCTCAACCTTTTTATGGTCCAATAATCTAATGAAACAGTATGTATATTCATCCAACTAAGAATACTCTCATGCTTTATCATATCCAAATTAATACTTGGTTTCCATATTTACAGGAAGATATGAAGTTGTCTAATGTGTCATAAACCTTCTTTTATCACTTTTAATATATCATTTTAGGTGGAGAAGAAGAAAAGAAATAGGTTCTCTTTGTTCAACAGCATGTCCTAAATACCTTTGTTCTTCTAAACCTTGTAAGCCTAGCTAGACATGGTAAGGAAAAGGGGACAAGTCACCAAGAAAAAAACCACATGGAAAGCTTCCAATACAATGGCTCTAGCTGTAAGGATATCAGTCCCAAGAGCAACAATAACTCTACCAACCTCCTCCTTTAGTGGTAAAAAATGAAGTGAAAGGTAAGTAGGATTACTAACGACTTGTTTCCAACTTTTAGATGAATTAAGTGTTAAAGAGGAAGCCTCCTTCACAGGGTTAGGATGGGACTTATGTAGAGCCTAAGTTGAAGGAGAACTCATTTAATGATGGAATAGAGGGCAGGCCACCTTTTCGAACAGATATACCAAAAAATCTAAAGACAACTTTGAGGAATAAAAGCCTTAAAAGATAGTTACCTTAAATGACAATGTCTAGCTAAGGCTGGAATAAAAAGTAAGAAGAGACCAAAAATCTGTTCACACTAATGAGAAGAAAAAGGGAGGTGTAGAAGAAACAAGAGAGAAAAGAAGACTTAGAAGAACAAGGTGGACTCACTTAGGCACTAGGTTGAGAGAAATTACTAAGTCTCAATAACTTGACAAGGCAGAAACAGTTGAAAGAGCATAAAGGAAGGAGAAGATAGAACCCTAGTAGGAAAGAAAGTTAAACAAAGATAACAAAAAGGAAAGGACAAAATAAAAGCAGGACTACATGTAAGAGAACATTGGAAATCAAAGAGGAAACATGGAAACAACATGGTAAATCCAACGAAAAAGATAAAGTATCATACATCTCTCTTCTGACCACCTCCAGCATAAATCTTAACTCTTTTTTTTTAACAATCTTGAAATTTAATTATTTTAAATACATTTAAGATTGATTTTTAGTTATTGTATTCACTTTTTTCCTCAATTTAAGAAATGAAAATTACAAGTTAGTTTAGTACTGCTAACAAGATTGAAAACCACTTACATTAATGTATTTTATATTGATAGATTACTAAATTTATTTTATATATGATTTTTATAAAGCTAAAAAAAATGACTACTTTATATAGCATGATGAAAAATTCACAAGAAGAAGTGTATATGTAATCAATGAGTTTTGGGAGATCAACGATAAATTAAAGAATTAATTAGATGACTTATGTTAATAATATTGTTTATTTGTAGTTAGATCATTTTTATTGTAGTTGATAGGTGTTAGCAATGTAATTATAAAAATACATTTACCGTATTAATGTGTGGATTAATATTAAATAGTGTTTTGTATGAATATTTACTATATTAATATATTTGTATTATCTTATTTGAAAAGGGCTTAACTGTTCTTTTTCCTCCTTTCGATTTATATAGTTATGTGCTTTGTTAGTTAAGAATAGTAGATAACAAGAGAAACTTGTTAAAGAGACCATTCAAAAGACTTTAAATTGATAGTAGTAAAATGTAGATAACATGAGAAACTTGTTAAAGAGACCATTCAAAAGACTTTAAATTGATAGTAGTAAAATGTTAACCATACAATTTAATTAGCTAAATTCTATTTATTTTAACTTTAAATTAATATCACTATTGTGACAAGACTTAAGACTAGGAATTGTAACAAAATAGACAAAAAAATTAGCAATATCAACAACCAAACTTGAAATAGAATAAGTGATAGTGACAAGAAAGAAGTTTTCTAGACATTGGAAACAAAACAAACAAACAAGCACTTCTAGTGTCTAGCCATTAGATGAATGAACTATCAAAATAAAATCAAGATAGATCATTCCATTAATAATGTCTATAAGAAAATGCTTCATCCTTATCTCACACGATAACTCTACTATGAAATGCATTTATAATAATGTCATCAAGCGGCATACTTAAGAAACACTTTAGAATCATAAATTAGCATTATAGAAGCTAAAGTCTCATAAGAATTTAAATTTTCCTTCAACCTAATGTTTAACTTTAACATTAAATTTTCAACTTGATCAATGGAACTTCTAATCATAAGATCGACAACGCAAAAAAAATCTAAATTATACATACATACATACAATTTATTATCTGAATAAAAAATAATCTCTATATGCAAAAATAGATAGCTATAATAAACATCATACATAAAAAATAATTGCTAGCCAAAATAAGCTCCATATACACAAACGACTAGTCTCAATATGCATCATATACAAAAATAGCTAGGCATAATAAAGTTAGTGTGTTTTTCTTTTCTTTTTTCCCTCTATGTTGGTATTTGTATCAATTGGCTGTAATGACTATCAACAGCATTATCATGAATCTCTTTGAACATTTTCTTGCTTTTTAACTATGTTGCTTATGTATTTTACAACACATCTGAAGACTTTTTTGAGTAGCCTCATATGGGTTATTTTCCTCTCCTACCTCCTTGTCCTTACTTTTTCTAGTTTTCTAACTCTTGTCTTATACTATGGTGAAAGGATTTTAAAACCGTAAATTCTGTTAAGTTTGGCTACAAATCTTGGCCAAGAATTAGAAAAATTAGACATTTTTAAGCAACTTCAAATTTCCTTTGCTATACATCAAGTCGACATAATCTTTTGGTTTGCCACCATCATTTTTTATTGTAACATAAGCATATTAATTAGGAATTCCACTTAGATCTCATCTCATGTATGTTCAAATATTGTTTCCTAAGTCAAAATTTATATTCTTCACTTCAAACAATCTCCCACTGCTAAAGTATGCATTTAGTTATTGGCAAGTTATTTAAAGTTCTCTAAGGTTCTTTGAATTCTATAACAAATAGATGCATTATGTTTCTCCATCCCCTCCTTTTTATTGGTATATCTCTTTATCATTACTCTTCTAATCATCTCAAGTTTTGTGATAATTGGTTTATCCCTAGCCTTCTTGAAGCAAGAATTAAAAGCTTTAACAATGACTGTTCAATAACATGTCATATTTTAACTCTACATTATGAGTGTGCCTACAACAATTATTAGTTAGTATCTTGTCCAACTATTCATGGATCAATTTGTCAATACCTTTTAATTACTTCATATATCTATTCAAGGTAAAAGAGAGAGCAAGAATGTCCATCATGACTTAAATAATCATATACGTTAACGTTCAAGTGCATTTAAATTAAACATCATATACCTTTCGAATTCATTGAAGGTGTATGCTCTAGCGACACTCCCGACTATATTCTTTATTAACCTTTTTTAATCTTAAATTTAGCTTAAAGGCTGGCATAGATATGTCTAACACAATATCTATGTTCGACACTAGTCATACTAACATTGAATACATATTCTAAAACCTATTACAAATGATCCACAAGGAATGTTGATGCACTTAGTGAATGTCTATAATTATAAATGAATACTTATAAGCTAAAAATAAAACTCAATTACACAATTTTACCTTTTGTTGATCAAACATAAAAACCTAATTAAGATCCTTATAGTGTTTGATGTCTTCTTATAAACATTCAAGAAACCATTTCCACGAGACATGATTCTCAATTCTAACCATAACCTATACGATTGCAAACATGTTGTTATTTGTATCCAATCTAATGGTTGATAGCAATTTCACTGTATGCTTGCTCTTCAAGTGACAATCATCGACACATGTTATAGGCCTAAAACTAGCCAAGAGACCCTTTCTACAAGCACCTAAGCATAGTACATGGAATCAAAAGTATCTTCCGGATATTTGATTATGAAATTACTACTTGGATTGTACTTTAATATAACTAATACATAGCTCCTCAAATTCTCGAATTGCTTTTCCTCTTCACCCATAAAAAATCTCCAATGAAAAGTTCTTAGCCTCTATGTCTTTTTGTCTATAATATCATTATTAAAATCCCTTAAAAGTACACCCTTAATCCCTATAATATCCCATATAGGATAATCTCTACAATATGATATTCTTTACCACACTTATGGTCGGATTGAAATATTTTAATTTGATATACAGTCATATGTTGTGTTGGAGAAGTATATATTCTCCACCCATAACCATTCTTACATACAACAATTATTATACATTTCCCACTCTTAACATACACGTGATCAAAACCCTTCTCAACAGCATATTTCACCAAAGCTTTTCTAAATGCATTCACTAGAATAAATAACATACCAACCTTTAAATCAATTGACCTCAATATCAATATGCATATTAAATTCTGGGAACTTAAGCATTCTTCTCCCTGCTTAATCTAAACTAGCATCCACACTCCTAAACTCTTTAGAATCTTCATATGTTGAATGCGTATGTATATCTACTATATTATTTGTTGGTGTTCTACACCACCATGAACAACCTTGTTCATAACCGCTTCACCATCTACTTCATCAAATATATCATCAAAATCAGCTAAACTAAAATCATCGAAGTCACTAGCTTCTCCTTCCTCAACCTTATATATTGGATCATCAAATTCACTAGCCTCACTTTTACTTAAGTCTGGTTGTTTACCTACCCTAAGTTGGTTGATCACTTTATACAATCTCAAAATCAACTTATTCACCCTTTTTTAAACATCCTTTGTTATATCTCAACAAGCCATACATAACATTATCCCAAAATGCCTTCATAATATTATAGCCTTTATTTTTTATTAAGTTAATCATGATGATGATGTCAACCTTATTTCTCAAGTCTCTAATGTCAACCTCAAAATATTCCTGCGGAAATTTATAATTAAAAATTTCAACCTCCCCACAGCCCAAGTCCCTTACTATATATATGAATTGTAACATCGTCAAATGATCTGGAACTATTGCAAAATTATACATTTCTCCTCCTTTATATAGTACATGGTAGCGGTAAATGTGTAGGTTTCATCATACCAAAATTGAAATTCAATTCTAGGATCTATCAAATAAGAAAGACAAACAAACAATTAAAAATAATTTATGAAGTATTTAATTAAAGCTCCAACCAATCTTAAAACAAAGATAATTTCAAACTTAAAACATATTCTTTAATTATAATATTCAAGAAATAAGATAAGGTAATATATGTTGATTTTGTAATTTGACAAAATTTCTAAGATTAACAATCTATTTACAACTTACCATTATAATATACAATGATAATTGTTGAATGACATTAGGAAAGAAATTTCAATCATATCTTATGATGTGAACATTGATTAGAGTTGTTGTCCTTATTGTTTATGAGGTGGAAACATGAATATTGCATAGACCTTTCATTACTTTTTTAACTCCGACTTTTTCAAGATTTATTTCTGTAAGGTTTAACCTCACACCCTTACTCGCATGTGTCAATAATTAAAAAAATTGACTTTGTAATCAATAGAAGTAGTAGTACATTCCCTATCAATATGAAAGAATTAAATACCAAAAGTGAAGTAGAGTAAAACAATCAAAGCATACGGTCTAGGTTGCTCTTATATCTAATATGCAAAGGAAAGTATAAAAAATTTAAAACAAAATTTCATAAATTTATTCATAATATCCCTTCCAATACCATTTTTATTTTAATAATTTTTTATTTTTAATTAATAGTAATACTTAATGGTCTACTAAGTATTTTTCCTAAACATAAATCACACGAGGGTCTATTATAAACTATTGTAAATATATAAAGAAAAAGGTTCAAAATTTGAGAAATTTTAAACAAAATTTGGTAATACTTGTTTTCAAACTTACGAGAGATGTAATGGTTTTTAGATTTGTGATTTAGTCATCTTCGTTGAAGCAAACTAAAATTACACAAATCCTTAATGTGCCATAAATGTGTAAACATCAAAGAAAATATATTATATGTCATAATTATTTAATGTATTAAACATTTGTTTGTAACAAAGCTAACCCCAAGTTGATATATGTATCATATCTAAAATAGCTACAAATTATCTAATTTCAGCCTTGAATTTAAGGTGGGCCACATCATAACTACAATATGATTGTATTAGAATAATCTTAGAGATATGTAACCCATACCTAAACACGCATACTAGTATCACAAGACATAAGGACCCGATAATAAAAGGGATAAAATAAAATTTTGATTTTGTTATTGCAAATTCCGATCACTATACATAACCACTTATATCTGACTATTTCTTCCTTTTCCTCCTTTTTTCCTAGTCCTGATTTGAGTGCTTCCTGAACTTCTCTAAGTAAGAAACCAAACCATTAAACAAAAAAAAGAAAGAAAATTTGCAAATTTCACTGTACCAGATTACATGCCTAAAGTTAATCCCCATCTCCTCCTTATTCATACAAGTTAAGTTGCTCTCTCAAATGGATTTGAATAAAAAACAATATCTCATATACTCAAAATGACCTAGCCACTGCCGCTGCCCCTTTCACCGCCCTACCACCGCCTTCATCCTCAGCATCTCTTGTACCTGTATTGCTTCTTTCTAGCTGCTTTCTCCACCTCAAGCCCTTCTGCCACCTCCCCTAACCTCCCTCTGCTTCCGACCTGCTCTTTTTCCTTCTGCTAGATCCCTTCCCTAACCTGCCCTTTTCTCTTCTCTATTTTTTGCTCCCCAAACCTGTATTTCAAAATTACACATTTCAGAGATGGATTTAGAATTTCCCCCTTTGTCTATCCTACAAAAACCCCCCACAACCCATCAAGCATCCCCACCTACTTCAATCCCAACCTCCAACCATAATCCCAAACCCCTCTCAAAACCTTTTAGCTTTCTCCCCCCTCCTCCTCTTCTCCTCCCCCTCCCACGGCCAAGATGGGTTCTACCTCTCTCGGTGGCTCTAAAGCTTTTGGGGATAATGCAAATCCAGTAAGGAAAACCTGGAAACAAGTTGTGGGAGACCAAGTAGACTCGTCCCTGGTTTACTGCCCCCTTATGGAGAAGGATGGTCACCTGATGGTGGCCCCTAGCCTTGAGGAATTACAGCAAGGAGCAAAATCATGGGAAGCTACACTAGTAGGTTTTTTCATGGAAAAGAGGTCCGCTTTTCCAATTATTCAAACTTGGGCTAAGAGAAATTGGCATGGGAGAGGACTGTTAGAGGTTATGCTTTCGGTAGAGGACAACATTATATTCACCTTTGCTTCTAAGTCCGAAGCTCTAAAAGTCATTGAAGAAGGGCCTTGACATGTGTCCCAACTTCCCCTCTCCCTACAATTGTGGCAACCGGGCATGGAACTAGAGAAACTTCGAATGAAAAACCTTCCTTTATGGATCAACATCCATAATATTCCTTTGGAATATTGGACTACCAAGGGTTTAAGTATGCTTGCAAGCTATTTGGGCACACCAATTTGTATGGATGAAAATACAGATTTGAGGAAACGCATTGGCTTTGCAAGATTATGTGTGAGCATCGACATTTCTAAGGAATTGAAGGATAGCATCCCTATCCTCCGCTTGGTTGATGGTAATTCATTAAGAGAGGATCGGGTTATGGTAACCTATCAATGGAAACCCTCTCTTATATCCCAAGGCAAGGCCTGGAAGCCCACGGGTAAAATCTTCATCAAAGGGGACTATTGGGAATTGATGGGAATAGAGCAAGATGAGAGGAAAGAATCTGAAACCCTATTGGACAAAGATGGGATTCTGCTAGAAGCTGAGCACCAGGAGACGTTTCTGAAAGAAACAGCCCTCCTTTCCATTTCTCCCTCCAACCCGAAGGAGGAGCAGGCCAGGACAAGCTCTCAATCAACAGTTGATAGCTTACCTGAAGGGGGAGAAGGAGTGGTAGTAACCCTTCCTATTGCAACTACACATGATGATGAATGCTATGGGGACAATATGAATGAATGCAACTCAGACCAATCTGAAGGGCCTTTAGCACTAAACCTATAAGATTTTTTTGAGCCTACCACATCTAGGAAAAACACAAGGAGCAGTAGGAAGAGCTCCAAAGGTAAACCATTTTAATTATGTCAGTATTTATCTGGAATGTGAGAGGAATAAATAATCCTTCTAAGATTTGTGCCTTAAAGGATTTTGTGACGAAGGAGAAACCTTGAGTTTTTTGTATGTTGGAGACCAAAGTTAAAGAAGATCATATTAACAAGCTTAGTTGTTTGGGCAGCAATTGAAAACTCATTTGTAATCATCAACAGCATGTTTATGGGAGGATTGTGATTGCCTATGATGAGGTATTTGTGAAACTAGAAGTGTTGGAGGCTAACTCTCAGTTTTTGCACACAAAAATTGGGTTTAAATCGGAGAATAAAGAGATTATTGCAACTTTCATTTATGGCTTCAATGCTGCATTTCAAAGAACTGAAATCTGAAGCTTCTTAAGAAGAATCAAACCCACAATCACCTTTCCATGGATGATTGGGAGAGACCTTAACACCACCCTATACAGATCCGAAGCTGAAGGTAACTGTAGTCTGAGGAATTATAACACAGATTTCTTTGATTGCATACAAGATATAAAGCTGATGGATCTTCAGGCTTTAGGCCATGAATATACTTGGTCCAACAAGCAAAGTGCTCATTGGAATATAAGGAAAAAATTGGACAGATTGATGGTCAATGGGGAATGGCTCTCCTCCTTTCCCCTCAGCCATGTTAAATTCCTAGACCCGGGTTTCTTGGACCATACTCCCATTAAGGTTATGGATCTTTTCACTTCCCAGAAATCCCCCCATCCTTTTCAATTCAATAACTTCTTGGCTGAAGTGGAGGGCTTTCAGGAAGCCATTCAGAAAGGTATGAATTTTAGTTGTTATGGGACAAAGCAATACATTTGTATCCAAAAGCTCAAGGCCATTAAGCATGAATTGAAGCTCCTTAATGAGAAAAGAGGACAGAATTTAACCAAGGAAATTGACCTTTCTAAGGACAACCTTCATTCCTTACAGCAAGCTTTAGCTGAAAACCCTCTAGATACTACTCTGGCTACAACTGAAAAGAGGCCCTAAATGTAACATCCCTGTTGGGACCAGTTTCCGGATCCCAATCGAAAAACAAAAACGAAATCGAAGAACGAAACGAAATGGAAACGAATCGGAAACAAATCAAATTCCATACGAACTGAAACAAATTTGTCCGACCTCCGAAACAAATATCTCAGAGAAGATTTTAGGAAGCGTCGCGT
>JANZLX010000001.1:10758779-10772393 GCA_025531955.1 Erythroxylum orinocense
GTATTTATTAATAAATATTATATAAAATATTAAAATAAATTTAAATAAAAATAATTTATTAGTAATAAAAATAAAAACAATTTATTTTTAAGTTTTATTTAATTTATAATTATATAGTAATAAAATCTTTATTATTATTTTAAAAACTTTGAAAAAGGGGTGGGGGGGAAGGAGAGGTAGGAGGGAGGGAGGGAGAAAAATTTTGAAAATTTTGCAAAAAAGTCCCTCAATTTTTAAAAATTTTTGATACCAGCCGATATTTGACTAGTATTTTGAATACCAACCAGTACCACTAAAATTGGCCGGTACCGACCGGTATTTTTTACCGGTACCACTTACACCCAAACCAGCACTAGTTTTCGGCCGAAACAGTACGTACCAGCTGCTGCAGTACAAAATTGACAACTATGGTATTTACATATAAGGATTGGGTCGGGTTAAATGTCAGCTCCAGGTCAGGTGATTTTTAGTAGTTTGCATGGACTAATTTTGACACAATAGAAGTTTCATTACTTTTTTGATGGAAGTCAATTCTTGTAGACAAGTTTAAAATATAGGGGTAGGGAATTTTTCTAAAATTTACCTTGTAGTAAGGGGTTTTTTTTTTTGTTTTAAAAGGAAAATTAACCAACCAGATTACAAAACGAATATGGAGGAACTGATCCCCGACATATCTTCTAAAAAGATATTGTGGCACCCAATAGGTGTATTATCAAAATAAACGACTCCTATATTAAAATGTTCGGCATAAGTAGCAAAATTGTCAACGCATTTGTTGCTCTCTCGATAAATATGTTGATGAATAACGGTGCAGAGCATATTAAATAAAATCGAGTTATGGATGACAATTCTTACCCAATTTAAAGTTAAAAAATTAAATTTAGAGATGGAATTAATTTATTTTTAAAATTGATATCATTTTTCTTTATTTTTTAAATAAAATAACGTCATTCTAATAATTAAACTAAATCGATGTTATTTTGAAACAATCCAATGGCACGTCCCAAACCCGAACTGATTCATGACCATCCTAAACAATATATTTATAAATGTGACATGTATAATTGTAGGGAAAAGCAACCATCAGTGTCGATAGATATACTTTTGCTTGTTTATTTTCACAAAAGTATTCAACAATCGTCTCAAAATATATATACATATTCGTATTCAAATCATATGATCGTTGTGAACCTAATAATTAATTTTAGCTTCACTATCAATAATCTTCTTTATAAACTTCAATCTCCTAACAACAATGTAAAAAGTGTCTATTAGAGTTGGTGTCCTTGGTGACCCAAAAAAACACAAAGTTAATCTCATACAATCACATTCTGGTTACCTTACCCGTGTCTCTTCTTCCAACTTTAGAATTGGCAAATAAAAGATAAGTAGCATTTAAACTAAACGATTATTATTTCACAATAATCATTTAATTGTTATACGAAATCATGTGAGAACGTCTTCACTCGCATAGTGAACTATATGTCAAATAAATTAATTTAATATCTTTCTAGAAATTCAAAGAACAATATTAAGAAGAGAATAAGTTTAGTATAGGTAATTCAATATTTAAAATATCTCATCCATCAAAGTAATTGCCAAACAAAAAGATCATTACCATAAGTGAACTCAATTATTTAAAAAAAAAAAACAAAGGAAACTTCATTAAGAAGCACGATCATCAGCTAACGTAGAAGAAATAATAGCAGGGAAAGATAAATCCCAATAAACAAGACCTAACATAGAGTTAATCTTTCTCGCAAGAGAATAAGCTGGACAGTTCGCAGATCTTTTATAAAAACTAAAATAAATATCATTTATGGAATTATAAAAAAATTAGCAACCACTAATAATCAAATCAACTTCAGATCGATTGCGAATGGTTGAAACAATACCCTGAATGACCAGTTGCAAATCCGATTTAATAATAACAGAGTGTAAGTTTTACTTTTTAACCCAACTTAATGCTTCACGAATTCCCGTAACTTCTACACTAGAAAGATCCAAAACCACGTGATAATAACAAACTAAGGGTGTGTTTGTTTGGGGGGTATAGGAAAAGGGGTATGGGTATGAAATGAAAATTGATGTTTGGTATGAACTTATCATTGAAAACCTAAGAATTTCATTCCTTGGTTTTGGGCAATCCTTCATTCCTCTCATAATCCAAAGGAATGGGAGAGAGGAATGAGAATGAGAACTATATTTTTTAATTTTTTATATATAAAAGATAGATAAAAGGTATAATTATGAGCCAAATAATTTTATAAGTAAAGCTTTAACTTCAATAATCAAATTTAGAGTGAAATCAATTAAACAATTAAATAATTAATTACATTGTAATTAATTAATTACAATATAATTAATTAAATTATTATTATTTAGTTAATTACATTATATTTTTTAAAATATTATTATTAATTAAAATATAACTATTCATTAATTAAAATATTATTATCAATTAATCAATTACAATATGATTAATTAAAATATAATTCATTGATTAATTAGAATTAGAATATTCTCATTCTTCCCTATATTCATTCTCATTCTCATTCTCGTTACCTTTTGTGAACCAAGTGCCTAATTCTTTTGTTGAATTTGTATTTATTATATAGTGATCAATTTCTTCTTTTTATTTTAAATTTATTAGATTCAATGCTAGTGCCAATTAATTTTTTTGTCATAAACTTTTGCTAATCTCCGTGCTAATACTAAATATTTTTTTCTTATCTTATCAATGTGTTCCAATTAGTGCCAAATTTTAGCTAGTAATTATTACTTTAAATCTGTGATTAATTTTATTTATCAATAGAAAAAAAACTCATTCAAATTAAACAATTGAATTATAAATAAAAGTGAAAAGTCGATCATATTATTTATTTGTAATATTATATAAAAATAAAATTCATAAAATAATTAATTTAAACTAATTAGAATATTATTAATAATTAATTAATAATTATGATATACTAATAAATATAAAAATTAAATTTACATATGAAATATTTAGTTATACTTTTTAATATAAGTAATAATTAGTAAATATGAGAATTTAAATAAAATAATTATTATTAACAGTAAAAATCAATGAAAATAGTTATTAATTATCTATAATTATAAATGAGATGTGAAAATTTGTTCTTTCTATTTATTAATATTAATAATAAACAATTTGGTTAATTTATTATACTCGTAGTTGAAAGGCTTGGTTGGCCCAATAAATACAAGACAAGTCATTTCTCGAGACAGGGAGCCAATCGTACAGTCATGTCGAACTTTGATGAAGATGCTCGATGAAAATATGGGATAGGGAGAGATTGGTCCGCGAGGGAGGGACAGGGGTGTGAAAGAGAAGAGACAGAGATCACCATGGTCATTCATAGACCCGGGACAGGGTTGTGAAAGAGAACAGACAGAGATCATAGGGTTGTGAAAGAGGAGAGACAAGGATAAGGATGGATACGTAGAATGGTTTAGCTTTTCACTTTTACATGTATGTGAGAATGAAATGGTGCAATTAATTAGAATTCAATTTATTTGCTAAAGATCTTAAAACAAGAAACTGACAGTAATTACAACTGCTCAACTGCATCGCCATTTATTTAGGTCAAGAAGGGAAGAAACTACAAGACATTAAGTTTGGCAATTCAAAGCAGTGTACTTGGCAAGCCTAATTACAGATCTAAGGGATGATTTTTAAAGAAGCAATTAAAAAAATGCACTGCAAGTTCAATAGCTCCTTCTTCCCACCAAGATTTTGCTTTAAAGAAAATACCTCAAAGACCTGGTGGCAAACATTTGAACATCCTTTTAATTTGACCTACAATCACATTTTCTTTTAGAAGACATTGGGGAGAAAAAAAATGAAGGAATTTCATTTCAGGGGATGAAGAAAAGAGAACCCGAGGCCGAAAATAAATAGCAAAGTTGTTACTTCTTCTCTGAAATTCTAACAGCTACTTCTGAACAACCTTGATACATGATAGTAAGTAGCAGCATGAGCTACGGATTGAACGGGGGCTTTTTTATATTTAAATTATATATATATATATATATAAATAAATGTGAATCCAAGTCGCCTCCACCTAACTCATTGATGGTTTGGTGGGAACGGAAAAGAAATCTTCTCCAACAGCAACCAAAAACTGAACCAACCATGCCATACATTTCTTCCTTATGCATAGTACATGTACAAGCTGTTTGCGGCAGCACAGGCGATAGAGTTTTCAGTAGGATGCCATGCAAGGTGTAGCAATTTAGTTGTGAAATCAAAAGAATTGCCATTTGCGTCTACTCCTGGGCTTTCTCCACCTGCCAATTCAATTCACAAAACTCCATAAGAAGAAACAAGAAAAGAGGGTAAGAGTACCTAAAAAGGATGCAATCCGAGAGCACTGACCCCGTCTTACAACACGTGTTATGCTGCTTAGGGATCTGGAAGGCCTTGACGGTGTCTGAACTTGTCTCCTAAAAGTTATTCAATTTGTGGAGATTCATTACTTATCACTGCCTCCAAAATCATTCCTATTATCACTCACATCATTGCAAATAATTTGAAGAATACCTCATAGGATTTTTACTTGCTTCCAGAGTTGTTGCCTCCGTACTTCCAGGGGCACAACCAAAAACACGAAACAAATTGCTGAAAGTTGCATGAAACAAAAGTCTCAAAGTGTATGTACAAGATCTTCCATGCTAGGATTACTAAAAAGTATAGCAAGTACCTGTAAGACCCTGTGGCCACTCGCAATCCATCACCACTCAAGCAACACTCGAATTTATCAAAGATTGAATCATTCTCATACAAGTCACATAGCTGAATACATTGAATTGATGTCACAATCAGTGTGGGAAAAATACCAACAGCATCTTCGTTTGATACTTGTGTCAAGTCAGAATCTCACCTTAGGTCTCAAGTATTCATGAACCTGGAAGGTTGCAACTGGACCTGAATCCATATTGATGTCCCACAACTAAAAATCAAGAAACTGAGACAAATGAGAAAGAAAGATGTAGCCAAAATGGAGCTTCAAGAGGACATCCATGCAGAAAAAGTACTCGTGGTGCTGAAAGACATGGATGATATCACTATGTCAAAAGTGTTATGTGGTCTCATTACAAACAGCTTTGTTGACTTAATTAGTACCTCTTAGAGAGTAGATATCAGGACAGAAATCAATTCTGGCTATCTGGTTAGGACCCAGAGAGAAAAAAGTTGCCGGAGAAAGAGAGGGGTAGGGCAGGAGAGCCAGGAGGAGAAGAACAAATGGAATGACTGAGTGCGGGTGAAACTTAAGATGTACGGGAATTTTTCATGCCTTGAAATGATTTTTGTGTCTATACGCTCAAAATATAAGCAAAGGGTCAAACCTTTAGAGTCATGTAATCACGGCTTAATATATTTCTTCCATCCTTAGCAAATTTGATATCTGAGATTGAAGCAATAATCTCTGTAAAAAATGATCTAGATCCCGGTGCCTCCTGTTCCTCAAACCTGCATGAATGGTATATCACCAACTAGTCAGTATTAATGACGAGTAAATGGCTTGGTAATTAACATATCATCCTTAATGTAATAATTTTCAAATTATTGAAGCAAGCTTTCCTATTCCTTGATACGTCCATCTAATTTTATATAACCATGCACTAAAAGATGCAATACAGAAAGCAGCTAAAAGCTCTTACAATTTGGCATGAGAATCACATAAAGCTGATTGCCGCAAATCAATGAGTCGGATTGAGCCTTTTGAGCTACTATATGCTAATGTATTACAATGATTGGGATGAAATTCTGCCGACGTTATAACCTCTGTCGAAACAAAAGAAGATAGAATCAAAATCAGATGATGAATAACTAACAAGGAGCTTTGCAATGCAAACAAACAGTCAAGAGGGGCAAATTTGACAGTGGCTTACGAGCATAATGCATAAATTGTCTGGAATTTGAATGTGATACAAAAACAATTATAGCATGCAGAGTAAGAACAAGTTGATTTCAAGATTAATCGCTGCCTCTAAAAGTCTAGAAGTTTAGAAAGAAGGAAAACAACAAGACAGATTTAGAAAGAGAGAGGGACAAAACAGTGCCAAATCCAAAAAAGGTACTAGATTCCACTAAAAATTAAACAATTCTGTACATTAACATAATATAAAGCTTGATAAAACTCTTCAGAGGTTGAATGGTGTACCAGTTAGGTCCTCCATATTTGCAGGTTTCACATCTACAATATTGAAGCTTTGGTTGCTAATTTCTAAATTCCAAAGATTTATTCGCAGGTCATCAGCTGATATAAAAGTCTCGCCATCACTGGAACATGAGACAATAGTGCCATGATGAGTAAAGTATCACTAACCTGCACCTAAAAGCTGAAAACTGCAATGCATGAAAGCATTGTGCACACACTAAAAGAGAATATTTTTCCTAAAAACCTGGCAAACAGAGCAGTATCAGAAAGATGATGCATTACCGTAGGTTGTCTTTGTTTATTTTAGTTTGGTTATTAAAATCTACTTTATTTTTGTCGTTTTTAAGGTTTTACTTTCCACAATCAGTTTAAAAATATGGTTGCTAGCAAAAAGGAGTACATGATACATATAACTGGAAGAGGAATATAATCACCTGTTGCTTGAAATTGAATTGATATGATAATCATGAGCATGAGCATACACCCTTCGGCATCTAGCCACTAGGCTAGTCTCAGAGCTAGTTACCTAAGTGAATGTAAAGATATGGGTCAAATTTCCAACCAAGTAACAAAAATTAACAGAAATTTTCTATTTGACAGCCCTTGTCAATGTCACAACTATACCCATGTTGGGAGACCCTTAGCCATAAACAAAGTAGTATGAAGAAAAGCATATCTCCTGAAGTACCTAAAAGGTCAGCTTTCCCAATTTGTTACATTTCTAAGTTAACGTCCAAAGCATCTCAGCCTAAAAATATCTAATTCATATGGAGGGATGATGGCAATTCCTCTGCATATACTTGTATTGTCAAACAAAAAAGCAATATAACATTTATAACATATTTAGCAGCAAGTGGAGACGCTGTTCCCTCAACTTGCTGATTTTAGGTATCACTACGGGTGAATTTGTAGAAACGAGAAATCTACAGACTTCAAATATGTAGCTAATGAAGAAAAGCTATAGTACAACTACCACAGGCAGATGCAGAGATGGAATGCCCCCAGGTGGGAATGCAAAGTCATTGCTCACTGAACTGTATAACCTGTCTGGGGATCCTCCATTTGCCAGAAAAGGTCTTGCACTACTTGAGCTGGAACTACCAACACTACCATTTCCTATAGCTTTTGAAGGATCCACATTCATGTCAGAAATTTTCTTAACCTTCTTTTCTTGAACCTGTTTGATTATTAAACAATATGAAAAGACGTAAGTGTTTGCAGTAAATAGAAAACTGTAGGCTTACAGTCAGTGCTATAAAATACAAAAATCAGGTGATATAACATTGAAGTCTCTCCAGAGAGTCAGCCATTATGCACTTGCAGGCCCTAAAGTTAAATTGAGAATCTCATACAAGTAATTCAGGTCACTAATTCATTGTCCTGGATCCTCATCCACTGATACACTATTATCAGCAATACATAGATGCGCCATTAATAGGCTATAATTGCCCTAATTTAAGATGTATACCCAGTAATTTATGCCCACAATATACTATTCATGCCTTACCCCTAACATACATAAACCTCCATATAGGTCAATAATTTGTTTCCCAACTCAATACCAGCACTCAAATGCATCTACCTGCCCACAATCTCTACATCTGGTAGAAAAATGCATAAGAGAACTCAGTATCAAATCAATTATACCTCAAGCAAACATCAAAACATTATTCCTTACCTTCCAAAACTTGATGGTTTTATCATTGGTAGATAAAAGAAAAAGAGCACCATTGGCAGTTTGACACCATCTGATCTTGTTGATTTTCTCCTCTATTTCCAAACTCTTGAGATAATCAAACTGTTAAAAAAGATAAAAACATAGCATGAACACTGACCTGAGGGGCAAATGAAGAAAATTAGCATATAAGAAGTTATATCAACAGTAACTGCTGAAAAATCACACCTCAGGTTCATGGCTCTGAAACTCTGTTTTATAACGAAACTCAGGATGCCTGCTAAGTGGGTAATCCATTCTCTCCATATCCCTTCTTAATCCACCATGCTACAATACATGGCAAAAATATACTTTAAGATGGCATTTAACAGCAAAAAAGATTAACTTAAACTAACCATAAAAAATATGTGAAAACTGGACTGAATAAATGAAGCCTAAGAGGAACCAGGAACGCACATCCTTTGTATCTGTCCTCTCAAAGAGGACCACCCTACCCCCACGGTCACCAGTAGCAAGATGATCACCAGTTTTATCAAATTCAATGGCTGAAATAATATCAACTGCAGAAGGAGAAACACACAAAAAAAATTATATATCTGTGAAAGAATGTTACTAAATATTGTTCAGTTTAGAGGAAAATGCAGTGTCGCATTATAATTTACTGTCCATCCATACTACAAATGGGAAACCTTTTAGGCTCTTCCCTTCATCTACTTAGTTTCAAGGATTTAAAGTCATGAGCAGATTGTGTCTGCGACCACAGCAAGACCTGCTACTCTCTTTTTGCATTTTTTTTTATATCTTTATACTCAATTGCAAAGCTGACAATTTACATGGACAACATTTGATTTCTGTCAGAAATCAAACTAGATTTGCACGTTTGGATATTATAATCAAAATATTCAACCATCTGAAAAGGTAAATAATTACAGAAATTGTCTACTAAGACTGTCATTTCTCAAACTTAGTCTTCATAGAACTATCCAAACTTTATATAACATTGCATTCATCCTTGTCTAATCCTAAGTGGATAGTTTCTAGACATACAAGAGAAAGGGCATATGCACAAATACTGGAAAACTGAACCTCAAGTGAAGACACTGAATGTTAGAACTCTCCCGCATTTTCCTTTGCTCAAAGATGTCAAAACTGATAAGTGACACTTTTTGACTTCAAAATTACTTTTTACAAATGCTTCACTCTAGGCAACTTCATATCATGTTTTCTTGTATCAAAGCCTCTTTGAATGCTATCTCAAACATTTCACACATGTAATCATGTCCCCCTTTTTCTTTCTCCCTATATCAAAGAGAAGGTAGAGGAGGACGCCCATCTAAGCACATCCATCATTGGTGCCAGCAATTGTTTTCCTTTAACATGATATCTCATGAAAAATGACCAATCCCTGCCTTTTGCAAGAATCATCGGAAATATCCTTTTATAGGAGCAGTCTTTTATCTTATTTCAAACAAATTTTAAAAGAATGCAACAGATCCAAATGATTGATCCTTCAACCCATATATTTCATCATATCAAATTGTATTCCCTAAAACAAGCACATTTTCCATCAGAAATTGCAACCACAATTAAAACTTATATGCTTTGTAAGCCACTTTCAAAATGAAACATTTATCTTTTCAAGAGCTAGGTTTGAGAACAAGTTGGGAGGATAAAAATAACCACTTAGAGTATGTCTACTTTAGAATAGAAAACCACAAAGTGAAGTTGCTACATTGACTAGATTTGCTGAGTAAAAACAAAAACTTCAACTAGTAGTAGTTAGGATTTGTCATAATCTGAATTGTACTTGAGCTGTGCATAGAAAAGCCAGGGATAAATGCACATGCACATGCATCTACTTAAGAAAGAAGAAATGTTTGAGCAACATAAAGTAAATGCCTGAATCTGGAATAGAGAAAACCATCATCCAAAAAGATGAAATCATACTCACTTGGGCAAATGAGAAACAAAAATAAGAGTCTCAACCATTATTGAACCACAGATTAGGATACCAGTACCCATAATTTGTCCCTTATTAACAATAACTAACTCCACCAAGCTCTTTCCCACACTCTCCTCCCTCAAATCTGATAAACACTCGACCTTTATCGATCATTACACTTCTTTAAATTGCAATAGAAACCCCACAAAAAGTGAAAAACACTCATTGACCCACAAACCTAGAAACTGATTCCCAATCAACCCACGATCCATTTCGGATCTACAAACCGAGAATAGCCAAGTGACAACACATAACATCAACTGGATCCAAATGAATAGAGACCTACAGATACACCTCAAATATGTGTTCATATAGGTGAAATTACCTTCTTGTACTTCTTCACCGGCGGTTCGTTCGCCGAAGACCTGAGAGAATTTCCACTCCAGAGGCTGCGGTGGGCCCGCCGGAGCTGCTGGGACCTCATCGCCACCGTTCATGTTCTCTTGTTCTCGCAACACTCTCTATGTGTTCTTGCTTCAGCGATCAAATCAGCCGCCCGAGATTTAACTGTCCCTCAGAGACACAACCAATCAGAAAGATCGCATCTTTAGCTTAGAAAGAGGAAAAACCGCAAAACCCATCAAGCGATTTTCTTTTCTCTTCCCCTTCTTGTCAAATTTGAGGTTTTTTTTTTTCTCAATTAAACCATTGAAACAGAGCTTTTTGGATTAGTTTAGTTCTCCCTCTCTCTCTCTCTCCCCTCTTTTTTATTTAATTTTTCTTTTCTTCTCTTCCCTTTCCTCTGTCTAAAAGCGAGAAGCAAAATTCCCCTTTATTTCTCTTTAAAAAAATAAACTAAACAAAACCTAAATATTAAGAAAAAATGGACTGTTCTGTTCTCACTCTAGAAGGAGAAAATAGGAATTTCAGTGATCTTTGTTCTTCTAGTTAAAACACTCTCACACTGTCACACTCTCTAGCTCTCTCTCAACAAGAGGTTTTTTGTTTTGTTTTGTTTCATTGGCTGCTGACGTGTTGGTTGCAATCGGATTGGCCTGTGAGGTCAAGCATGTTCGGTAATTTTGAGAGTAAACTATAGGGTAAAGGAGGATTACGGTGGAAATGACATGTTTGTCTTTTTGTTTTTTTGCGTTATGGTGAGTTCCTATGGCGTAAATATTAATGAGGGTTGCAAGGATCACTCACTACTGTTGTCAGAGTTGCTAAATTGTAACGGGAATAGTTACTTCTATTGTCTAGTTCATTCGTTTTTATCCACTTTCCAGGGTTCACAGGGCTTGGAGGCTACTGACTTACTGAGGGGCAGCAGACACAGACACAAAGCTCTTAATCTAAATGAACTAACCTACTTTGGGACACAACTAGGGTTCATTTGCCAGTTCATGTGTTTTAACATATGTTGTTATCTTTCTTATTTAAAACTTCTGTGTATTAGTGGGGTATTTGTGTTTTCTCCGTACCACTTTTGCATATTTTAAGGATCATTAGTTTGTATACAACAAAAGTAAGACCCTAGCGAAAGGAAATCTGATCCCCAACTCCACAAATTCAAATACTGGTGATGTAAAACAAAACTAAATTTTCATTCTAAAAATTGGACTCTTATGAACACCTTATCTTGTATTAGAAGCATATGAGATTTTGAAAATGTAGAGGTGGATTTCAGTGAGCAACAAAAAATTGCATCTACAAAAAATTGCATCTTATTGGTTGTACACTTCCCCATTTCCTTAAACAGCTACAAACTTTTGGGTAGATGTGGGAGTTCCAGAGTCAAGCCTTAGCTCCAAAATAGAAATTCAAAGTCCTAATTTGTCGACCAAGTTTACGAGTTGAATCTCATATTTTAAAGTTTTTTTTTTTTGGTTGCTTATGAAGTGTTTGAGGAGGGTCCTAATTATGAGAAGACACTTTTAAGCTATTTATATCTAAGCTAATTCCTGCGAGAACTGAATAGGTCTCTTTCAAGAGGCAAAGTTTTGACCTCAAATTTTAAACGGCTATATATATAAGGGCGGTTCAAATCCGCGATCTTACTTAAGCCAAAAAAGTCCCTTAACAACTCACCTGCAACTTAAGATTTCATATTTTGAAGCTTTAATAGTAACTAGAAGATGAAACCTTCTGATATAGTTCCAACAAAAAGCAGGAAATACGAAAGACTTCATTAAGGTTGAATTAGAAGAAGATTTTGGGCCACTGCTCACCAAAACTAACAGTGTACTGGCCTTTTTTTAAAACCAATCTGTAGAGTTTGGTCGCAACCCAATCACTTATAAAATTTTAGGCCCAACTAGAATAACCATACCAATCTACTATAACAATTTGGATGAGGCAAGGAGACTAGCTTGCTCCTCTCATCGAAACCAAGAAGCCCATATAAACTAAACCCAGGGTTTCCTCATGCTCTGATTTCATCAGCCTTACGGCAGAGCAGACTTGCACCTAATTTCAGCCTATCTCTGAGGACAAAACCGAATTCCATAGACGGTCTATAAAGCAAGTTTTGATAGTATTTATCTCTAGTAAGGAGTCCACGGTAATTTCAGTATAAATAGTCCACCAATGGAGCTTATATCATAACCCAATGAAATGGAGATTACTAGTTAGCAAACTAATCCTCTCTAAGTTTCTTAGTCTTAACAGTATAATGGAGTTAAAAGTTAACCACATAAGACGTTGATGTCCTTTCTTATTACTTAAAACTGTAACAAGAACTCTCTTTTAAAGTAAGTATTCAGTTCATTAAGAAAATAAATGGAATTTTTTCTTAAATAAATCCCAGGACTCAGCTTATGTGAAAACTTTTGATGCATGTTAGTTAGAAATTAACATATCGAAACATAACCACAAAGATTACGTTAAATACAGGATCGATTTTATATGCATAGAGAACGAAAAGCACATACTTAATTGATCGTTGCTATTTCACCGGTTAAAGAAGTTTGCTTTAAATCTTTTACCGCAGAGAACTTTTTTCTTCCTTTTGTGTTCTTCGTGTAAAAGACCGTCACATATATATCTCTGAAGAAACACACACTGCTTTTTCTTTATATGTTTCATTCTTCGATTCTTTTACAGTAAAGAAAACTATAACTCCCTCTAGTAGTTATATGAATAATAATGACTTAAAAACCCCTCATGGGTGTATAATATGTCATCATCTCCCACTCACATATGATGGGTTTTAGTTTAATTTTAAAAACAACTCTGCAGTGTTCATACTAGTTCAATAACCGGTGTAACCAGCATACGATGAGAGCACATTGTCATATATCTGTTAGGAGTATATGACATCTCGATTTAATTGATCTTGGGACTTATGAGTCCTTGAGTAAACATTGTATGCTATACCCTAGGTCATATATCGCATTTGCATTTTTTTTTGATCTCATTTAGTCTCTTGAGTCATGACTGTATTCAAGTTCTCTACTAAATAGACGATGGCCATCTATGAATACTTTTCATGAGAGTCAATGATCTAAATTAAATGAACATCCTCTATTCTCAATTCTCTTTTGAATTAAATTTAATTTGTTTTCCTAGAATTATTCCATAGGATCGCATCTTGTATGATCTTTTGGCAGTAACCTAAAGTAGCAAACCTTAAATTCAATTCTCAAGAATGAAACAAGAGTCATAAGGGTATAAGATGAGGTTCTTCATAACCTCAAGGGTCTTACACAATGTAAGATAAGATCTTATGACTTCCATTAATCCCTTTTGTGGTCAGTTGTGCACACATGGTACGAGTCATGTGCTACGGTATTTACCCACTTCGTTTAACT
>JANZLX010000001.1:10797578-10810217 GCA_025531955.1 Erythroxylum orinocense
AACTTCGCACCAGAACTCTTACGTGAAGCAGTCAACTCATGGACCTAAACGGCAACGCACAGTTCAGCCAGAATCCGACGGAACCAGAATGAAAACTTACAGAAGTCCGAATGAACCTGCAAATCCTAAGAGAATCACAGAAAAAATTAAACATGAACTTATTAAAAGAGATAAAGAGAGAGATACGAGAGAGAGAGATTAAAAAAAAGAACTGCCAAGCTGACGAAGAGAGAAGTGAACAGTGGTTAAATTTTTTGACTTTTAAATTTTAAATAAATTTTTTTTAAATGAACCAATCAGTTTATTTTTTACCGATTCAATAATTTTTACAAGTTTAATTATCAAATAAACGAATCAATTATTTATAAAAAATAAGAACTAAATCAAATCGTTTTATACTCCCGATTCTTTGGTTTAATTTTTAAACACTGCATTTTCTTAGCGGGGCAGCGGGTGGAAGAGGCATGTAAAAACAATCAGTATTAATGGTAACGAAACCATTGGATGATTGTAGCGCAGTGGGTGAATGATGTTTGTAATTTAGACAGTGACAGGAAAACCAAAGAAAAGCATTGGTCTAAATCATTAAGCTTTGTTGTCGTCTTAATGACGTTGGTCATTGCCAGCTCAAACCCATCTTCATTCTTGCTGTTTGAATTTCAAAGGGGGGATTATTTTTCCATTTCAAGGCTCCATGAATTCTTTCCATTCCCTTCTTAATTACAAATCACCAATCATCCACATTATATATTAGATTTCCATGCATTGTTCCCTAAAATTCACATTTCATTCAAATCTATAGATCGTCACAAAATATTTATACAAGAAAACAAAAACATTCCTAAATCATGAAAAAACTATCGATTAACGACAAAGGCATTCAAAAAATAAATTCCCCAAAATCAAGAGTGTGGAAATCTTCATAAATCCTCCGCTTTACTCATCACTGAGAGCCGGCTCGGCCTCGGTTGAAAATCGGAGCGTCGTCGCAGCTGGTGAGAAGACGGTCGAATCAGAGCCGTTAACGCTCTTTTCACCAACTCACCTTCAACTCCTCCGATCCTAACAAGCGAATTCGCCATCGCCGATCTTCTGAAGTTTAGAGTACTACTCGAGTGATACGACTGATGGCCATTTCCGTTACTGCCCTGCCGATTCCTTATCAGCGCTCTGTGAAACGCGCACCGGAACGACCCCGGATGTGTCGTCGGAGAGCAAGCGCACGTCCTTTTCTGATTGGAGACCGCCGCATTGGCGCCGTGGTTCGGTCGTTGTCTTCTCATTGCGATCGAACGGTTGGGAGAGATCGGACGGTTCTCTATTGAGAATCGGAGCGAAGAAGACGAAGATTGATTAGGGTTAGAGTTGTGGCCGTGGTGTGCGTAGACATTGACACGCGTGGGAGAGGTGGCGCGTGCAAAAAATGTGGAGGCGGAGGAGACGGCAGCCACGCAGGCGGAGGAGCAGGAGCCGAAGCCGGTGGCCGTCGATGACGCGAAGCCAGAGGACGACGGCGGAGACGGCTGCGGCGATATCCATCGTTGTGGTATATGGCAACACGTGGACAGATTTTTGCCGTTGGATTTGTTTCTTGACGAAGCCATTATAGTAGAGAGTGTCAGTTACGCTCAGAGAGAAAAATGAGAACTTTTCTTTTCTTGAATTTTTTAAGAAGGAAGTTTGGGCGGTGAATCGCGCAAACCTAGAGCGAAGCAAGGATGGTATTTATAGCAGTGGTGCGGGAAGTAGGGGAATTGTGAATAAGGTGTGAAGATGAGGGTATTTTTGGACATAACAGTTAGTTTTTGAGCGGTTGTTGTCTGGCGTTTCTGGTCCAAGCGGGATGAGGAAAATGCTGTGGGCTCTGGATCTGTGTGAATCTCCACGCGCGTGCGGGAGAGTGCGTTACCTGCTTATCTACTTTTTTTACGCCGAAAAAGACATTAACCTAATTGATGTGAACCAATTTTTAGAAGTTGAATACACTAATTAATCAAGAGTAACTCTTGTACTAGTATTTTATTCGCTCAACAAAAATAGGGACTACTTGAAAGCTCTGGATACTACGCGCTTAGAGTGGAGTTTGGAGTGACACATTAAAAGTTGGTGGCTTAAAGCAAGAGCTTCTCGCTCAACATATACCCTATCCTAGTAATACTGGGAGAGAGTGCCACGTTCACAGAGATAATAAACGATTGAAGGTGGGTTGGAATTAGAAATTGCGAAAGATATATTTTCCAAATTTTGGTGTCCCGTCTGTTTTCTCTTGTCAGAAGCCTCGATTCGTTCAATCACTAAACTACCCTTTTAACGCCAAGCAACAATCATGTTCATAGGTGTTTGGCTTTACGCGATAAACAAAGCAAATAAGGGAAAAGAAAAACAAATAAAGGTTGGATTTGTAAGTTATACTGCGTGCCGGCTAGTCTGCAACACTAAGTTGGTTATGCCAAGGCTTAAAAAGACAATAATTGGGATCGCGGATGTATAAGAAAGAGAATAACAATGACAGGCATGAAAATGGGTCGGACACTGAGCAGTCTGTGGTCAGATAGATCAATAGTTTTCGGCTCATGGCCTGGTTCGATCATAGACTGATTGGTTAGGCTTGATTTTACTTTAAAAAAAAGTTGATAAAATGATATAATTTTGTACCCTTTTATTGGGCCATGAATTGTACTTGTACTAGACTGGAACAATCTTGTCTTGTGGCGAGATCAGGCTAAGCAGTCTTATTTACAGGTTCGGTTCACAGATTTGCGGGTTTTCTTGAACACCTCTAGCCGTAACCTGTAAATACAAACTCCCAAGACAATGAGGTAGATTGTTGAATGCACAGAGAGTCCATTTGTGACCTCCAAGATGGTTAACCCTGGATTCATCCAATAACAAGAAGTAGTGACATAATCCCACATCGCCTTATTAAAAGGACATTCAAAAAATAGATGGTTGCAAGATTCACTTTGTATGGAACATATTGGGCAGTTGTTATTCAGTTGGATATACGAAAGACGGTCTGCTGTTGACAGCTTATTCTGGATAGCTAACCAGTATATGAAGGATTTTTTCGGCAATAAGCATTTATTCCAAACCTTTGTGGCCCAAGGGACTGCATGGCGATGATTGCGTATATTATCACAAATAACTCTATTGGTGAGCTTCACAATGAGAGTACCTTTCCAGAAAAATTTGTTAGGTTCCTATAGGGAAGGAGGATAATTAGGTTGAAACTGGAATAGGCTTCTAGGAAAATTCCAACCACAACCTTCTATAAATGAATTCATTCAAGTTTTTAAAGGAAAAGAAGAAGTGGTTCGTGAAAAAGGCAACATTTCTATTAGAGGTCCCTTAGTGGACCAATTGTCGAACCTTAAGGACATGAGCTCTCATGATGAACTGCATCTCTCAATTTCAACAATTGAGTGTGGTTCAGTTGGATTCTGCTAGGGCTGAACATTATTGCTTGGATCCATAATTCTGTGTGATCTTGGTATCTGAATACCTGCAAAACAAATAAAGGCACACCGGGGGTTAGTTCCCGGAAGGCTCCTCAGACGCTCAAGTTAGTCTTTTGAGGACGTTTTGGCCGCTGAGAACAGAGGAAAAACTAGGG
Source organism: Erythroxylum orinocense (assembly GCA_025531955.1). Classification (NCBI taxonomy): domain Eukaryota; kingdom Viridiplantae; phylum Streptophyta; class Magnoliopsida; order Malpighiales; family Erythroxylaceae; genus Erythroxylum; species Erythroxylum orinocense. The sequence goes on from JANZLX010000001.1 coordinate 10,801,192, forward strand.
TTGTAATCTCGTACTTGTATCATGGTAGAATAGTATCTTATATATGGCATGGACGCTAGGTTTAGGTCTTTACGTAGATCTTTACGTTTGCATGGGAGACTAACACCTGTGAATGGACCGTGGATGTGTGGAGCTGGGCTTGGGCCTAGCACAGTCAACCCAACCATAAGCTCCCCTACTCCTCGAGTCTGATCCAAGGGAAGGGTCGAAGGAGTACATAAGTATTAGACAGCATGTTTACGAGGTAGGTCGTGCTAGGCCCGATCGATAGATTATGATGCGATGCGGTCGACCGAGCAGATGTGATGACTCGACAGACCGATCGAGGATACTGAGAATAGGTCGGTCGGCTATAACGATTTGGCAGGTCGATCGGGTGTAGTGTTGAGGTCGATCAGGCGAGCGTTGTGACTGGGCCGATCGATGGGGCGGCAAGGCTTAAATAAAGCACTAAGTGTAATCATCACTGACGATTTGTGTCCTCTGACAGACTGTCGCGTATGTGCTTTCGACTACTGTACAGTTGTCCGGTGTGCTATTTTAACTGCCGAACAGCAGTCAAGCGCGTCTTTTCAGCTATTGTGCCGCTCCGGATTTCCAATAACCCTAATTCACCTCAACTCCGATTCTGCCACGTGTCTGCACTGGCTCAGATGCTCGCCACGCGTCAAGCATTGATTGGAACGTCCGTTCAGTCGATCTTCTATTAATACTCAGGATCAACAGACTACAGGCTTCTTTCACGCTTATTCTGTGCTCCTACTTGCTGTCGGTTTTCACTTTCATCTTCTTGCTTACAGTCTCCAGAGTTTGCTTTCAATCGCCGTTGAAACCCCTCACCTTCAATCACCAAACTAGGTACGTTCTTTTTCCTCGCTTCCTCCTCTAAATTTATTTTTATAAGAATGTCGTCAACCAGTCCTAGACGCGGGGTTAGTCCTAGGGATGAAACCGTCGAGAGGGCCTCGTAAACAATCGAGCCACTTGAAATGTTGGTGGAAGTAGTGGAGGTGCCAGAGGTTGGGGGAACTAAGGAAGTTAGGCCTAGTGCTCGGAAAGATGGGCAGATTGTGGAGAAATCACCGAGTAACCCATCGACGATGACCGCCGTGGAGTTGAATCGGTCGGTTATCAGGAATAACATCCCTGCGGCATGGGGACCCAGGCTGGCTGCCAAGAACGAGCGGATTCATAGCAGTCCAGGAGGGTATTTTGCTGTATTAGACAGCTTTTTCTCAATCGGTGGTATGAGGCTCCCGTATGCCCCGGTTATTGATGAGGTGTGCTGCGCCTTCCAGCAACAAAACATGAGGTCCTAGGTTTGACTCGTCCCTGCCACTCCAACTACAAGATGGTGGAACAGGGAACACCCTGAGGCCAAAGGGGACAATACCTGGCCGGTGAGGTTCCCGGCTCAAACTAGAGTGAAAAAAAAGAGTGGGTACTTTTCGGTTTGATGGCCTATATACTATGCCCCTTAAGGAAATATACATGTAGCCATTTTATCCACAAGCTCTTCTTGTCTCCCAAAATCCACCATAGTCTTTTGAGAATGAGAGAATGATTAACAGCTTTAATAGAGAGAATGTTTAGTCCTCCTTCTTGTTTCGGAAAGCATATATCAACCCATTTTACCTTTGCAGCTTCAGGGTCACCATTTGGATGACTCCAGAGGAAAGTTCTAAGGATTCTTTCAATTTCTTTGATGATACTTTGAGATAAAAACATATGAGAGCTCCAGTATACATATAACGAATTTAGGACAGATTTGATAAGTTAAAGCTTACCCACATATGAAAGTGATTTGTTCACCCAGGACTTTACTCTCCTTTGTATCTTGTCTAAATGAGGGCAGCATTCTAAAAAAGTTAGCCTCTTTGTCAACACCAGAAGTCCAAGGTAAAGTTGAGGGGGAGTTTGTAGTCTCATTCTAGTTACTTCTACAAAACTATGTTCCATGTAGGCTGCACTTTTAGATAAGAGGAAAAGGCTTTTTTGCATATTAAGATGAAGCCCAGAAGTCTGTTTGAAAACATGGAGAGCACGCATAAAGGAGCTGACAGATTCCATATCAGCACTGCAAAAAAGAAGAAGGTCATCGGCAAAAAAGAGATTAGTGAGATCGAGTTTCTTGCACTTTAAATGGTGTTTTAAGTTGGATTTCGAGGTGGTCTCCTTCTTTATGATTGCATTAAGGACTTCCATAGCAAGTGTGAAGAGGTAGGGGCAGATGGGATCTCCCTGCTTGAGACCCCGAGCTTCCTTGAAATAAGGGGAAGGGGAACCATTAACAAGTACTGAGAAGGAGGCTAAAGTAATACATTCAATGATCCAAGTGATAAACTGAGTTGGAAACCCAAAAGTGTCCAACATATATCGAATGAATTTCCAACTGATACTATCAAAAGCTTTATAGAAGTCAATCTTCATAGTGCAGTTCGGAGGACAAGTCGTAGTAGTGTATCCCTTCAACAGTTCTTGAACAATAAGTATGTTATCTCCAATATGCCTATTGGATAGGAAAGCATTTTGGTTTTTATTGATTAAGGGACCAAGAACTTGCTTCAATCTATCCGCCAGAATTTTTGATATCACTTTGTGACGCCCTAATATCCCCTAGGAGGATACGGGGCGCCATGCAGACAACAAAACATATATACAGAACTGAGACAAATCCAAGCGAGACGGAACATTTCACACATGCATTTCAGAATCTCAAATCAACCATACAATACTTAACATATCATTCATACTGTGCCTATCATATTACATACCATAAATTCAAAGACCAACATGTATTAAGATTATTACAAACCTTTAAACAAATTGAAAAGTCATACACATCAGATACAAGCCCAAAACAAACTTAGAATACATTTTTCTCAAAACAAGACTCAGACTCCATTGGCCATTGCAGTTGACTTGTCCCAATCTTTATAATCTTCGCTATGAACCTAAACGGGGCAAATCCACCGTGCTAAGCATATAACTTAGTGAGTAATAACTAATCTATGCATGAAATGACAATTCATCATACAGAATCGTATAACAGCATAAGCAAGCATTAAAAGATTGCCTAACATTAAATCAGACATAATGTATTTCAGAACAGATTTTTATACTTATTAGAAATGAATATCACAAGAGGGTATAAACCCTTTAAAATCATAATACAATTTTTTGTTTATGTTATAATCAAACATATATCATATTAAAAAATCAGAGGACAGCAAATCCATTTACAGAGGTGGGTAACGGGAATTATATAGGAGAGACCGAAGTCTCGACACTGAAGTGTCCAAGAGAGACTGAAGTCTCGACATCGAAGTGTCATAGGAGCAGCTGCAAACTCTTCTAAACATGCCTATTTACCCACAACTAGGACTCAACATTTTTAAAATAAAATAAAGTCATTTTAGACATTTCATGCAAAGCAAGTAGCACTTCAATATCACATTCATCAATCAATACCTCGGACCTTCATGTCCAGAATCAGTACTCAATTCAGTACAAATTCATCATTATCAAATTCAATTCAGTAATAAACAAAACAAATCAACATGAGACCATCTTAGGTTACTCACAATCGCTCCTGTTTGCTTATTGCCTCGAAGTCCCAGCAATATCTGAAAGTGGTCGCTCTATGTGTTCCTCTATATCATTTAACACATATACAAATAACTATTGTGCATGATTAAAATTTTATTTATGTATATTGAATATGTATGATGCATGTTCATGACAAATTCTCGGGTATATGTCCTTACTAAATTGATGTAAACATTAATTGTACTTCAGAAATTCCAAAATTCAAACATTTAATAACTATTCCAGCTTTTGTTTGAAGCACCTCATTCAGATCAACTTTGTATAATCAAAAAGACCAAGAAAATGATGTATTTATGTAACACTCTATTCTAGACAATTGTTCCTATGTGTCTTAAGTTTCTAATGATACCAATTTCATCCAATTTGGTTTAGTATTCAATGAGTTATGCATAAAATACCACATACTATACACATTTGAACTTTTAGGTAGCACATGATCATACCCTCTAATTGCACAACTCATATCTTTCAGATCAGATATCAAAAGATTACAAAAGTTATACAAATTTAAATCTAAGAGAATAAGCTACAACTTTGGTGAAGACGAATTAGCCTAATTCGGCCCAGGTCAATACCGTTTATTTAATAACCACAGGATTTAATTTCTGTCCCTGACAGTGCTTCAGCTTAAGCTACAACTCACTTACATGCCAATTTTGAAAATCTTAGAGATAGAATTAAAAGTCTACTTCTTCAAGAAATTTGTAGACATATGTCTCTATTTTAATATAAATCAAGAATCAATCCATTTAAAAATCTACAGATCAATCTATAATTAAAATACTGAAGCATGTTCTTAAAAATACTCCAGTTTATAACATTCCAGCATATAACTTTACTTTGAGTCAATCAATCTTTTTCTAATCAATTCAGATGGCTCTAAATTGTTATTGAAAGAAATAAAAATGTCTTAGGAGTCCATTGGTTCAATTTTCAAGTCATTTGGAGGTCATATGGCAAAGTTATAGCCAAAAGAGTCAGAATTGTTCAGTATTAGAATGTTTGATTTTTGCACTGCCACCTTCTACTGTAGAATCACGATTTTTGCACGTAATTCTCCATATTTTTGCATAAACACTCCTCCATCTTCTTCCTATCTTCTAACCAAAACAGAAACTATAGCCACTTATGCATGCATTCCATCCACAATCAAGAAAACATCATTATTCACGCATGCATTCATTAAAACATTAAGACATCCATGTAACTTACTTGACTTAAGCTTCTCTATCTTTAGCAAAAATTTCAGAAATGGGGAGAGCAACCAAGAAATTTTTGGTGGATGGAAAAGCACAAGGATCTAATAATAATAAAAAGAAAAAAACTCAAATGGCAAAAGACTTTGCAAGGTGTAACATTGATGTAAGAAGCAAGCATATAAACCAATACATAGAAATGAGTTGTCTTCGGTGATGAACAATAAAGAAAGTGTTTTGGTGAAGGTGATCTTCGATGGAACCAAAGGAAGACTGCAGAAACCTTCTTTTCTTTTTTGCTAGATGTCTCATTTAAGCCTTGACACATGTCTCCAATGCATGTCTTCCATTTGTCCACCAAATATGCTACCATTTGTTACTTCACTAATAGTCCACATGTCACACATTAATTTATCCATTTTTCACTCTATAATTTGTCTAATTGTCAATTAATTTCTGATATAATATTTGTCCCTTATTTTTCCTAGTTTAAAATACCCCAAAATTTTGAAAATTTTCTAAAATTTACCAAAAATTTCGAAATAATACTAATAGTCTCCAAATAAATTTTTAATGCCAATAATCCAAAATTTGCATTTATAAATCAATTATACCCCAAAAATGTCATGAATGCATGTACAATTATTGTATGTGTCCAAAATGCTTATGCACAAATAAGCAAATATTCACATATGCAAAGCATAAATGTATTGAATTTTCTTAATATTCTAACCTCTAATATGGGGCGTTACATATCATCAAAATTGTTAATCATAAACTTTAAGCTAACGTATTTTTCAAATATTGTTATATCATTGTCAAAGTTGCTGCAAAAAGATGTTATTTGAACTTGGAAATGAATGTTAAGAAGGTTTTGACAAGTTCGAAGCATTATTGATAAGTACATCTATTATTTAGCCACTAAATTGGTATCTATCATTTAGCCACTAAATTGGTATCTATCATTTGAGATCAAGTGCTATGCTAGGAATTATATAGTGGGAGCCATTTTAGGATAAAGGATTAGAAAACAAAGTCATGTAAGATGTTATACTTCAAGAACATTTCATGTTGCAGAGCATTATTACTTTACAACTGAGATAGAGTTTTCAGCAATCATTTTTGTTTTAAATAAATTTATATTTTACTTGGTTTGCTCTAAAGTTATTCTATATTTTACCATGCACCATTGAAATACCTTTTGGTAAAGAAGGAATATATACCGAGGTTGATATTTTGGACTTTGCTACTTCAAGAATTTGATTTGGTAATAAGAGATTGAAATGAAGTAAAAAAAATTTAGTGGTAGACCACTTAAGTAGGCAGGTAAAAGATGAAGATATTTTACCTTTTTTGATAATTTTCCTGATGAGCAATTATTCCAAATGAAAGTTATCATATGTTCTATAAATTCTAGCATTTTCAATTCATTTGGAGTTCCATGAGCTATTATTAGTTATCAAAGGTGTCACAGTATAGAGTGCATCATCAAGTAGCCACCACTTATCATCCATAAAAGAATGGATAAGCAAAAACATCTAATAGAGAAATGAAATCTATTTTAGAAAATATGGTGAATCTAAGAATAAAGGATTGGAGTTTACATCTATATGATATTCTTTAAGCTTATTATACAACTTGCAAAAACACCAATATGAATTACACGTTATCGATTAGTGTTTGGTAAAGCTTATCATTCACCTGTGGAGATTGAACATAGAGCTTATTAGGTGGTACAACACTGCAACATTGATTTGGACAAAGATGGGGAAGCAAGAAATACAATTGAAAGAATTAAAGGAACTAAATTTGGTTGCCTACAAGAACTTGAGAATTTACAAAGAGAAAACTGAATTATTCCACGATAATATGATCTTAAGGAAGCAAATTGAGGAAAGTGTTATTATATAGTTCTTGATTAAAACTCTTGCTAGGTAAGTTATGTTTTAGATGGATTAGTCATTTTGTTATCATTAATGTATTTCCTTATGGTATAGTGGAAATAAAGAGTTTAGATATTGAAATGATCTTAAAGGTAAATGGACATAGATTGAAATCATTTTGTAAGGAGATGATGGTCTCAAGTTTGATGAATATTGATTTGGCACTTCCTCAATACATAAAAGGTTGAGAAGAAAAAGCCCCATTGAGCATTACGACATTAAACAATTGTGCTCCTTGGAAAACAACTCAAACATGATAATATATATTAGTTCCATTTCAGTTATTTATAAGTTCCATTTGCTTGCTTTTGAGTAGTTGATTTATTGGTTTAAAGGAAAATTTCGGTCTTAAGTTCTAGAATACTAAAATTTAAAAGGTGAGATCACGCCTTATATAACTCAGCTTTTTAAAATTAAATCCCTTAAGTTCCAAATAAGTTGAGATTACGCCTTATGCAATTCAACTTTAAGGATAAAAGACCTAAAGTTCCAAAATACTAAAATTTTATAAGGAGAGATCTTATGTTATGCAATTCAGCCTTCAGGATAAAAGACCTAAAGTTCTAAAATAATAAAATTCATAAGGCGAGATGGCTTTATGTAACTCACGATGAAGGTAGCAACCATTTTAAGTTCTATAATGCTAAAATGAATAAAGTGAGATCGAACTTTATACAATGTAGCTTTTTGAAATTAAATTCCGTAAATTCTAGATTACTAAAATACATAAGGCGAGATTGTGCCTTATAAATGTTAGTAAATTGCTTTATTTTAAGGAATCATTGATTTTCAAAAATAAATAAATATGATAAAATAATAATAAAATAAATAAATAAAACATTAGAATTTTTTTATTTATTAAAAGTAAAATTTTAAAAATCCTAACTACTTTTTTTTGTTCGGGTTTTCCATCCCACGGACCAGTTTTAGACCAGCTTCTCCACATGCGTTTTGATGGCCCTCCACCAGCTCTAAGCATCTAACACCAGTGATGCAATAAGAACTTGCAACGCATTAACACTCCATCAGGCCAGCAAACGTCCAGAACGAAACAAGTCGTCCTCCATCTATGTCCACAAGTCTCCAGCCATGCATCCCACCAGTAGTGACGCACTCAACCAGACACTAGAGAAGCTCCAAGCGTCCACTCAAACTAGGTCACCATCTCACCAATGTTCCAGAACTCACACCCCGGCGGCAAGATATAAATATACGATGAATCCAATTGACACGCCTCTATGTCTACGTATACCGTAGTACATTTCATTTCAAATGCTCACAATTTAGGGGAGTACTCTAATCTCTAACTCCTTTTATATTGATTAATCTTCTGAAATGTGATCATCTTATGCATACATTGACATAGTGTATGGTTTAGGTATGGGAGAGAGTGAATGTATTTACTAAAGGATCGCAACACGCCGCGGAAATAAAAATTGCAATCATACTTACAATCTGAACAGTCAAAAATAAATACCTGGAATTCGTGAGAATAAACTGATACGGAACTTCGAAAATATGAAATCTCTATGTATTCCACACCGAGAAATATGTCCCACTTTAAACGCTTGATATGGTTATGGTTGATTTGAAGAACCCTTTCTTTTAAAATGAAGAAAACAATTTTCTCTTTACTCTCTGGTTTAGTTTTTCACGTACAGAAAACGTGAATCTCTCTGTATCTTTATTTTTCTATCAATGTGCAGAAACAAAAAACACTGCAAGAATATAGGAGAGTTTTCTTGTCTGCGTTTTTCATGCACTCAAAAACGATAACAACGTGAATGTGTATATCTCTCTTGATTCCTCTTTTCTCGTCCACTATTCAAGAAAGAAATTGAAAGCATATATCTAAAAGTTACTCTGGTGACTCCTTTTTGTTTATAGTAACGTCCACGCAAATAGAACCGAAAACACAAGAGTATTAGAAACTATCTCTTATCTTTTCAAGTCATATAACGTTTATGTTTCTAATGTAAACAACGCATCTACTCATCCTTTGGTTAATTAATAAAACCAAAAACAATAACCATTATTTATTAAAATGAAATAAAATAAAATTATTTTATTTTATTCATTTCTTTTATACAAGAAAATTTCTAATATTAATTATATTTTTTGTGCTAGCAAAAAATATAATAATATGTCATATAGATTATTTAATAAATTATCTCATAATAAATTAAATAATCATAAACGGAAAATATTACACTCGTAAGTGTGTGACCACATAGGTTCATCACTAAGCCGGTAGTAATTAATCTAATTAATTACTAAT
>JANZLX010000001.1:10810317-10826890 GCA_025531955.1 Erythroxylum orinocense
AATCAAAATTAATAATTACAAAACTAAAGTGTTCAATCTATTACATAACGATTGGGTCATGGGCATAATTCCAACATATACCATGTTTTCAATAGGTCTTTATTTTTCTATAGTAAAATTTGTGATTTGTTCTTGGTCTAATGAATAATAAATATGTTGATTATTCATTATAGCAATCTTAAATTTTTATTATCTTTTATAAATATTTACTAAATTAGGATACAATTTTGGTTTGAGTTTGAATGCACAAGAGAGACGAGCATAATTAGTGTTTTTCTACAAATTACTTAAAATGTCTCATTTATTGAATGAAAATGTGCAATACTGATGCATTTTGATGCTCATGTGAACTTTTGAGCTTAAGATCAATTCATTATATTTGTGCTCATACATTTTTTGTGTGGTGTGTGTTATCAAACATGGTTTATTTATGCTAGAACTTGCTATTGTATTCATTTTGAGACTATTTTTTTAGTGAATTTATGCATAGAGATGATAGGGGCACTTAGTTATAACCTTTTTGACCTATAAAAACCTACCTCAATTTTTCCCCATATGTAACTAATTTGATTCTTGACATTTCTTTTATCGCATGTTAACCTTGTTACAAACCAAATTTACCCTTCTTTTCCTTAATTACCTTAATAATTTTGAGTACTAAATTGAAGGAGTTGTATAAAGCTTAATTGCATAAGATTTTAACTATATATGAGAAAAGTAAAATAGTTTATTCAAATTGAAATTTTTTTTTATTTCACAATTTGCTTAGAATAAGGGGAATTACAGTAAAAAAGTGAAAAGGAAAGAGAAAAAGAAAATGTACAAGAAAGGAAAAAATGAAGATGATGTGATTAGAAGTATACAATTTGAATCAAATGAATTTTGGACCAAATTGAGTTAAAAATTGAGCAGATAAGTTTATATTATTAACCCTAAAATTTCCTTATTTTCTATTCGTTTACCTAAGCCATGCTACAACCCTTTTGAAGTCCCTTTGATTTATGCATTAAATTCACATTTGTTAATGGTGTAGATATGATTCATAAGCAAGCTTATGGAAATAACTCGTTATATTTTGATTCTAGATTTTAACGAACCCTAATCTCTTTAGTGTATAAAGTGAAATCCATAAAATTGTATCAAGTCATGTTTCGTTTGATTTTGATGGAATTTATGAGATTTTATGTTTTCATTATAAAAATTTGTCCTATAAGTGATTGTTGTGTTAATTGCTATTTTATCTTAAAACTTTAATCTATATTAATTTTGGGGATATTTTTAGATGACATAAAAGAGGGTTAATGGTTGTTAATAGGATCATTGATATATTGAATTGATGTATACTTAAGGATAAGCATGAGTTCAGTATGGGGAATTTAATAAGATGTGATTTTGCTACTTTTAGGTTGATTTTTGGTGCTTAGTTAGTAAAATTAATATTTATTTTGTTTTAGCAGTGACAAGTGGAGATTCTATCAAATTTAACTTGAAAAATCAAATCAGAGCACTATTTGTTAAAACCACTATTTTTGGAGAGATGGAGTAATGACATATTGTTAAATCAAATAAGACAAGATCAAGCTTAGAGCCAAATTCACTCAAAAAAGTTTATTTCAATTAGGAGATTTATTCTTTGCCCTATTATGTAGGGATCTTGATTTGTATAAAAGATAATCTTTGGAATATTGAAACAAGATAGTTTGTTTTAAGGAGAAAGAAAGATAAACATTAGCCATATTCTCCATAATTCCCCTTTGTCTTTAGTTTGTTTTCTCTCTTCATTCTTCTATTTTTGGTGGTTGAATTAAAGAATGACTAGCTAAATTTGAATTTTTTGATTCAAGGGGAATCAAAACTCAAGTTGTGACTTTGGGAGGCTTTGTTCTAAACTATATTTTATTTTAATTCAAGTACTTTTTTGTTTCATGGTCTTTTATTTCATAAGTAATTAATATTGATTGATCTAAAAAATTAATTTTATATTAATTATTCTATGGCTATCCATGTGTTTAGTGAAATATTTGCACATTTAACTTAGGAGAAATATGAAAACTAAATTTAATCTTTAAACTAATTTATCATATGTCAAATCAATATCACTTTCACACAAAATAGGGTTAGATATTACCTTATCATAGTTTGTAGTAGCAAAGTACATATGTGTTATCTTTTCTTCCAAATGCTCATTTTTAAATTCACTTGTTTTATCATAAGTTGGTATTTTAAGTGATTTCTTGTTGTCCTTTTTATATTTTTTTCATACTTCTCGTTATCTTTAAGTAAAGGACATGATGACTTTTTATGGTTAGGTTTTCTATATTTAAAGCAGATAATGTTGAGGACTTATGTTTTAAATCACTTTTACCTTACTTGAAGTTATTTCTTTTGGATAATTTCTTCTTCAAGAATTTTTTAATTTTCTAGTGATTAAAGCAATGACTTCTTCAATATTTTCATTAGTTGATGTCTCTTCCTCTTCACTTGATTTTTCCTTTGAGGCTTTGAATGATAAATTCTTTTTCTTTTGGGGAATCATTTCTTCTTATATCTCTTGAAGCCTTATTTTGTATGTGAAGAGGGATCTAATAATTTCCTCCAATGATAGTGTTGTTAAATCCTTAGTTTCTTGGATGACCGTCACTTTAGCATCCCACATCATTAAAGTGACCTAAGCAACTTTCTCACCATTTCAACATTAGTATATGTCTTTACAAGATCCATGAAAGCATTAATAATATAAATGAATCTAGTTACATGTTATATATACTTTCATCATGCTTTATTTGAAACAATTCATATTGACGTGTTAACATGCTTACTTTCCTTTTCTTTACTTGATTGGTTCACTCATATGTAACTTATAAAGTATGCCGGTGTATGGCCTTATTATTTAAGGAAACCAATGGTTTATGTTCTTCTTTTACTTTAGGTTCCTTTTTTATCTACAATTTTCATAGGAATAAAGGGGCCATTTGAAACTATTTCCTATTCATCTAAACTTTTGGCCATTAAGAAGAATTTCATCTTAGTTTTCTAATAAAAGGTAATCATTTCCATTAAAGAAAGGTGGTCTACTAATGCTTTTTCCCTCTTGGTTGAATTATGATGATGATGCTTCTAAATATGCCATTAATCTTTGCTATAAGATTTTGTTTGAAATGCTAGCCTAATAGACCTACTCTGATACTATTTGTTAGTGCCTTATGGTACCCAAGAGGGGAGATGATATCACTTGATAATTCCAAAGAGGCTCAGTCACACAAATATGAAATAATAATGCTCAAATGATTGAAATATTCGTAGGAATATATGTAAAATACAACCAAATGCTTCTTAATGCTAAAAACAATGAAAAAACTCATATTTATAGTGTTTTAGGACTCTTCCTAGTTGTTATAATTGTTACAATGGCTATTTGTAGTGTACTAGTTGGCTAGTATAATATATTGGTTGACCAGTATACATTAAAAGCACTAGATTTACTTGTTGTTAAGACACTAGTCGACCAATATATTAACCAATGTTATAATAAGCTAACATTACATTAAATTTAACAACTTTAACTTATATTGGTAGACCACTAACCCATGTAGGTTGACCATTTACCCTAAAAACATGATTTTAGCAACTTTAAATGCTCAAACTCATTTTGTTAATGCAATTATGATTTGAACACTTCTCAAAATGTTCCCTAAATTTTGTTTGGAAGATTGGAAGGATTTTATATTAAAACCAAAAGCTTAAATGCCTATTGATGAGTGGAAAGATTCACATAATGAAGTGAAATGAAATGTTTGTGCATCATGAGCCTTTTAAAACATCAAAAGTGATTAAATAAGATTATAGTTAACATTAAAAACTAAATAATGACTAGGCCTTAATCTTCTTTTATTCTTAGTTTGTTCTTCATTTTGATGATTGCATACTCCAACTTCTCTTTATCAATTTCATAAGCTACTATATTAAGTTTATAACTTCATTTTGTTCTTATATTGTGTTGACCTGAGGGAAGTTCCAGCCAATGCTTTTTTGATAACAAAACATAATTACTAGTAATGGCATTAAGGACTAGATCGTATAGGTCAACCAATTACCTAAAAACATTATGTTTTGTTATTATCAAAAGATCGATTGGAACTTCCCTTGGTTCAACATCTTAAAAAGGCCCATTACAACCTTAAATAAGCCCCTTGAACTTAGTTTACCAAATTTAGATCAATTGTTTAATAACTTTCATTAGTTTTTAGTCCACATGACAATATTTTGTTTGTTTGAAGCACAGATAAAAGTTATGTTCTTTTGTTACTCTATAAGGTAATATGATGATTATTAAGAATGACCTGAGCAACATTACAAAATTGAAAAAATATCTTTACCATCACTTTGACATGAAAGATTTAAGACATATAACATAATTATTTAAATTAGAAATCCTTTATGATGATTTGAGTTATTATCTCGCTAAAATGAAGTATACTACTAATTTCATATCTCGTACATATATAACTGACAGTAAAACTGTTTTCATTCATATTAACAATGATGTTCATCTTATACCAATATATAGAAAGCCTCTGGATTATCCTACATTATATTAATAACTAGTAAGGAGTTTGGCATATCTTATAGTCATTCATCCTGACATAGCCTATGTAGTTCATATTATGGGTTAATTTTCAACAACTCTTGTAACCACTTATTATTCTACATTTTTTATATTCTACACTATGTGAAGGCACCCTGTTTTATAATGTCCAACTCTCATAATCCTTTTCTTTGGAGTTCCACACATACTCTAATGTTGATTGGGCTAAGTATTCTCCTTATCGATGTTCTACAACTAAAGTTTGTTTATTTCTTAATTTTTCCTTTATCTTATGGAGAAGAAAGAAACAAATAATTGTAGCGTGTTTTTACACTGAAACTAAATATCGACCTTCTATTGACACTAATTCTAAACTTATATTGTTACATTGGCTATTAAAAGATATGGAATTGCCCATTTATAACCTACTACCATCTATTGTGATAATCGTAGTGTCATTCAATTTGTTTATAACAACATATTTCATGAGTGCACAAAATATATTGAGAATGATTATTAACTTATTTGTCATCATGTCTATCAAAATCATCTCTCTTGTCTTTGTATCAGTTTGTGTGACTAAATAACTAACATCTTCACTAAAACTCAACTACCAACTTGGTCTAATGAACTAGTTAACTCAAGTTAGCATCACTTCTGTCTTTTTAACAAAATAAAGAATATGATTTTCTTAATCCCAAACTTGGGGTAATAGTATAATAAAATCATAGTTATCCATATGAAAGATCAAAATGATCCTATAATTAATAAAAAGCAGTCTCGTGATCTTAGTTACAGCATTACACATTTGACATTAGTATAACATCCAATGAATATAGCTATTCAAGGAGTTACTCATTACAAGTTCTATCTAAGTGTCATTAGTGAGCTTCTTAATAAGCGTCGTCAGCCTTTAAAATTTCCCTGATCTACTAGATTTTATTGTGAGATAACACGTGCTTCTCCAATGAAATTGCTCTTAACAATATATAGTTTCTTTCTCTCCTAATTGAGTATATGCAATAATTGAAAAAAAAGTTCTAAGGAAGGCACTTTCTTTACCCATCTTCTAGGTTATATCATTGGCCCATTTTATAATGTCCCTCCATTATGTTTCTCCATAATACTCATTTAGCAAAGGTTGAATTTTAGAATACCGGCATTAAAAATTGAGATGGGGAGTAGTTTCAGAAGTTATCTCACAAAGTAAACACACATTATCTATGTTTCCATATAGTTTATCCTTAGTCCTTAATCTCTATTTGGTTGCTAGCCAACTTATAAAAGAGGCTTTAGGTATTAAGGTTTTCTTCCAAATAATATCATACCACTATAGCCTAAGAGAATGAGGCCTGAACATATTTAAATAAGATGAGTTGCTAAACTGATTAGAACTATCACTTAACTCGAGTGCTTTATCTTCCTCCATGGGATTTGGTTAGTAATTAAGAATGTGATTCTACATTCTGCTTGATCTCTTGAAATTACTCTAGCTTCCTTTCTAAATCACTTAATTCACTTTGGAGTTAATGGGAAACCTTGATCTTTGTAGATTCAATGCCTCAATATCACTTAAAGAACTTTGATCAGTCTAGTTGTCACACCAAAGCCAAGTTGAGATATCATTTACTACTGGGATCTTAATGTATGGATAAATTATATCTCTTTTCCTTAGCATTTGTATGAAACTTCAAGAATGCTCTCTCTTATTCTTATCTACCATAAGCAATTATCCTTGAGATATAATTCATTCACCTATTTGGAACATAAAGCCTCCTTTTCATTGCATAACCTGCTTATTCGTTTAGCCACTAACACAGTTTGTATCATCTACAATTATAGCAATACAATGCCATCATTCAATTTAGTTAGTCAGAGACCCTCCCATTTAATCTTGACCCCTTTAGTGTTTTCTATTTTACATGTCCACATAAAGTTCTTGATACATTTCTCTATATCCTTATTCATCCTCTTTGGCATAAAGTGATGTGAACTTTAATTGATGGGCATTTCTCAAAACTGATAAGATAAGTTGAAGGCTTCCTACGTTAGAAAGAAAGCTATTCTACCAAAAATTTATCCTACTCTTGAAGTTTTTCAATAGGGGACTACAATCCTCAAACTTTGGCTTCTAAGATATGATTGGAATCCCAAGTTATTTGAATGGCAAGCTATGTATGTTTAGCCCTGAAATGGATCTTAATCTCTTTGAATTTTGAAAATTAAAAGATATGTAGATTCTACTCATATATATGTTGACTTTTAACCCTAAAAGGTCAGAGAAGGCCTTTAAAGTATTCATTATAACTTTTAGAGAAAAATCATAAACTCTACAAGACATAATCAGATCATCTGTAAATGTTAACTTTGTGACCTTCATCTCTTTACATTTGTAGTGATACATATATCCAAGATTACTAGCAATTAAATTGTGCTAAAGAAAACTTTAATGGATAAGGTGAAGACGTAGGGGGGATAATAGATCCACTTGCCTAATTCCCTAGGCTCCTTTGAATAGCTTCGAGGGGATACCATTAAAAATAATAGTGTAAGAAGTGGTTGAAAGATAAGCATTGATCTAATTAATGGACTTAGTTAGAAAGCCAAAAGCTAGGCAAATTTTAGAATAAAATTCAAGCATAGAGAATTAAATGCTTTAGAAAAATAATCTTCACTGCACGGTTTTTAATGGACCTTCTAGAGTCATATTTATTCAGTAGTTCCTGCATTAGAAGAATGTTTTCAGAAATAGTTCTACTGGTATAAAGCTACCTGAGTGATGTAGATTATGTCTTTAAGGGAATTCTTGAGCCTTTTTACAGTAACTTTGAAAACAACTTTATAAATAATATTACAACAAGATATTAAGCAAAAATCATTCATGTGACTAGGTTTAGAGTTCTTAAGGATCAAAAGGATATAAGTTTTGTTCAATTCTTTCTACATTTTACTGCTTTAAAAGAATTCCTATACCACTTCAACTACTAGCTTTCATGTAATAACATATGTAGCTTGAAAGAAATGAGCATTGAAGCCATTAGGCCTTAAAGACTTACTAAGAGTAAGGATAAACAAAGTTTCTTTAATTTATTACGCTAATTAGTGATTTTTTTTAACTCTTGTCTAATTGTTTTTCTTATATACATATTTGTTTCCTTACCTCTAATACCTCCTTCAGAGTCTGTTCCAAATAGATTATGATAATAGCTTATTGCAAGTTCCTCAATCTTCTCTTTGTTACGGCTAGATTACCTTCCAAACCATTAATTTATTGATTTTATTTCTATTTTTCTAGCTACAATGGAATTGTGAAAGCATGTGGAGCTTATATCTCCTACCTTGAGCTAATTTACTCTAACCCTTTGCCTAAGCAAATGGTTATGATCTGGTAAAGCTAAGTTTAACTCTTCCAGTTTTTTAGCCTTCAATCGCTTCAATTCCTAGTTTTATGGATCCTGATAATAGTCTTCTTATATCTTTCTAAGGTTTTCCTTGGCTGTATAAAACTTAACTAATTTCTCAACTCCATTCTTTTACGAAAGCTTTTTCCTCATTATCTTTGATTTTTTCATAAGTTAAAATGCCTTGCTTCTATTTACTTGAAGCCATGCAATCTTAACAAAATCCAAGAAACCCTCTTTCTTAATTAGAAAGTTAAAAAACCTTTATGGGAACTTGAGAGAATTATTGGATTTTAATCTTATAATTTTTATTATAGAGTGATTCGAGCAAAAAGAAGCTCTAAACTAGGTAAAGAAATCATGAAATATTTTAACCATTATTGATTCACTAGTACTCTATCAAACTTTTTCTAGTGAATGACTTTTATTGTTGCTTATTTTTCTAGGTATAGTAGATTACAACAAACCTCAAGTCCAAAACCCCTAACATATTAACAACCTAACTCAACTCTTTTCCAATTCCTTTTAGTTTGAGTATAAAACCTTATGTGTTATTAGGATTAAGCACACAATTTAGATTTCCTACTAACATCTAGGACTTGTTCATTGATCTCTGAATTGAAAGCAATTCCTCCCACATCTTAGCTCTCTAAAACTCAAAATCTAAGGTGTATATAATTGATATATCAAAAGAATGTGTTGTTCCAGTCTATTAAGAAGTAAAATGGACCATCTAATTAGTGGTTGTGAGGTTTAAAATATGTATATGATCTATATTGTAAGCAAATACTATTCTTCCATTGCGATGGTGTAATTGATTTAGACCTATGCTCTAATTGTTAACCGAAAACTTTATAATATCTTAGAGCTTAGGAGCCTTTTATTTAGTTTCAAGTAACCCCAAAATCACTAGTTTTTTCTTCAAAAATACTTATCTAATTGTATGTTTCTTTAGAGGGGCATTCATCCCTCTAACGTTCACAAATATTTAATATAGTCATAAAGAATGTGCCTAGCTAGAGGTTACCTACCTTTAACCTTAGTCTTACCTTTTTTCCTCCTTGATTTTCTTCTTGAGGAATAAATAGCTTAATTGAGTTTCTCCTTTATACTTAGTAGTTGATCCTAATTTAAAAGGTGGATAATATAATTTCATATCCGATAGAAGCCGGGGATACCTTTTCTATGATGTTTTCTTCTTTATACTGATCTAAAGTTGATAATAGGATAGGCATCTTTATATTACTGTAATCCCTCTCCATAGTCTTGGGAGAATATATAGGCCCTTCTCACTGATATTTATCATTTCTCATTTTGGTGTTGATCCTCTAAAGTTACACTATCCTAATGTTGTACTTGATTAGATATATTTTTTGGACATTCAAGCTCCTTGATTCCCATAATTTCATAATAGCTTCTAGTGGAAATCATTTTCCTAGTGGGCTTCTAGATCATATTCTTTAGGTTTGGTTTTTTTAAAAATAAAATTTGCATAATTATAACCAAAGCTATTACACGATCTTAAGCAAGAATCATACACCTTGAATTAAGTGAAGCTATACTAAACAAGATACACATCAAAAACCAAAAATTTTACATCAAAGCAACCAATTTACTTTAAGTTCTTGACTAACTTTGCATTGTTTATCATTGGCAATAATAACAACTCTAATCATGTTCACAATTTGCTTAGCAAGTTGATATTTCTGCAGTTCCTCGTTCTTGAATAATCGCCTATTTTTTTCTCTCCAAATGGAATAGATGACCATTTAGAAGGAAGTCTTGATGATAATGTTATTCCTCTAACCTACTTTGGTTTCTAGCTTTATCATTTATCAAGATAGATAAAACTTCTAGTAGCACCTCATTTATTTTAACTTTAATACAAATCCTAGAATAACAAATTCTAACAATTATGGCATTAGGAGTATCAAAGCAAATTGGTTTTCCCTATGGAGCTAGCAATGAATCAACCCTTCTAAAGTTCAATACTCTAAAAGCACATTACGTAAATTTATCCATAGAGGGAGAGCTTTAATTTTTGGACTTATCCAACTCCATCTCTATTCTATATTTTTAAAAAAACATAGATCAACTACCAATGTGCTAAGGCCCCAGTTCCAAAATTTCAGTTAGGTTAGCATCTTTTGTAAATTTGAAGATAAATGTCTCTTCTCAGTTAATGGGGTTTTTTTTCTAACCTTTCTTTCCTCATTGGCTATAGCCCATATTTGGACCGATGTAAATCCTAGTCTTTTTCCAATAAAGTATTATATTAATGTAGAAGACCAGGCGGATACACAAGTTTATAGCATTTTCATTGGTGTAACTACCCCATCTAGTATAAGTACTTAAAAAAGCCTCAGTTTGTCATTGGTGGGAGCTACGGTCACTAAATTACTCCATGATCTACTAGGGGAACCCTTCCTCAAGCTAATGTTACCTTCCATATGGCACTGTTATCTACGTTACCCTAATCTTACAAGTTAGGACCAGATTTCTTCTTAATTAAAGATTTTTGTTTTAATGGAAATTCTTCTTTAGTTGATGAGCTCACATTCTCCTACTCAACAACATTTTGCAGGGAAGCATTCAACAAATAGGAGACCTTAAGATGAACCTATTCTTGCTCAAGGGAAGAGTTAGTGCTACCCTCCAAGGTAACTTTCATGAGGAAAGACCCCAGAATGGGAAAAAAAACTTAGCAAAAGCTTATTGGAGTTTTTACCAAAATCAATAACTTAGAAAGGGAGTTAAAGGTAAAGAAGCCAATTTTCTAGATAGATCAATAGAAGCTCAGTGGAGTTTTTACCAAAATCAATAACTTAGAAAGGGAGTTAAAGGTAAAGAAGCCAATTTTCTAGAGAGATCAAAAGAAGCTCAGTGGAGTTTTTACCAAAAACAATAACTTAGAATGGGAGTTAAAGGTAAAGAAGTCAATTTGCTAGAGATAATTTAGAAAACAATCTGTTAGAGAAGGGAGGTATGGGTCAACTATAATATTCTGCATAATATTAATTAATGATAATCTCATAATCAAAATATTATGCAGAATATTAAATGTAGATTATGTAGAATATTATTGTAGATTTACTATGTACAGCTTTTATTTTTGAATTTATAACTCTCTATGTATAGTTCTCTTGTATATATTTACATATAGATTAATAATGTAAAATTCTCTTTCTAATTAATCTCTCAGTTAGAAAAAAAAACACAACATGTTACATAGACTCTCCAATCTTATAATACAACAAAGTTGATATTTGACTACACAAAAAAGTAGTTAAATATCTAAAAAATGTCACCTATAGTTTTCAGCTATGTTCTTGTTTCTTTGCATAAAATGTCACCAAATCCTCATAGTCGAAAACTATACGTAATGTTTTTAGAAATTGTAGCAAATATTTTTTGGCAAGATTTTTCTTTTCGTAGCTAAATACTATTAGCTACGTTTTCATAATTGTAGCTAAATGTTTTTAACTGCATTTTTTAAAAATGTAGTCAAATGTTATATAATGTTGTGATATGTTATTTGTAACATTTACTATCCATATTATTGAACAATATATTTTGTTTATAATGTATCAATATATTTTAGAGTGGATTTATTATACAAATAAAATGTATAAATATATTATTAATTCAAAATATCAAGCATTGCATATAAAAAGTAAGATTATATAAATATCATTAAATTATACCGACAAAGGGAATAATCTTCCTATCACCATTTTCATCAAGCTTCAAAATAGATAAAAATTCTAGTAGCACCTCATTTATTTTAACTTTAACACAAATCCTAGAATAACAAATTCTATCAATTATGGCATTAGGAGTATCAAAGCAAATTGGTTTTCCCTATGGAGCAAGCAATGAATCAACCCTTCTAAAGTCCAATAATCTAAAAGCACATTACGTAAATTTATCCACAGAGGGAGAGCTTTAATTTTGAACTTATCCAACTTTATTACTAGTCTCTATTTTTTAAAAAAAACATAGGTGAACTACCTATGTGCTAAGGCCCCAATTCCAAAATTTCAATTAGGTTAGCATCTTTTGTAAATTAGAAGATACATATCTCTTCTTAGTTAATGCAGTTTTTTTTAACCTTTCTTTCCTCACTGGCCATAGCCCATATTGGACCTATGTGAATCCTAGTCTTTTTCCAATAAAGTATTCTATTAATGTGGAAGACCAGGCGGATACGTGAGTTTACAACATTTTCATTGGTGGTGTAATTACCCCATCTATTATAGATGCTTAAAAAAGCCTCAGTTTGTCATTCGTGGGAGCTACGGTCACTAAATTACTCCATGATCTACTAGGGGAACCCTTCCTCAAGCTAATGTTACCTTCCATTTGGCTCTGTTATCTACATTGCCCTGATCTTACAAGTTGGGACCAGATTTCTTCTTTATTAAACATTTTCGTTTTGCAGGAAATTCTTCTTTAGTTAATGAGCTCACATTCTCCTACTCAACAACCTTTTGCAAGGAAGCATTCAACAAATAGGAGACCTTAAGATGAACCTATTCTTGCTCAAGGGAAGAGTCAGTACTACTCTCTAAGGTAACTTTCATAAGAAAAGACCCCAGAATGGAAAAAAAAAGCTCAGCAAATGCTTATTGGAGTTTTTACCAAAATCAATAACTTGGAAAGGGAGTTAAAGGTAAAGAAGCCAATTTTCTAAAGAGATCAATAGAAGCTTAGTGGAGTTTTTACCGAAAACAATAACTTAGAATGGGAGTTAAAGGTAAAGAAGTCAATTTGCTAGAGATAATTCAGAAAACAATTTGTTAGAGAAAGGAGATATGATTCAACTATAATATTCTGCATAATATTATTCAGTGATAATCTCATAATCAAAATATTATGCAGAATATTAAAAGTAGATTATGCATAATATTGTTGTAGATTTACTATACACACCTTTTATTTTTGAATTTATAACTCTCTATATATAGTTCTCTTATATATATATATTTACATATAGATTAATAATGTACAATTCTCTTTCTAATTAATCTCTAAGTTAGAAAAGAAACACAACATGTTGCATAGACTCTCCAATCTTATAATACTACAACAAAGTTGGTATTTGGCTTCACAAAAAAGTAGCTAAATATCTAAAAAACATCATCAATAGTTTTTAGCTATGTTCTTGTTTCTTTGCATAAAATGCCACCAAATCCTCGTAGCCGAAAACTATATGTAATGTTTTTTGAAATTGTAGCAAATAGTTTTTGGCTAAATTTTTCTTTTGTAGCTAAATACTATTAGCTACATTTTAATAATTGTAGATAAACATTTTTAGCTACATTTTCATAAACGTAACCAACTGTTTTTAGCTACATTTTTTAAAAATGTAGTCATATGTTATATAATGTTATGATATGTTATTTGTTACATTCCTTATCCATATTATTGAACAATATATTTTGTATATAATGTATCAATATATTTTTATTGTGGATTTATTATATAGATAAACTGTATAAATATATTATTAATTCAAAATATCAAGCATTGCATATAAAAAGTAAAATTATATAAATATCATTAAATTATACCAACAAAGGGAATAACCTTCCTATATAGGCAATTAATGATAACTTCAATAATTCTTATAGACAAAGTAATAAATAAAGAGAACATTTTACAAATTATAAATGCTTAGACTATAAAAATATTAGCAACAAGTTCAATACTAGGGGGTTATGCTTTAGGTTGATCACGTGGTCTTCGCATTTGGCGATCTCTACACTCGATGGAGAGTATCTTTTGTTGGACCCCGTTTTCAGAGCCCAACATCAAACACGGGATCATAAAGCTTGAGCATGGAGAAAGACTTAGAATTTGGAAGTTTTAAAAGAAAATCCTTCAGATGCAAGGCGGGCTTCACCGCAGTGACCTGTTGTTTCGCTGCGGCTAACAGATACGAGAAAATCCCCTGGACCTTTCGGGAACTTTACGCCGCAACGAGTGATCTAACTTTCTCCGCAGCGAACCTGAAATTTCCTTTTTTGCCACGGCGACCTCACCATGCCAATGAAAATAAAAAACTTCAGGTCAATTTCGTCACGGCAAAAATCCTTGAAGTAGACCCCAAACTACCTATCTTACTAAAATGCAAACTTAAAAACCTTTCAACCGCCCTCATCAATTCAACCCAAAAACAAAATGGTTAAGAACCTAACCATAAACAAGTTCTCAAAATCTTAATCTCATTTCGAAAATCGAATACTTTGTGAAAACATGAAGATATCATGGATAAATCCAAACATATAATTCATTAATATCAAAAGTTCAGAGTTTTACAAAGCTTTAATGGCATTTCAAGCCATGAATACATCATTTGCTTCATAAACCAAAAATACAAAATACACTTGAACTAGTAAAGCTTGAAATGGGGCTAAAGCATTGAATTCCCAAAAATCTAACTTAAAAATACAAAAGTAAGCAAATTTGGAGTGATGTCGTAACTCCTGACTACTCGATCTCTTGTTCCTCACCTGAAGATGGGGTGGAATGGAAGGGGTGAGCTTGAAACTCATAGGTAACAGATTTATAATAAAGAACAAGCAAAAACTATTTTCAAAACTCATTGCCATTGTACATTTTCAAAACCATAGTGATTTCACTTGTAAACATCGTCAAACACTTATTTCTCAAAATTCTCGATGTTCAAACAATTCATGAGAAATTATAAATCATGCGTGCATCAAACTTGTCAATAGATCATAAGTACATAAGCACATCAAAATGATTTAAGTAGATCCATAAACATGACACACTACACATTTTTATATAATGGTCCTGTGTAGTCGTAAACTTGAGAGAGTCCATAAAGGAGTTCCGCGCCACTAGCGGGCAAGTGGGAGAAGCCTTTAACTTAGTCAACGTGCACGTGACAATTCTTAAGGGACTACCATAAACCCACATAACACATATATTTCAAAATATTATAAACTTGTTGCCCAAAATGGCACGTTTTCTTGAAAACTTGCTTTTCATAAACTTGATATCCTTGCAAAAATCATTTTTGCAAGCATAATTTCATAAACATGTATCCTTTTAAAGAGAAATCCTTTTCAAAGTCTTTTCATCAATCATCAACACAATTCATGTAGCAAACATATAACAATTTCACAATTCATTCAAAAAGCAATAAAGGTAACATTGATGATGCAATTTAAATCATTAAACTTCCTTGATTTGAAGAAAAAAATGACTGGCTCATTTACTCTATTATAAACGTGTACCCATCTTGAATTCCTTGTTTAGGGATGTCTTTCCTCTTGCTCTTCTTGCCTCACTTGATTTCTTAAACAATAACGAAAATTCCATTCAATTTGGCTTAGAAATCAGAAAGTGATAACTCAAAAAGTTGAACTATTTCTTATGCTGAAATAAAATTCTATGCTCCACTTCCATCCAAATATAAAGATTCTTAGAAACTGAATTTAGATTTGATTCCTTCATACAATTTGTAGCCCTATGTCTCTAGTTTACACCAAATCAAAAATCACTCAATTGGATATCTACACAAAAAGTTATGCCCAAATGTCTGTGTAGGAAAAATGGAGTTTGCCATGGCGAAATTCAGAAGTTTGTCGTGGCGAACTTTCACAGAAACCTGTTTCGAGAATGGGTTTTGCTGCATTCATCTCTTCACTCCCCTCCTTTTATATATAACCCATCATAACAGTGAAACACCTCTTCTACTTCATTTCCAAGCTCATTTCAACCTAATATCATTGACAAATACATCAAAATATATCTTTGATCATTAACCAAGCACTAAAACATTTACATAACCCATTCATCAATAACTTCTTACACATATTCACTTCATTTAAGTTTCATTTAATCAAACCTATGAAATTTAAACCGTGACTTACTTGTTGAAGCTTCAAATTTCTTCAAACTCTTCAAGAATCTCCATACCCTAGCTTTTTTCTTCTTTCTCCTCTCCTTCCACGACACTCCCCTTCTTCCCCTCTTCTCACACACAATTTTTCTTCTTCTACACTCTTAATAATCACAAAATGTCCCCTTTGCCCTCCCATATAAGCCTTATATCCTTTAACCTTAAGTGAACTTCAAACAATGACCTTCATTCATTCTTACAACTTTAATACTTCAATTCAATTAACCAATGTCATAAAATCGTACCAACGTTAGCATAATAATTAACTCCACAAAATAATCCCAAAAGGACCTCCTAATTTACTTAAATCATGCTTATACCTCAAGAAAAAAAATTAGGGGCCAACATTTCTCGCCCTTTTAAAGGAATTTCGTCCTCAAAATTCTTATTTGACTGATCAAGAAGGTAGGATGTTCCTCCGTTTCCCATTTAGCTTCATTATTCGAATAATTTCTTCTAATTGCTCATAGTCAATAGACTTACCAAGTCTTTCTACCCCTTATTTGTTGGACCCCGAACTTTTGATGAAAATTAGAAATATTAAAATGAAAGTAAATGAGAAAGAAATTGGTGAGACAATTTATGAATTTAAGGAAATTTGATGAAATTAAGAAAAATTTATGAGAAAAGAATTGTTTAATTTTGAGGACTTTG
>JANZLX010000001.1:10827943-10839288 GCA_025531955.1 Erythroxylum orinocense
TTTCCCCATTGCCTTAAGTTTCTAAAGACTCCAAAATCATTCAATTCAGTTCACAATTGAGGAAGTCATACCTCAAGCTTGTTGCAATTATCCTTAAGCTGACACAATAAGCTATATTCAACTTATATCCGAATTTTGATACTCTTTTAGGCCAAAACACATTGTAGCTCTATGTCTCTAGATCACAACGAATCAACCCTCATCTCATTTGGACATCTACAACTCAAGTAATGCCCAAAAGAAAAGAGTTACTCATGCGGAAAAATTGGCCCTTCGCCGCGGCAAATGCCCCGTTCGCCGCAGCGAATGGCCCGTTCGCCGCGGCTTCGCCCCGGCGAATGTCACAGCGAATGAATTAAATTAATTCGCCGCGGCAACGACACAGCGAATCAATTAAGCAGTTCGCTGCGGCGAGTTCTTGGGCTCGTCGCGGCGAACCAACCCGAAACCCAGGTTTTTCTGCAGATTTCTCTGCAGAATCGCTCCAAAACTCAACCAACACTTCAATAAACCTTAGATCGTCACTCCTATACCATTCCTAAACCCTTACAGACCCAAACTCATGCAAAAACACAACAAAATCAAACCAAAACATCAAACCCTAACATTTTCGACATTTCCGAACACAACGTCTAAAAATCCTTTCCAAACTTCATTTATTACACATTCAAAGCTTTAAATCACTCAAAACCAAGAGATTAGAGCATTACTTACTTGATTGAAGCTTCAAATCTTCACAAAATCGCAAAACTCCACTTTCCTCTTCTTCTTCTCCCTCGTCGCCGACGGCAACTCTCTCTCCTTTTCTCATTTTCTAATTTCTTCATTTTCTCTTCTTTTTATACTCTTTCTTAAATGTGCAATGTCCATTTTGCCCTTCACTTAAGCCTTATAACTTAGGCCTTTAAGTGTCATGACCATTTTGCCCTTATACATCTTGCAATTTTTAATTCCATCAAACCATATAATTTATTTCAATCAGGCTTAATCAAAATCCAACCAAACCATTTATACTTCAAAACCTCAAAAATAAATCGGAATCATTCTCAATTCATCAAGAAAAGGTCCGGGGTCCAACACCTCTTGCCTCACTTGATTTCCTTAAACAACAACCAAAATCTCATTCAATTTGGTTTTGAAATCGGAAAGTGATAACTCAATAAGTTGAACTATTTCTTATGCTGAAATAAAATTCTATACTCCAATTCCATCCAAAAATTTAGATTCTTAGAGACTGAATTTAGACTTGATTTCTTTATACAATTTGTAGTATTATGTCTC
The DNA here is from genome assembly GCA_025531955.1 of Erythroxylum orinocense. Classification (NCBI taxonomy): domain Eukaryota; kingdom Viridiplantae; phylum Streptophyta; class Magnoliopsida; order Malpighiales; family Erythroxylaceae; genus Erythroxylum; species Erythroxylum orinocense. Next base: position 10,829,225 of record JANZLX010000001.1, read on the forward strand.
TAGTTTACACTAAATTAAAAATCACTCAATTTGGGCATTTACAGCAAAAGTTATGCCCAAAATATCAAAACATGTCTGTGCAGGAAAAATGGAGTTCGCCGCAGCGAAGTCATAAGTTCGTCGCGGCGAACTTTTCCAAAAACTCATTCCGAAGGCATTTTTTCGACATTCCTAAACTTTTTACTTTCCATCTCTCACATATAACCCATCTTAATACTAAAGCACCTCTTCTACTTCATTTCCAATCTCATTTTAACCCAATATCATTAACAAATACATCATAATCTACTTTCGATCATTAACCAAACAATAAAACCTTTACATAAACCACTCATCAACAACTTCTCACACATATTCAACTTCACTTAAGTTTCGTTTAACCAAACCTATGAACTTTAAAGCATAACTTACTTGTTTAAACTTCAAACTCTTCAAGATCTTCACAAACCTTAACTTACTTGTTTAAACTTCAAACTCTTCAAGATCTTCACAAACCCTAGCTTTTCTCTTTTTCTCTTCTTCTTCCTTTGTCTCCAATGACACTCTCCCCCTTTCTCTTCTCACTCACTATTTTTCTTCTTCTAATTTATACTCTTAAAGATTGTAAGAAGACCTTTATGCCCTTCCATGTAAGCCTTATAACTTTTAACCTTAAGTAATCTTCCAATTTTTCCCTTATACATTCTTACTTCTTCAATTTAACTTACACCATACTATACTCTAACTTAATCTTAATTTCTCCATTTTATACTTCTAATTCCATCAATCTACGCAATAAATCCTCCAATCATTGACATGCCAATTTAACTCCAAAGAAAATGATTTATCTAGCGAAACCACAGAATTTATTCAAATCATGCTTAATAAAAAAAATCGGGGCCCAACATCTTTAACCTGTTAATGCACCAATAAGAATTGTTAGGGTATAGTATCTTTTACATCTAACCAATTTTAATTTAAAATCATACTACATTAAAAACTAACTCCTTTTCCCAATCGCATCTTATAATAATGACAGCCAATATCACCGTTTGCACAGTAGTTCCACCAAAAATCATTCCACCCTATATGCCCCGGTTGTATTAAAACAACAACATTATTATTATTCCTCTTTCTTTAATGGTCAACAATAACAAAAAGAAAAGTCTAAGTAAACCAGTATGTCTAGACTCACTCCAACTACTAAATTGAAGACAAAGATGAACAACCACTGCAATGTTAGAACTTGAGGACAAAGATGAAGATTAGTTAATCAAATGAAGGTTGCTTCTTATTAGTAAATAAAATCACTTTAGTGGTGAAAATGACGTCATTTTCATGTCTTTTTTTCTTCTTCTTTAGATGCAAATATATTTTCATAATCAAATGTTATGAAACCTGCGAGTTTTAGTTATGAAAGTTATTTCGTAGCTAAAAACATTTGGCTACGATAATATATTCGTAGCCAAAATGAGAAGAACAAAAGACAATGAAAACATTTGGCCATGAAAATATATGTTTTTAATTACATAATCTATTTTCATAGCTAAAATTATAAAATCTGTCTTTTAGCTACGAAAATTATTTCGTAACTAAAAATATTTAACTACAAAAATATATTCATAGCTAAAACAAAAAGAACAAAAGACAATTGAAACATTTGACAAAAAATATATTTCGTAGCCAACTGTGTTATGAAATTTGTGACTTTTAGCTACGAAATAAATACATTTGGCTACAAAAATATATTCATAGCCAAATGAATATATTTTTGTAGCCAAATGTTTTTAACTATGAAATATATTTTCATAGTTGAAATTATAGAATCTGTCTTTCAGCTACAAACATATGTTTTTAGCTACGAAATCTATTTTCATAGTTGAAATTAAGGAATCTATCTTTCAGCTACGAAAATATGATTTTAGCTACGAAATCTATTTTCGTAGCTAATATTATGGAATTTGTGTGTTTTAGCTACGAAAATAATTTTGTAGCTAAAAATATTTCGCTACGAAAATAAGTTCAGAGTTAAAAAAAACATCACCAAATATTTTTAGCTAAGAAATTTAAAAAAAGTCAACATATATAATGCACAAAGCTCTTTGCTTTGTAGAGATTTGGAGAAGGTTATGACGTACACAGCCTTTTTTTGTACTTTTACAAAGAGATTGTTTTTGTGAGTTAAACCTGTGATCTTATGGTCTTAAATAAGCAACTTTCCCGATTACTTCGAGGTTTACCTAAACTACAAAACTAATTACAGGGCTAGAAAACATTGTCATACCTTATTAGCATCGAATATAAAACTTAGCCTATCCTAAAGGTTGTCAATAAATTTTAAAAACTTGCGCATCAGCGTTTTTATTCAAAATCGTAGCCAAAAGGCGACTTTTTGGAAATACATTGTTGTAGTATTACTACTCTCAAGAAAGATCTTTATTTGATTTTTAATTATTTGAAAATTACTTTGAAGGTGTAATAACAATGTACTCCGCAAAAAATATGAAAGAATTGAAATCCCAAATATTAGCAACTGTCTTGTTCCTAAAAATTATTTTTAGTTTTTCTGGTGAAATTGCCTTTATAAGAAACCTTTCTTTGCATCATTACCCGCCTTTTTATCTCATAAGGAGCAAGGAAACTAAAAGAGTTGTCAGACGTGAGAAATAAGGTCGCACCACCACACCAGTCCTAAAAGCTCAATTACTTGAGTCATTAGGTGACTTTGTGAGTGTAAATTTATCAATAAGAATGGTGAAATTGGCCAATTCATGGTCTTAGTTAATATTAAGAAAGAGACATAAAAGTAAGCAGCACCATCGACTATAATTGGACTTCGGTGACAAATCTGAGGGAAAAAGAACAGAGGACTGCGTTCGCCTTAAGCTATGTAGCCCAACCAACTTCACATGAATGCGCAGTTCCATGCTCACTTTTCCTCCCACAACAAAATCCTCCCAAAGGATACCTGTGCTATGCTAACAATAAAAGATGTGATCGACCTAAAAAGGCCAAGGCCTAGCCACTTCCAGTGGTGGTCGACTAGAATTCACGTTCAACATAAAGGTGAACCTATGTTTTGCAGATCCTCGTGAACGTTGGACACGACGTGTCAAGCTGGTCTTGATTTATGTACACATAGTGTTCAGCAAGTAGCAGCATAGCGTTCTACACGTAGCAGACACTGCTGTTTAAATGTCAACACCTATTCTATATTAATGGAAGGTATATTTGTCTTGCTTCTTGTAATGGAGTACCCTACTAGGGAGATTCATTCTGGCCAATCCTTTCCCCTCTATGCATCTTTTGAAAGTCCAAGGTTTGTTACGCAACAAATATTAATAATCACCAGAGTATCTTTTGAATCATCCAAGTTGACACCTTGAAGGAGAACACAAGATGAATTGAAATTAATATATATCTCAAGTTGAAATCTAATAGATCATCTAACTTAATTATTTGTCATAGTGGTGATGATATATAATAACTCTTCTCTTTCATTCATCCAACTACAGAACTCGCTAGTGCATGAACATCCAGTGTACAAAAGGAGCATCACTATAAAAATCATATTGAGTAATGGGAACAGTACTCCTTTGAAGTTGCATAATTGTCATATTACAACACCTCACATTACCCTACCATACGAATTATACCCATTGGTGGTGAGGAAGAACGCAAGTTTTCGGACTAAAAGGCTACAGCATCCACTAGCTACAATGGGCACAATTGATAATGATCGCATGTGTCTATGGGAGCTGATAATAGTATACACTGGCTAATGGCTAATGGCTACAGTGGACATGTCATTCATCAGAAATCAATTAGACACAGGAGAAGCCACACATTACCTCACTCATGCATAATTATGTCCGAAAGATAGAAGAAGCATGCGTGTTCAATGTAAACGATTGATAACAGGTGGTGGATGTTTGTTACGAGGTAATACAAAGATGTTTTAGTGGGTCAGTTCCCAATCTTTTGTAGTTGATTTCGGGTAGGAAAAGGAACAAGACAACCGAATATGGATTTGGGAACACTGTCGCTAGCATCTTCTATAGAATAAAGAATTAGATGACATGCGTATATGATTTAGAATATTGCAATTGATTGGTTGGAATTAACTTGAAACGAATCGCATTTGTGGCTGTATAGAGTTGGTTCAATTCAAGTTGTCTCATCTTAATTTTGGGAAGTTCTAGGAAATCCTTAGATCAATGTTTAGAAAGTTTAGGCCACGAATGTGATATAAGTTGAGAGTTCTGATAGGTCTCAATTGAATACTTGTCTAGTAGAAAAAAGTGAAGTGAAAATGGACAATGAAGTACGTCTTTACGTGCTTCTTGTAAAAATCAAGGAAGAAGAGAGCTTGGACCAAAAACAGGAAAAACTACTACTACTAGGAATTGAAAATCTAAAATTAGAACCTCAAAGCACGTGAATGTGGTGAGTTTAAGGTGATTGAGTTGTAATCAAACTCGGCAGCCACAAAAAGCGGTTCGCAAGAATCACTGAAGGGTTCTTGGAATATCCTAACGCGTTTCAAAGGTGGCCAACTTGAACTTAGTTACCTTCGGCATATTCCCCTATGCCTCTCCACGTTCTTTCTTTGCTTCTTAATATTCCGATAACTTTTACCAACCCCCAATTAACAATTGGTCTGTTTTAGTTTTCTATGGTGATTTAAAAACAATAGTCCAAGCTCAAGTAATATTCCGTAGGATTCTACAAGTCAACTTATTTAGCATTCACGCACAACCACCCTCTTCAACACGTCCTTTGCTCCTATATAAATTGAATCCTCTTCACATCAACTCTCATACCAAAAACAACCTCCTTGTGAGTGTTTTAGCTATTAGCTATGGCAGGAATCGTGGTGATTTTCGACTTTGATAAGACCATTGTCGACGTTGATAGTGATAACTGGGTAGTTGATGGACTGGGTTTCACGGACTTGTTCTGTCAACTTCTCAACACCATGCCTTGGAATACTCTAATGGTTAGTGCCTTAATTAATTAACATGTTGCTCATGTTTTTCTTCTTCTTTTTTTGGGTTTGTTTTTCCTGTTTTTGAACCAGCAACTTCATATCTTTCGATTGTTTTCTTCGCTACTTACGTATTCGAATAGTTGTTTGAATGCACAGTCGTGCAATATTTCCAATTCTTGTCGGGATTGCTTATATATTTTCAACGCTAAAACTTTTGCAGGACAGGATGATGAGGGAAATTCATACACAGGAAAAGACCATTGAGGACGTTGAAGAGGTTCTGAAACGTATTCCTATTCATCCCAGGGTAGTCCCTGCTATCAAATCGGCACATGCCATGGGGTATGCGTAACTTTTTTGTGTATGTTTCTTCATTGAGTTTCGTTTGAGGCACCTTCCAAGCCTACTTTTTTAGCATATTTGACTGGTTATGATTATAGCAAGTAAATTTGTTCTGTCAATTACGTGTTCTTCTCAGGTGTGAATTAAGGATTGTGAGCGATGCAAACGTGTTCTTCATTGAGACAATCCTGAAACATCTTGGTTTAAGGGATTACTTCTCAGAAATTAACACCAACCCAGGATTTGTTGATGAAGAAGGGAGACTGAGGATCTCCCCTCACCATGATTTCACCGTATCTTCTCATAGTTGTGGTCTGTGTCCTCCAAACATGTGCAAGGTATTGCATGTCTTCTCTCTTCTGGTTTAAAACTTTATTCTCATTTCATGATGCTTTTTTCTTTGTAATCAACTAGGTAAGGGAATTGAAAGTTGAAACTTAACAAGATGCAGAGTTTCTCCAAAGTGTAGATGGCCTGTTATTAGACAATTTTTTTTTACTGCTCTTATGTTCCCGTTAAAAGTTTTGTGGGGCTTATCTGTCGATCCCACAATCTACCGAACATGGTTCCTTCTTTAGCTTCTGATTTTGACAAGTTGATTTTCTTTGCTTTTTGATTGACCCCAACATTAGTTAGTAATCATCACAAGCTCTCGAGCCTCGACTTAAGGGCAGAATTGGTTGTCTAATTGCATTAAAAGTTAATTGGTAGTGACAGACCAGTAAATACTGAGTTTCTTGCCTCTATATCTTAATCTGGAGAGTAAAGTTGTGATCTTTTACCAACTTATGGTTTCAGGGTATTATTGTTGAAAGGATTCAAGCTTCCCTTTCGAATGAAGGGAACAAAAGAATTATCTACCTTGGTGATGGCAGTGGCGATTATTGTCCAAGCTTGAAACTTACAGGGTCAGATTACATGATGCCGAGGAAAAATTTCCCAGTGTGGGAGTTAATTACCAGAAACCCTTTACTGGTCAAAGCTGAAATTCACGAATGGACTGATGGTGAAGAGCTTGAACATGTTCTTCTACAACTCATTAGCTCAATTTCTATGGAGGAATCAAACGGCAAGTTGTTTAAAGCTGACTGCAAACTGGAGACAATATCTGTTGCTTCATATGAAGCCCTCCCAAAAGCTCTTTCAATTCCTCACTAATTATATGTCAAAGCCAAAAATGGTACAATTGCAGTGTTAGCAATTTTGTGCACTTGCATGCGAAATACTAGCTCTCACTAATCTATTAATCCTCACACTTCTGTTTTACAGTGTGAAGCATTGCAAGTTTCTTTTCCCTCTTTATGTGTATTTTTGTGTTTATTGAGAGAAAAGCTTGTAAATCCTCAATTTACCTGATGATCTTGAATCAATACAAGAGATAATATAAGGGTTAACTTGAACTTGTCCTAGGCTCATTTGAGGAGCATAGCACCATCAAACCTTCAGAAATAAAGACTTGGTATGACCTTGAAGAATTCCAGAACATGAAAATAAGACCTCTAGACACAGCCTTGAGTCTGTCAATCTTTACTAATGAAGATCACCGTATGACCTCGTTTCCTTGGATTTTGTTTCACATTCAGAAATTTCAAAGAAGGCTAACCCTTGCTAGCTGAATTTGGAATATAATTCACTACCATGTGCCCCGTTATGAACATCTTAGAACAGACAAGTATAATGTTGCAGCTAATGATCATTGAGGGAAGGGTCCAGACTGGTGACCATGAATAGAAAGTGAAAATAATATTATATGGAAGGTTCTGAGTCACGTAGAAAATTATTCTGTAAGCCACCAGCGAGGAGGCTTCCAAGTAATTGAGTCACCATCCAAGAACAAGTAATATATGTTGCCTGACAAGAGGCACAGACACAGTTCATGATCCTTCCGATGTGAAAAAAGAAAGCCAGTTTTACAAGTTGAGTCTGTATCCTAAGACCTCGCCCTCTATGCAGTTCTTGAGAATTAAGCGAAGCTGATTTAGACATTATACTACATATTCTTCGACATTGAAGTTGGAACATTTTCTGTTCCTGGTCCTGGACAAGAGGAGTAGGAATTTTATTCTTAAAAGCCTTGAATTTTTTATTTGTTTTCATTCTACGGTTCAAAAAAGTTCTTGGCTGCACTCTCTCTTCATCATTGAATTTTAATCTTTATTTTGTTCTAATTTTGATTTTAAAAAATTTAACTTTTAAATAAAACTACTTCAGCTTTTCAAGTTTTCCTCATCTTCAAAGTGCAGTGCAATGCATCCACCCTTTTCCCAATTACAACCGTGCTTTCGTTCTTTAGTTTTACAATCATTATCTATTATACTGAACTAGTTTAGACTTGAGAAATCCGAATCCCTTTTTTTTCTGGATCATCTTTTTGTTATAAGAACCTTTTGTGACAGGGATGCAACGGCGTTGAATTATACTTTAAATACTAGAAAATTAGACAAAATCTCAAACTCTATGAGAAAGAAGCTGCCTTCCATCCTAGCAACCATCCCAAGCTTACTCTGTAGGTTGTCTCCCGTCTTTTCCCTGTTGTTTAGTTCTTGCTGCTTTCTTCTTGCCTGTTTGGTCTTCTTTAGTTCTCCCCTCTTCTACTTTTGTCCTCTCTACTTTCCCTGTTGGTTGATCCTCTTCAAACTGCTTCTGGGTTCCAGTTTTTCCGTTACTACTTAAGTTCACTTTGCTAGTACAACTGCCTCAACCCTTCTACCAAGTGTTCTTGGTCTCTCTTTGGCGTTCAGGTGGAACTTTCTTCAAATCTCCATCCTGCTTCTCCATCATTAAGTTCACGTAATGATTGTGAGGATGATAAGAATATATGATCATAACTTACATGAACTACATGAGAAAAATGAATCAACAACTTTATTAAAAGAAAAGGATAAAGAGATATATATGACAGACCAGTGGATAGAGAAGCAAACTTCAAGTGAGAATGATCCCCAGTGTTCCAATATAGTGATTGAGAACTCTTCTTATAAGATAGTTGAAGAAGATGGGACCCTTTTTACATAACCAAGGAGATCCACTTGATTAACTCATCATCAATTCTATTAAAACCTTGCCCCTATGTATGTTAAATGGAATTGTGTCCCTGTAATTGGATCAAATAAAGTTTGAAATCAAAGGGAATGATTTCAAAGTGGTAAGTAGGAGAAGATCAAGTAGGAAAATTAGAGAAAAAAGCTCAAAGGCTCAAACTCTCTCCTATTGATAATCCTTTTATAGAGTATTAAAGCGCTTGATAGCCCCAAGAAGCATGTGTACTTAAGGACTATCTCAATGAAATAAAACTTATGATAATAGGACATTTGGAGGAAACTCAATAATGAAAAGCGTCAAAAGCTTGTTTTTAAGGAAAATATTGACATTTTGTTAGTAACCACCAAACTTAAAATTTTGGAAGGATAGTTATTGCCTATGATTTAGATAGAGTTAATTTTCTCATTATCTTATTACAAATCAACTCATTCATCTCTCAATAAATTTTCTTCAAGTGAAGATTAGGATCCAATTAACATTTATGCATGCCTTTAATCTTACTTTTCAAATATTTCTCTTTACGATAAGTTAAAGATGATACATTCTTCTATGGATACCCTTCATTATTTCTATGAGATTTTTGTACCATTCTCAGACATTCAAAAGTTGAAGGAAATATTTGCTTAAGGATGTAATATCCCCCTTTAAATATGTGTGTGTGTTTATATATATATATATAGTTCACCCTCATCTTTCTTTTTTTTCATTCTCACCCCCTAAAGTTACTATTCAGCAAAATTTCCTCTTCCTTTATTCTTCACTACTAGTAACTCTAATCAATCAACCATATATAACAATCAACTCCTCTTTTCGAGCTCGTCACAACCATTCACATTTTACCTCACAATTACACTAAAAACATCACAAAATTTGAGAAGAAAAACTCAAAATTTCGATTCATCACCTCTTATGAGTGTTCCCAACCACCACAATTACCACTAGACTCCCTTCGATATCAGGAACAAATGCCCTATGGTCTCGTCATTGATCTTTGCCTGTATCACCGCCAATTAACAAAAATTGAGGTTAGGGCCCTGAAATATTTTTTCTTCAATTCATTGAGATTAATTGAGAATTTGAGCTTTTTATAGTTATAAAAGTTGTTATACTCATCAAATAAGAAGAATATTATGACTGTCCATGATACTATTCTAGTGACTTCATTAGAAAATTTTTTAAAAATTTTATAAATTATGCTGATAATTTTTCCTTTAATAATCATAGTTAAATTCTTAATAGTTTTTGAATTAAAAATCATGAAAATTTAGGCAAGAATAGGATCAATGTTCGAATTGCATAATTGAACAATTATAGCAAACATAATAAGTCCTATGTTGTTAATTGAAGCCAATGAATTGTAAATGACACTGATTGGTGTATTTCCTTTCCTATTTATAGGTATATTAGGAGTGAAACCCACATCGCAAGCTTCAAGCTGACAAGTACATTAATCAGGTACGTCCATATCTATCTACCAATATCAAATTCATACCCTCTATTGATTATCATTTTAGATTGATATGATCAATGACACGTTAAACCAAGGTAGATGTCAAGGTGGATATGATATGATATGATATATGGTTCAGCCGGATTTTTCTGAGGTAAAGCTTCGTTGTTCTGGTCCGTGGTCCCGATCAAGTCAGTATTTTCGTAAGGTTTTTAGGCTGCTGTAAACAGAGGAAAGTAGGGTTGAATTCTCATACCTGAA
>JANZLX010000001.1:10920837-10933316 GCA_025531955.1 Erythroxylum orinocense
TAAATAATTAAAATGCACAAAGATAAACAATGCCTTTTATTGAATAAAACAAATTTTATACAATTAAAGTACAACCATAAATTGGCTGCAAGGGCATAAACCAACAGTTGTCATACCAAAACTAGGTGTGAAGCCCATTTTCTATAGTGTTTTCATTTGTAGATTCAAAATTTCCCTTAATGTTAAATTTTACTTTTCAAAAGATTATTCCCTTACAGAAGTATGTATGTATCCATTGGAACTAAAGTGTGTTTATCATTAAAAAATCTCCATATCCTTTTTGTTAGGATAATGTTACGCTAAGATATCCCTGCTCTTTTTGGGTGTATATTTTTGTCTATTTAACTGTGGCTTCAGATTTTTTAGATGCTACACCTAAATATAGAAATTCTTGATTATTATATTTATTATTTTGGTAAGATTCCTAGGAAGTATTAGATGCAAGCACCAACAGATTTAGAGATTATTAAGAATTGAGACAACAAGTTAGAGGCTATCGCTATAAGAAAGGTTCATATTATTTCAGCTGTTAATAATCTAAATTGGTTGAGCTAGGCTGGGGTTTGGGTCACCTCTGGTCTGACCCATTGCCATCTATAGTGGTAAGGTGACTTTCTAATGATATCTTCTAATCTAGATTTTGGACAGAATGACCACATGAAGACAAGAACCTAGGAATATGATGGAGTAGATGAAAAGTTGTGTTAAAGTTGAGGGATGGGGGGATAAAGTTAGAATCACTTTCTATTGTTGTATACATTCCTTTACCTGAAGTGGTAAATAATTGCCAAATGGTCACGAAGGAAAATTCCATCCAAAATATAAAATTAAAATGGGAACAACACGCATAAGTCAAAGCAACCTAATCGGGAAATTGAGACTAAATTCACAACCAGGTACATCGTTGAATATGAGGTGATGAAGAGCTTGAGAGGGAATAAAATGAATATAAGTTAGTAGCATAGAGATCAACGATGAGCTTAGAGAGGAGTGTTTACATATGATAAGAGTTGGAGGAGATGAGATGTGTTTAAAGCAACTCTAGGTTTATCCATGAGTTTCTACACTTGAGATCTTCAAAGAGTTCTAGCCACTCAAACATATAGATAGAAGAGAGAGCATTCATTCGCTATTCTAAATCAAATTATTAACTCAAAAAGGAAACTTGTGCATGAGTTTGACGAGATGGTATACTATCATTAGTAAGTATTATAATTATTATTCACCATCTCTTCTAGCAAATCCTCCACTTCCTTAACTGTCTTCCTCATTAGAGATCCTCGAGGAGTTGCATCTATGGTGCCCTTTATGGGTAGATTAACTCGATTATAAAAGGTTTGCAATAGGAATTTCTTGGGTAAGTTATAGTAAGGACATCTCCTCTGTAAATCTTTAAACGCTCCCTGATGCAGAACCCCTAGAATCAACTCGATTAGGAACCCCTTGATCGATCGGATCAAAACCTTAACCCAAGAATTCAAAATTATCGGAAGATCCTTCGATGCCTTGACCTAATATTAACAATGCAATCAAAAACCAAAACACACAAAGATATCAAAAGAACACCACAAGCAATCCGACTAATCGTTTGATAAGTTCGTAAAATTAGTTTGTAGAGAATTTTAGGATTGAATCCCTCACAAAGTGACCCAAAACTATTCTCAATGTAATCTGAATAGGAAGTGCAAAAAACCACCCTTTTAAGTCTCAAAAAGTGGGCCTACAAACGAAAAACCTAACTAGGAAAAATGAAAAGTCAATTAGGAATTCGTAACAATTTTCTAACAGAACATCCTATAGTAAATTGAACATATCTTGGGCTATGGACCTCCTATTAAGGTGAATCTTATACCTTTGGAAGGCTAAGACAAAAATCTACAACTTTCATGTTGATCAGTTAGACTGATTCGGCCTGAATCAATGTCAGAATTTTGGCCCAAGTCAGAACACGTGAGTAACGTTATTGACTTGATGTTATTGTTTGTAACTTGATCTCCAAAGGTCTTTTTCTTCATCAAGTATGGTACATATAAGCCCACCAAAAGCTTCTCTAAGCTTCTTAGCATTAGCACGAGTAATCGGTCCTTTCGGCACGATCAATGGGTCATTCGATAGTTGACTTGTCTTTCAACCCTCTCTTGAGCTCACATCATTCTCCCCTTCTTGAAAAAGATTCGACTTCGAATCTACAAAGGTAAAAGGAGATAAATCAGAAACATTAAACGAAGCGCTAATGCCACCATGCTCACCTCAGAGATCCAATTTGTAGGCATTGTCATTAATCTTTTTGAGAATTTGAAATGGGCCATCGCCTCTTGGATGTAGTTTTGTCTTTCGCTTACCAGGAAATCTTTCCTTGCATATATGCACCCACACCCAATCTCCAGGTTCAAATAAAACAAACTTTCTTCCCTTATTAGCACTAGATACATATTGCTTATTCTTTTTCTCAATGTGTCGACGGGTCTGTTTATGGATCTTCCTTACCAAATCTTCTTTCTTTTAACCATCTGCATTAGATAATTCACTAATAGGCACCAAGTCAATCTGTTGCTAAAAAAACAGAGATTCAACAATATCCCTCTGATGGGCAGAAAACCTTTTGGAAGTTCCTCGGAAAAATATCACTATATTCCTGCAAAAGAGATTTAGCAATAGAGGGCAAAGAATCATCAAGGTCAGCAGCACTAAAACAAGTTTCATTGTACATCAACATTACAAATGATTTTTTTTCATGATAAGCATCTCTAAAACCTCTCCCTCTCGTATACAAACTCACTTTCTTATCTCTCTTGCACTAAGTGTTTCCCTTCCCCTCTCACTCTCTCTAATTTTAAATTCTCACTCTCACTCATTTTTCCCTTTTCCCTATTGTGTTTGTTCAGCTCAATTCTCTTTGCTTTTTCTGACTCCTCTCACTGTCTAAGCTTCAGTTGATCTTTGTATACTTCTTTAGGAGACAATGGCTTGAGGGTGACAAGTCTTCCATCTTTAGAAAAAGAATAAGTATTTAGATAACCATTATGTGAGATCTTACAGTTATACTCCCAAAGCCGACCCAAAAGTATGTGACCTACTTGCATCGGAATCACATCACATAAAACCTCATTAGAATTCTTGCCATTAGTGAATGGCAAGACCACTTGCTTAGTCACTTTGACCTCACCACAATCATTCAACCACTGTAGCCTGTACGACTTTAGGTGTTTAAATAACGACCATCCAAGCTTTTCCACCAAATAAGTGCTAATAGCATTAGTACAGCTACCTTCATCAATAACTAGACTACATACCTTCCCACCTACATTGCATCTAGTGTGAAAAATATTTTTTCGTTGTTCTTTTGGAGCATCATACTTAGCCTACAAATTTAAAGCTCTCCTTGCAACTAGGAAGTCTCTATGCTCTGGATATTCTACATCACTTGCATCTTCCAACGGTGGCATTTCTGGATCTATGTCCTCTCCATCTGTTTCAACAACCCCATTATCTTTTATGATCATAGCTCTCTTGTTAAGACATTGAGAAGCTATGTGGACATACCCTTGACATCTGAAACTCTTAGTTTTGCTGCTGCTGGTCACTGGAGTGATTTCTTTGTTCTTTTCAAAAATTTCGCTTTTTTCTTTCGAAGTGTACTTGTCTTCTTCAAATTTTGGTGTAAACCTGTCATATTTGAATTTAGACGAATTCCTCTCTTCACTACTTCTCTTTTAGGTTGACTTTCAAGGCAATCCACCACTATTACTGAATTGAGACTGTCTAGCTAATTTTTTGTAACTAAGTTGTTTCTCCACTTTCATGGCAATACTAACCATTTCTTCAATCTCCACATAATGTTGTAGCTCAACTGTGTAGGCATTTTCTCTATTCAGCTCATACAAGAATCTAGCCATAGTAGCCTCTTGTTCTTCTACATTATCTGCCCTAATCATAGCCATTTCTATTTCTTTATGGTACTCTTCAACACTCTTAGACCCCTGTTTTAAGTTTTGGAGTCTTTGATGCAGTTCCCAATAATAATGACTAGGAACAAATCTTGCTCTCATAAAAGCCATCATTTCATCCCAAGTTCGGATAGGTCTCTTCCCATTTCTTCTTCTGTTAATTTAAACCTGATCCCACCAAACTATGGCATATTCTATAAATTCTACAACTGCTAATTTGACATTCTTTTCTTCTGAATAGTGATGAAATTCAAGAACAAGCTCCACCTTTCCTTTCCACTCCAAATATTGCTCTGGATTACTTCAACCTTGAAAAGAAGGAATCTTCATTTTTATACTGCTCAGGTTTCTATCAACTACTTCCCTAGCTCTTGGTTCTCTTCTAGACATGTCACCTCTTCTTTGACCTCTTGGCGCATACTCCTTAATTTGATATCTATCCCACTATTCCATGTTTGTTTCAATTTCAACATCCTTAAATTCAGGTTGGTTGGTCAGTAATGGTGTTGGTCGACCTCGTTTCGGAGCCTCTAAGTGTTCTAACCTCTCTCTATAGCTTTCAAATGCAAGATTCGTTCGGGTTATTTGTTCTTGTAAAGCCTTATAAAGTTATGGCTAGGTCTTCTAAATCCCTTTTGTCACCTGCCTTAGACATTACAAAGTAACAAGAAAAATAAGTGTAATAATGTTAGTTAAAAAGAAACTTCACTCACTCCTTTACGCGTTTCTTCTTCTTGTTATTTTTTATTATTTTATTTTTACAGCTAAGGAATTACGTGAATTTCTTAAGGATATTTTTATCCAACAAGTTCTCATTTTTATTCTCATCCTATTTGGAATAGATAAAAATAATGAGAGAATGAGTTTACTTATTCCCTAAATTCAAAGAATAAGTAAACTTTTGGATTATATATTATGTATATTTTCTTTAACCAAATAAAGGAACAACCTATTTTCAAGAATAGATCAGGAACGAAATGCTGATTCCAGTCAACTAAACACTTGGTAGTTCTTCATCTCCTCGTCCACCTTTTTATGCTCCTAATTCTATTCTCCATCTCCTTGCCTATGTTTTCTTGTTATCTATTGAACATCATTGTTTTATAATTCTTCTTCAGCTTTCTTTATTTCTTTGGTCGTTTTAGAGCTTTATTTTATGTTTTATAGATTCATACCTACTTTTGCTACCTCATTAAACAATCGATCAATGTAGATTCTATCTGTATTTTTAAATTCAATACTATGATGTGAATTAGTTAAAGCAATAACTAATTTGATAAGTAATTGAAAACGAATATTGTCCTATAGTCAATAAATTTTCTCTATAAAATTTATAAGCAATAGTAATAGTTTCATCTAAATTATATGATTGCAAGGGAATTCCTAATTTCAAACAAGTATTAAATTTTATTTTTCCATTAGCTAGATTTCTATTCATTATTCCTAGTATATAATCATTTAAATTATTCATGCGTTCATCAATAATAGAAATTCTTATTAGAGAATCTATTCCTTCCTGGAAAGTAGATTTTAATAAGATTTGAATAATAGATAAATATATATCCTATTTTATGTTTCTTATCTTCATGAATTTTTTGTAATTGTTTATAAATTTGTTCTTGATCGATTAGATTGATACGAATATGTCCATTACATTGGTCTATTCTGATTGGTGTTTCATGAATTATCTTTCCATAATAAATTATATTTTTATGATTTATTAGATTGTTTAAAGAGATGATGATTAATATCTTGTCTGGCTTTAATATTTAGTTGTGTTTTAGCAATTTGCTTTTGTTCTTCATTTAATAATAATGTATTAATATGAAAAATTCTAGTAGATTTAGTAAATTCTAAATTATCTACATCTAATATATTGTCTGCAATGATTTCTGTCATGCTAATGAACTAATCTTTTATGATTTGCTAAGCTATTATGTGTGTTTTGTAAGTCTTCTTCATATGAATCATATAGATGTATAACATTTTCAAGTTTTTCTTTTATAGGTAATAATCCATTATTATTAATGAAAAATTGTAAATAATTATATCGTTCTTCATAATTATATTTTTCTATTTTATATTGAGATAGTAGGCTTTTAAAATACATAATTTTTGTATGTAAGTAATTACAGATAGTACAAAAAGTCACAAATGTGTTTGATAATGTTCTTGAAATCTTTTATAAAGTTTTTTAATTTCTTCTTTTTCTTGATGATATAAAGTTGTATGATTATTAATAATATTATGGAATGTTTGAAGAGTTTGTATATAAGCATTAATAGTTCTAAGAAAATTATAAGTATGAGTAAAGGTTTTGAGACATTGTCGGCTAACTTTTAGTTTTGTTTCCATATGTATTATTAATATATGAATAGCTCTACAATTGGCACAAATGGCCATAATTACTAAATTTTTCTAAGAAGAAATCAAATAACAATATTTCTAAAACCATAGCTCAAACAAGCAGTAAGAAAATCGATATGATTATGTTTATCTAAATAAGTTAAACTTGCAAATATAAAGATAATTATAGGTTTAAGTCAATAACTAATTAATGCAGAAACATAGATAATAATTGATGAAAAGATAAACTCATAAGTAATCATACCTTGTTGCTGTTTCTTTTCTTTATAATGCCAATTTTTAGGTGACAACGAGAAATTTTAAAAGTGAAATAGAAATATCAAAACTTAAGAGTTTTATTTTTTCACACCTGAGCAATGCTTAGTTATTACATTGTATAGGCTTAGGACATCTGATATCCTCTAGAGGTTAAAAACAAAAAAGCAGAAGAATCTAGACAGCTGACCGACAGATGGCTTGTTTACATTATTGTATTTACATTATTTGGAGCTTACATCATTCTTCAATAATTACATCCACGGAAGAGCTGTCATCTATGTCTTTTGAGGTGGAAGGATAGTTGGTACATTGATGAGATGGATATTGCTGGAGTTGCTGACAAAGGGATTATTTCCAATCGTCTGATAATATGTTGAATACTTTAGAAATAGTTGAGAAATTTGCCTCTATTTGTTTGATTAATTAGAAGGAATCAGTAGCTGTGGGTGTACGATAGGCTGACGTCATCAAAATGTTTGTTCCTCTATAATTGAGTTTGATCAATGATTCGGGGGTAATTTTTAAACATTGCTAATAAACTCCTTCCAAGCATTGTAGATTAAGCTGATTAATGAGATCCCAGTTGAATTCATACTTTGGTGGTTCGTCAATAGGTGGATACATACCATTACTAATACCCACTTGCACATACGCTATTCTAAATAGTTGTATGTATGAATTTTGTAAACTGTATGCTTTTTTAAAGATTAGATAACTGCTAAAAACTTTGATGAATATTTCTCTTTCTTTTACAAATCTTTCTTTGTAATTTTTGATTGCCAAAGTGAATCCAATTGGAAATTCGGCTAGACTGTTTAAATTAGTTAGGTAAATGGTATCAACCAAACCACTTTGAAAAAAGAGATAAGTGGTGAGTGCATCTTTTTTTGGAAAGATGATTGCTTTAGGTCCATAACGTCCTCTATTTTGGGGATAATACTGAAAGATTTTTTGTTCCTTCTTTCATTCATTAAGTGCTTGGAAACAATCATAAAATATCTTAGGAGTAATTTTCTTCATTTCATCTTTCAAGGCTTTAGTAGGTACAACATTGATCCTTTCCATATTGATTGGTTTTCCAAGGGTAGTGGAAGTTGATTGTTTTTCAAGAACTTGTTTATATTGCAGTTTCAAAGAGGGTTCTCTAAATTCTGCCAAAGCTTTCTTTGCTTCCAAGCGGTTATTATAACTTTGATGAATCATGGAAGATTTTCTAGTGATATAAACAGTAACTTTATGCTATTCATCATATATTCCGGCCATAGGTCCATTGAAAATGACATAAGTTTTGCTTTCTTTAAAATCGTCCTTTTTCTGAGAGATGGTTAAATGTGTTTGATTGATTTGTTACGGTGTTATTAGCTTGATAGTTGGCCAGATGTTTTGTGGTTGTAGTTAAAGATTTGTAGAGTGTGATTGGTCAGTGGATATCTATTTTCAAGAAGCGTAATAGTTGCTCGTAACTAATTAATTTCTTTGGTTACTATACCCACTTGTTGTTGAAGCTTTGTTAACTCATTTTCTTTTTTAACGAGTGAATCCTTCAGGTCATCTGCAAGACTATTAGTAGATGATTTTATATAATTAACGTGAAAAGTATATTGATTTAATTCGAGTTGTCATCGAATTAATCTTCCTTGATTATAATTAGTTATAATATTATATCTCGTGAATCCATATAAATATTTAGAATATGTTTGAATATAAAATTCAACAGATAATAAATTAACTTTCCATTTTCTTAATGTTTTAATACATGCAAGTGTTTCTTTTTCATGAATTGGATATTTCATTTTAGTGGGATTAAAGGTCTCATTGATATATTTACATAAAAGATATTTCCTTAAATTGGGTAGTTGTGCTAGAAGACTGCCGACCCATGTATCAATACTTGCGTATGTTTGTATAATTAGTGTGTCTTTAGCATTATAATTGTATAATGCTAGTAAATCCTTACAAAGATTTTTTTAATTTTTTTACTATTTCTGTATCTTTCGTAGTCCATGTCCATTGAGTTTTTTTTTTACTCCATTTAAGTTGTAACTTTTTTCTTTCTTTAGCTAAATTCTTAAGAAATTGCGAAAATATCGCAAAATCACATATAAAAAATTAGCCTCTAAATGGGGCATATACTCCAATAGAATATGGTCAATCATTTCCTCTTCTTCTCTTTGCTTAATAAAAATCTCGAATGGATCATATGTGATCGTTTCCTATATAATTTGAGAAATTGCAACATGAATCACATTTATAAAGAAAAAAGTTTCATCTTCCTTAATAGGACGTCTCATGGCTTCAGATATCTTAAAACCTACTTCCTCATCCATTACTCTTAGGATTAATTTTCCATTATGTATATGCATCATAGTTTTAGCAGTAGGTAGGAAGGGTCATCCTAAAATCAAGGGAAACTCTACATCTTTTACCGTATCAAAAATCATAAAATCAACTAGAAATATGAACTTTTCAACCTTAACCAAAACTTCTTATGTAATGCCAATAGGATACTTAATTTCAATGTATGCTAAATGAATGATCATCCTAGTTAGTTTAGGTTCACCCAACCTTAACTTCTTAAATATATCATAGAATCAAAGTAATCCTAACTCCTAAGTCTTCTAATTCCCTTTCAATTGAAAAACTATCAATATTATGAGGGATAGTAAAACTCTTTAGATTTTTATTTTTTTTTAGAGTAGTTTGTTCTATAACATAGCAGTGCACTCCTCTCTTAAAGTTATCGTTGACATCCCCTTGATCCTTTTCTTGATAGAGATGATATCTTTTAAGTATTTATAATTTTGATTTATGACAAGCTTCAACAAAAAATGAATGTTAACATGTAATTGTCTAAAAGGTTTTAAAAATTTGCTAAATTTATCATCCTTTTTTATCTTTCTCAAGTCTACTTAAGTACTTAATTTTTGGTTAGTACTCTTTAAACACTTGCTTCTTTGGCTCTTACTCTTCCTTTTTCTCTTTTTTCTCAACTGTTTTTCTTATGTGGAATCCTTTTGTCTTCAAATTTTATCTCTTTTCTAATTCTTAAAGTCATTGCATTCACTTTCTACCTTTATTTTAGCTCGATGTTACTAGGCAATAAACCTGACTGCCTTTTGTAGATAAACGTAACAAACTGTATAATTCTAAGTTATAGATCAAGGCTTCTTGATTTGGAAAGACTCGTCAGTAATTTAGAAGAGAGCCTTAAATGTAGTAATGAATTTTATTATGAGCTCCTTAAGACTTGACTTCATTTCTTACTACTGTTGTTACTAAAATTCGGGTGGTTGCCCTTGCTTATACTTTCCTTAATTATTCCTTAAAAATTTAGGATGTTTGTCCATCTTGAATTATAAACATCACCATAAGGATTATTTTAAGGTTAGTTTCCCATAAAATTAATATTTCAAGGTTAGTTTCCCATAAAATTAACTTGCTCGATTAGTTGTTCTATATTGTAAAGAGCCTAATATTCATAATTAGAGAGTCCATCACCACAAATTTCACATCTCATCTTTTGTGCTAATTGAGCTGCCAAACTCATACTATTCTCAATGCTTCCAGCTTCTCCTATGACATTATTAATACTATTTAATTTGTCTTTAAGCTCAGGTTCCCGTAGTTATTCATGGTAATATTCCTATTTAACTATTGTGATTCTTAAAGAGTTTTAAATCTCATAATTCCTTCTAAAGATGCATTAATCAACTACTTCGATGGATAACTTAACTTACTATGAAACAACTACATCTATAATCCTAATCAAGTCTATAGTGTGAGTACTTCCTTAACAACTCTTTCCATCTTTCCCAAGTATCATATAATGCCTCACTATCTAATTGTATAAAGGAGAAGATGTCATTCTTAAATTTTTTGGAATGTACTAGAGGAAAATATACGGATAAAAACCCTTCTGTAAGACCAACCTAAGTAGTAATATATCCAGGAGGCAAGGATTTCAACCATGTTTTAGCTTGCCCCTCAAGGTAAAAAGGAACAACCTCAACTAAATTGCATCCTCTATATAAACTTGGAAGTATCATATGTTTGTAAAAAAGTTGTCAACATATGCAATTAGATCCTCATCTGACAAGTCATCAAATTAACAAATTAAAACATATAAATCATGTTAGACTTTATATTAAAATTATCGACCGCCATGTTTGGTCTAATAATGCTATATTATGTACCTATAATTAACTAAACAAAAATAGAAAACTAAAGTAACAAATAATATTGAAGTAAATTATTAATAAATAAGACCCAAATGAAGAATCCCCTTAAAACATTTTTATGCATAAATTTATGTTGATTTAATTATTAACCTTAGTTTTTTGGGTTGGTAGAAATTCTAATGTATATCATAGTCTCGCTCAAGAGATACAACTTATATCATTAAGTTGATTGATTAAAATCTCCTTCTAATAAAAAAATCCTAAAAAACATTAACTTGTTATATGAATTTCAATGCTAGATTTTACTCTAACCCAAAAAATTTATGTGGTCCTATCTCTAGGATTATATACAATTTTTATCATTCATGCCATGATCTATTTATATATATGGTTTCTTAATTCCTATATATGAAATCTAAAATTGAATCAAATCACTAGAATATTTCAAGTTAATCATAATAAGTAATCATGAATAATTCAATACATAACTTACGTATATTATTAAATTAAATAATCAATCTAAACACATAGTTCTAAGGTTCATCCCATTTAGGTCCACCCTAATTTAGTTCACACTAAGAAAAAGAAAACTAAAACAATAAAAAAATAAAAATAGAAGAACTCATTCTTATGGATTTTGAAATCTTGATGTCTTCAGTTTAATCGTAATGAAAATCCCTTCTTTTACCTTTAAAGTTGCGTTCCTTTTGTATAAAGATTCTAATCTTTTGATTTGGTCATACGTTCATAACATCTAAAACAAATCCTTGTTAATGTAAAAGTCACTGTCAACATGATTCCCTAATATGGACTTAATATTCTGAACACCTTCAAACTTCCGCAATGACCAATCCCTATTCATGTGCATGATTCCATGTTGCTCCAACTTACATCAAATTGCTCCAGTTTGACTTAAATTCCCTTGAATTCGTTCTTTTCTCATTAAATAACTACAATATAGTCTATTTAGCACTTATCCAAAGACAATAACAAATTGCTAAGAACATAATTTATTTAGCACTTATCAAATGATGATAACAATTTAAACTACATCTACCAATATTCCTTTTTCTTAATGATTTTCTCCTTCTCTTTTCACTCAAGGTTAAAAAGTTTAATAGTTTTGTTATTGTTATGTGTAATTTTACTGCTACCAAAATAATATCTGAAATAAATAAAGACATTAAAATTGTTATAACTACCAAGAGTAATATGAAGTTATATTAACGAAGGTATAGATATAATAACTAATTCTAAGTCCCTCTTGCTTTTCCTATTTAGATAGATCACATATGACTGACTTATTATTAGGGATAGGAGTCAAATCGTCAAATTGAAAATAAAGTTTCCATTGTATCCTCTTTGAAAACAACTTAATGTAAAGATCTTCCTATTGTAGTCCTTATAATCTATAGAGAAGATATTCAACTTGTTTAGAGATTCTAGTTTCTTTGAGTAATCTAGTTAAGAGGTTCATTACTTCTTTCAACTAAAATGTGTAGTATAGAAGGAAATCCCCGTTGTTCACTAAAAAAAAAAATCCTCTTCTTGCTTTAAGTCAATACAAGTAGTGACGGAGCCAGAAATTTATAATGGGAAGGTTCAAATATTTAATTTTTTTAAATTTTGAAGGGCCCAATATACTACTAACCTTCAAATAACTTCATCCTCATATATATATATATATATATATCTATATAATTTAATATATTAAAATTTTGTGGGGCTC